>CM060709.1:104258563-104677458 GCA_030686995.1 Artemisia argyi
AATACCAACATTTTTAATATTTGGTAGGAGTACTAATTATATAGCTTATGAGGTTTGAAATTAAATAGTAGTAGGAGGTTTGACCAAATGCTATGGTGAACAAAGGTCAAAGTATATATGTTGTACAAAGTTTCAATAAGCTCATAATAAGCACATCAAATAAGCTAATAAAACAAACACCCTTTTAAACTTAAACATCAAAAAAGCATGCTAATAAACTAATTTGTATATAAGCCACAATTCTAAAAAGTAGCCAATTTTCATACCGGGAACAGATGGGTGCAGTGGTAGTGTGCATAAAGCATAGCACAAATGTAAGGTATAAAGTAGCCAATTTTCATACCAAGAACTGATGGGCGCGGTGGTGGTGCACCTAAAACATAGCACAAATGTAAGGTGTCACCCTTAGACAACATAGTATATGAACATACATCAAAGTGCGCAAGGAAGTACATATAGTTTTTGAAGAATAAGTATAATAAATTTGGGTCTGGACATGTGAACCCTAAGTTATGTTTGGATGATGGCCCAAGCAAGAGTTAGCGATACCTGGATTTGTGGTACATTCTTGTTGACAATCTGCAAATGGAACGTTCGTGCTTGACATTCGTTCTCGATATGTGTATAAAACAATTGGTTATACAAACATGTTAATCTAAATCTACAAAAAATAATGGAGACGTCTAATAAATGATAGTAAAAGTATGTAATAACCAGCCATCAATGATAAGCCCTTGTCCAAAATCCAAACCTTAGGTTCTTACTCCCAGCCTACAACGGTGCTGAAATAAATGTCACGCATCAGGTATCCTAATAGTTTAACCACATTCCTATAATTGGCTTGTGAAATAATGACTATCTTATTGATGAAAGTTGATTTTGGTCAACTACCTTTGATTTCTTGAATGCTACTATTCTTCTAGTTAAACTATTAGGACACCTGATGAAACTCATTATTAGGATGATGTTCAGTAATGAACCTAATTGATATGCTAAAAATTTCGATTTAAAAGTATAGTCAATAACCAGTTACCTCAAAAGAATCAAGAACGAAGATGGAACAGAGTCATTAAGAGATAACATGTGGTCAGTTGAAGTCAAATTTGCATGAATTTCATTAACCATTTATGATATGGTATCAATGATTATACATGTTACTAATACATATTCATTTTAAATTTGTTTGACCTTCTCAGCCGTAAACATTTTTCAGTCTTTTGAATAGATTTACCCTCTAGTTGTGTAAAATCCTTTGATTTTTAGTATAAACTAACTTTAATCATTTGATGCATCCATATTTAATAATAATTAATAAAAAAAATTGTTATATAAGTATATCATAATTCTTGAATGGAATAATAAAGGCCTAATTAAACATGGATATGACAGAAATTTATTAAAAGCATGGATCTAACCTGATAAAGCAACCATGTCTCATACAAAGATAAAAAGCTCAGACTATGATTGTTGGATAGTCATAAAAATGCTAAAATATAAATTAAAACAATTAATTTGCATACCTTGACGAACCTCAATAGCCTATGATCGAGGTTAGAAACTACTTGTGGTTTTTAAGAACAAAGATATATAATGGTAGAAGTGTAACCTGATGCGACAAACAGGTTCATGTCAGCATACATGTCTAAGCTTCAATGTTCTCTATGATACGGAGCTGTGTGAATCCAATCAGGCCTTTTTTTGCTGGTTGTTGCATTTTCTACAGGTCTCACGTATATCAATGGCTGCACATCTTGATTATCATATGTCCCTTCCACACATTGACTAAGCAGGTCTGTCTATATGAACCAAAAAGACCAAAAGAATATGATGATTCAACAAAACCTAAAGAACACGATGGCAATAAATATATTAGTTCATGATCAAACTAATCGGTGTGGATAAAACTTCAAATCTTTTAGAAGATAGGTATGCTTATCCTGCACATCAAACAATAACTCACAAAAAAATAAGTGTATGTTATCATCATGAGCAAGTAAAATCGTTAGTAAGTAAAATCATTCTGAATAAGTGAATGTTATCATCATCTACTTCATAGCGTTTTTAGAAGAAAAACAATTAACAGAGATCATTAGTGTTTTTAGAAGAAAAAAAGGCGTACCTAGGGCTGAGAATTTCATGGAGAGAATTTTGATGATTAGGGTTTTTCTTTTGTGAAAATATATACGTCCGTTTTTTATGGAATTATTATTGTAAATGATTTGATATTATCTCATTAAGATGGTGAATATAATATTTGGTTGCAGGTTTATAGATTTTGGCTTTGCAAAATATAATTAGAAAATATGTTGGTCTAATGGTAATCTCATTTGCTAATCTTACACACAACCCAAGTTCAAATCTCACCATTGTCATTTTTTTATTAAATTCTGAATTTTAGATGTTTAGCAATGCTTAGGTGGCTTTAATTGTGATGATATGGCATTTAAAGATGATTAGGTGGACATACGAATTTAAAATAAAAAGTAAAAAATGCATAAGGTTGGCCTGAATGTGATGACATGGCTGATAATGAATTACTGGGCATTGACTGGGCAATGAGGTGGCATATTCTTCAAATGCCTCCTGTTATATATAATGTAGAGATATATATATTTAGATAGAAAAGTGGGAAAAAAAGTTACAGGGTAGATTATGAAAACACATGAAAGTTAAGGGTAAAAAAGAAAAAAGAACAAAAAAAAAGAATGGATCAGTCTTTTTTATTCCAGATACAAACACTCACACATCGATTCCAACACACACACTCACCGTCACTACACCGTCGCCGCTGTCACCACCACCACCGTCGTCACCGTCAACACCACCGTTGCCGTCGTCACCGTCACACCACCACCTGTCAAAAAACATATACTCCGACCAACAACACATACTCCAATCAGGAAACCCTAAAAAGCTTCAAAATCAAATAAAAATCAGATAAAAAACTTTTGGATGCACTAATTTGCATTTTGATCTTCAAAAAAATGAAGAAAATGAAGTTTAGGAATCGTAAGTGAACCAAATCCGATCATCAGAAAAAAAACAGTAAGTGTTTACAGGTTTTTTAATTTTTATGTATTTTAGTGTATCTTTGTGTAAATTATAAAATAATTATTGTTTTTGTTGAATGAAATGACATATTAAGGCATTTGTATGTATAAAGTTACAATTGGTGCATCTGTCTTAATAATATGTTCCAACATTTGTTTGTCTGAATAAGTGCATCACGATTTATGTTATTGCATCTATTAGTATGATCAGACAATCATGTTATAAGTTAGGGAAGATATTTGTTTGATTAGCGCATCTAAAATAAGCGTTAGTGCATCTGTTAGTATGTTTAGTGCATCAGTCTTTATGTTTAGTGCATCATCGGTCATAGTAGGGCATCCATTTGTATGTTTAGTGCATCATTGGAACTACTTGGGCATCTGTTTATATGTTTAGTGCATCGATGAATATATTAGGGCATCAATGAGTAAGATTGGTGCATCATCAGATATATTAAGACATGTTACTGTTTCAGTGTTAGAAGCAGAACCCTTGTTACTATAAAAATGACACTTTCTATTGATCACTATTCTAAATGCATTTATTTATTTCATTTGCCTATGAGTTTCTTTATGTGGGACTTTTTTTTTGTATCTTTGATATTGGAATTTTGCATGAAAAGTTATTTGATGTATGTAAGTGATCTGATTGAACTGTTCCTTTTTTTCCAGTTTGCTATGGATGGGGAGATTGAACGGTTGTCACTAGTATCTTTAGAACTCAAAAAATCAAAAATTCAATTGCTTCATTTAATTACTAGTTAACACTATATTAGATAAAAAAAAGTACGACTTAAGAATATAGGTAATTCTATGTTGGTTGCAATTGGTTGGAGTTATATATAGGTTTAATTAAGGCTATAATAAGATGGGGATTTGTAGGTATAAACACCAATCATAGATAATCTAATGCCATGTTGGTTGGAGCCATATAAGTCATAATAATGCTTAATCAGATGTGTGTACCTATTATTGTGTGGTTTATCAAGTAGATGCGTAACTAGCTATTGAATTGTGATTGATTTCTTTGATTTGAAAAAGCATTGAAGTATCATTTTCAAGGGGTTTACGTGTCACAACTCACCATTTCAGGTCATTTCCCGAACTTTGGAAAAACACTATTCATCAAACACTATTCATCATTTTTGGTGTCAGTTTGACATTCCGAGAAGCATTCAGAAATTTTACTATTCATTGAACACTATTCATTCCGGAAGAAATTTCATCATTCACGTGCATTATTCATTTCATCGTAAATTTAGTTTACGAGTATTAAAATTCGCGTAACCGTATGGGTTTAGGTGCGAAATCATTTCATTATCAGTAAGGACACCTGCATACGGACTAGAGACAGTCTGCATATCATCATAACAGCATTATCATGTTATACCACTCTTAGGATTTTCAAATTTATATATTTGATATATTTAACGTTTTCCTTATAATTATTTATAAATAAACGTTAACACCCGGGTTTATAAACACGACGAATATATCTAAATATTCCCACAATGGTCCCGACATATTTTTATATCCATTTTATCATCATAAAAGTTATAACATTCATTTACCCAGTATTTTGGAAATTTATTTTATTTATAACGTGAGCTTATGAATATTACGACGGTTTTCATGAAAAATAAACAATAATCACCCCGAACACTCAGTAATTGTACCCAACATATTTTTAACATTTTTATGACTTTATTAAGTCCCGGTTAACTTCATTAACATTTATTTCTAGCAAACCCGGTACCCGATTATAACTAATACTTACACTAAACTACAATTATTATTACACTACATTTCCTAAGTGATCAAAACCGACTTTGCTACTCTTTTTAACATTGAAAACCGGCCATATAAACATCCCTAGACCACTTGGCTTTTATTTTTCACCTCATGCATACATGTGCTCTTATTATACAATAAACCTCCTAAACATAAACATAACAAATTCCTAGAATCATAATATCACAATTTCATAAGCCAAAAAGTTTTCATCTCTTCCCTTTCTCTTCTCCAAACCCACGACCAAACCAAAGGAGCAAGATCAATCCATTATTTTTCAAAGTACAAAGCTACAAAGTTGTTCATTTCATCATCCTAATCAAGAATCATCCAACAAAAACACAAGTAACTCAAGGTTTCTAATCATCTCATCACCTAGAATTTCAAAGTGAGTTATCAAATTTATTTTCATGTTTTCATCTAATTAACACTTATATCTCATGGTATTCATGCTTAATTTCATGCACATATTAGTTATACCACTTTATTTTTGTAGACTTTTGAAACATACAAACCCTAGAATTGGTTTTAGGTACTCCTTTGTTAAATTAACTTGTCTAGTGATCATTAGGAACCCATGGCACCCTAAGAAGGTGTATGGTAGGATTAGTATAGATTTGTGGATTTGCAAGAATTTTTGTTGATGTAGAAACTAGTTTTGAACCTCTGAAATGGATTTGTAACAAATAAATATACCTACTGTCCCATTTTGGTAAATCCTGGAAATTCAGTAAACACAAAGGAAACTTTGGAAAAATTTTTAGAAAATACTTTCAAAAACGAATCCGTAGGCGAAAGAACGAATTAAAAAGATTATAACGAAGAAGTTATGATTTTTGCAAGTTCATTGACGAAAACTATTTTCCGGAAAAATACATGCTGTTGGACGTTTTTCGTCGGACAAAAAGAGGCTTTAGACTTAACCCGGAGGAGCCAAGCTTTCCAAAATATATTACTACATGCTAAGACGTAACCGTGGATATAAAGAACAAGTAAAACGGGCTTATAATGACAAAGATATTCACGTTTCAATATCGGCAAAAATCCTCTATAATTGGCAGCTTTCACTAGTAATAATAATAATACTACTTCTACGTACTAAATTCTAGATTTTCTAGAAATATAAACCAAGTACCCAAATTTATAACTAATGAAGTATTAGTGATTACAAGTATATTTTTATCACTACAAGGCGTTATTTCAAGGATTTCAAACCGAGGATTTCAACACTAACATTGACACATACGATATATATATATATATATATATATATATATATATATATATATATATATATATATATATATATATATATATATATATATATATATATACATTTCAACTAGTTTTATTTTCTAGTTGCCATATTTTCCTAAGTCTTGGAAAATGTATATTTTGATAACAACAAGTATTTTTCAAAGAGTAGAGTGGTATAGGAAACATGTGCATGGACATTTATAACATCATTTCATGATCTAAAGTAGATCGTTGATCATTCATATTAGGTTGCGGCTAGTGTGCGCGCCTTGTTTTTTAGCTCATTACATGTTCATGGTACCATCATATCAGGTGAGTTTTCATAGCCCCGTTTTCAATTCAATATTTTGATTTCAAATCCCACGGGGGGAATACATTGCATCAATTATTTTAGTACGAGCCCAAGTACCAAAACATATGTACATTGCTTAAGTTGCCTTACCAATCTGTTAAAGTCCCCTATTATTATCATGGACCGTTAATTTTCCAGTAAGCGAGAGTGAGTGGATAGATCTATCGAGGGTGACGCCTCCATCCGTGGTAGTTATTACCAACAGTATGCGGATGCATTTCATTTTGACATTTTGGGAGTGTTCTGGTAAAACATTCGGGAGGGGCATATAATTTCATCAGTCATAGCTTCGGGGTCATGAGCTTAAGGTCTATTGTACTATTTTACGTGACTTTTGTCATGCACTTATACTTGTGGTGGCCGTACATCATTACATTTTATAAACCTATGGAATTCACCAACATTCGTGTTGACGTTTTAGCAATGTATTTCAGGTTATTAAGGTAGCTCATGTGACATGCATTTGGACCTTCATGGAGTCGCGGTGTCAACGCGTCTCACTCTTATTTCATGCACTTATGTAAACGTTTGATCTAGTATGACTTGTTTTTCATAAACATGCAACACCTTTTGGGGACCTCATTTTGTAAACTCTGAATTATTTAAATGATCAAACGAAGTATTTTCCAAACGACACTTTAGGTCGTTCAATGTAACTGTAATTGTGATGCTATGACAGACACCCCCAGGCATTCCATTCCGTTGCAAGTCAGGTAAATTGGGGGTGTGACAGATTGGTATCAGAGCTAAGGTTATAGCGAACTAGGATGTATCTTGGACCCTAGACTATAACCGCATCATCATAGCATCTCATCATTTCATCATAAGTGCATAATCATGATACATGTTGTTTCATGCATACCCTGTGCGAGTTATTTATACTTATATTCGTATATATATATATATCATTTTATTGACCTGGTTCACAAGCGACATGTCTTCAGATACTCACCCTGACATCCTTTTATCGGATTCCGACATTGAAGATGCCTTGTCATCTTCCACTACCATTATACCACCAGTTGCACTTACACCACCATTAGCACTATTGATTTGCCATAGGAACAGGGTTTTCCTATCATTCAGCCCATACATAGAATGCCTTTTGGTAGAGTATTCAGACTTAATCTTAATGGACTTATTAGGATGCTTATTGCAAGGAAGATGGTATGTTTCTTTCCATCGCTAGTAGAGCACCCACTACTCAGGTACTACCACCACCATCAGTTACTTATTACACTATTGGTCGTCCCATAGTGGGTACTTCAGTTTTACCTCTTAGATGTCACGAGGTAGCGCGAAAGAGGGTAGTATTTCATTCACTAGTACCATCATTGTCATTTTCCTTTTCCATTCCCACTTGCCATGAACTAGATAACACCTAGTAGATAATATCAATATCACGGACTCAACAGGAACATCCGCAGATTCTTCAGGAATGGTTCAGAACCTACATTATCTAAGATTTGATAGATGCACAACTTCAGACACCACTTCAGGAATATCTCGACCTTATGATGCCACAAACCTGATTTCACACAAAGGGACACCAGGAAGTCCCTAGACCAGACTTATATCCTCACTAGCTTTTACTATTATCCTAGCCACAGAAGGTGTGGGACATAGTCTAAAGAACTTGTTGTCTTTTGATTGTTGTACAAACAAATATATCAAGTGTGACTCTACTATGTAAGAAATGGTTGTGCTATTTGTGATATCGGTTCACGTAGACCAAAATTTTCATGTATTATATTCAGGTGTTGCGAATATGATAATTTCTATTACCTATAGATCCTCATGGTCTCTTATAATTTGATGAAGAGAGATTTAAGCAAACCACTCCAAGCATGACGCAAGCTGCTGTTGGACAAGTCATTGCCAAGAACATAGCCACCGCCCTCACTAAGGAACTTACTCACGTGGAATTTATGGGGTGCAATCCTCCCTCATTTAGCGGAACTAGAGACACAAAGGAATTTCTCAAATGGATCGAAGAAATAGAAACAATATTTCAATGTGGCGACTGTCGTAAGGAAGACAAGGTTAAGTTCGCCACATGCACTTTTCAGGATCATGCCCACGAATGGTGGACCAAACATATTAAGATGGTGGGAGTTGATGCTGCCTACTCACACTCTTGGGAGAAACTAAGAAGGATGATGGGTATAACATTTTGTGTAGGAAATGAATTACGAGCAAAGGAACAGGAAACACTAAACTTTACCATGGTAGGAAATGATGTTGACGAATACACTACTCATTTTCATGAATTAACACGACTAGGTTATGCAATGGATGAACCGGAAAGCAAGAAACTCTCAAATGAAATTCATATGTTGGTCATCGCATGGGAACCCGATACCATGTCTGAAGCTATCAAAATGGCGATCGAAGCAAAGGAACTCATAGTTCACGCCGAGACATCAGGAAACAATAGTGACAATAAAAGGAAGTGGAACAACAATCTAGGTTGCAATGCTGCTCAACAATCACCCAAAGGACAAGAAGTGAATAGAGCCTTTGCTGCAGAACCGTACACAAAGAGAAGGTATATTGGAAAGTTACCTTACTGCAACCTGTGTAATCAACATCACCGAGATCATTGTAGTAAAACGTGTGGTGTGTGCAAGAAGCGGGGTCATTGGACTGAAGACTGTAGGAAACTCACAAATCAGAAGACCCCAGGGAGTTGCTTCAAATGTGGAAACTTAGGGCATTTCAAGAATGACTGCCCGGAGCTAAGGAACAAGGAAAAATCAGGAACTTGGAATCAAGACTGAATCGCTCGAGGAATAGCGTGAGCTGTTGAAAGAGAACCGTCAGGATATTAGCAACATCAAGGATAACAACAATGCTTCAGCAGGAGGAGCTTTGTTTCAATATATAAACCGTAGTTCGAGCCCTTTTGGGTTGTATCTTTCCTTTTGTACTTACCGTTGGTACGATGACATAACCTAGTTGTATTAAGCACTTTTCTATCCAATGTAGTATATATCCTTTGTTACCTGTATGATAATCATAACCATCGTTTACTCCATTTTCTATCCCAATTGCTCAGACTTCAATCGTTTCGCAACATTTTAGCATTGTCTTATCAGGGATTAGGTTGATTTCGTTTTTGACGAATTAGTAGACTATTACCATTCGACAAGATTCACCCACGTATCCAATACACCATTAAAGCTATTTTACTATCATATGGGGAAATTGTTTTACAGAAAAATTTCTGAAGTAAGCTATTTTATTACCATTCTATAAATTGATTTTTCTATCATTACACCAAGTATTTACTATTATTACGCGAGGCAATTTTCATGTTACTTGAAAGAAAACATCAGGATACCATTTTAATAACAATGCGTTGAACACCATCTAAAACTTTTGAGAAAAGTTATGATATTTTGACAAAATCTAATATCGCATCATTAGTCCTCAATTGTACATAGCCTGATCACCTATGTAAAATTCAGGAAGGATTATGCCATGAAGGAAATAATTACCTTTTCAAAGGATTGTTAATAACAATCTTCATTTAAAAGTTTTGTAAACAAAGGAACTCTTCCATAAACATCCCTTTAGCCGAACTGTCCCTAGATACTTACCCTACCTGTCACTCACTTAGCCATTAAGTTGGATTTTCCCATTGACTTCCCTTGGAGAGACTTTCCATATCAATTACATGCAGGATTCCTCTATACAATAAAAGCAACGAAAGGATTACAGAACTACTAACCAGGACTAGAAGTATATAGTGAGAGAATTCATAACTCAACAACAAATTCTAAGATTCCGCGAGACCATCCGAATCACCATCTTTGACTCAGTTGTCAAATTCTATCGTTTAAGGGTACTAGCTAGACTGAGCTACAGGATTGAACTCAATATAAATGTCCGCAGACAACACAATAGAAATAAACCAAGCTTCTAATTGAGACTGTAGAACATTTCATTTAAACATGGCCTCATCCATACATAAACTTTCCTGCAGTAAATTTTCACAAAGGACAATTGTTTGAATCAAGAATATCGATGTAGATTCCTCTAAGGCATTATGTCTATAGAAATTTCAGATAACCTCACCTTCATACCAAGAAAGGGATCAAACCAGAACATATCTCCTTATCTACATGGGAAAACAGAATAGACATTCATCGACACAACATCAAGTGATACCTTCGTCTTGCCAATTACAACGATAAAATATTTCAGGACTTAAGTTAGTCTAAATACCTATGCTTGTAGTTATGCCTGATAACCACCAATAGGCATTATTCAACCTCAGGAACTAAATGTTAGACATCTATGCATGTAAGCGAACATTTCCTATTCTACCATTTTATCCTTGTTAGTGTTATCACTTTTAAATAAAGTTGATGCGTTTACATAAATCACATACCTTGTGGAAAAATGCTTTCTGAAATTTCTATTTTGAACAAGTACGATTCTTTTTGGTCAATCTTTAGCAACACTATTGTACAATGAGAAATATACATAAACATCAAACGTTGGTAAGCAGTCTTAATCACAACATGTTTGAAAACATTTTTCTACTCCATAACTACTGAAATTTTGATTCATCAGGAAAAATATTACTTAGTAAATCATTTGCTCCACTTTCTAAATTCGTTTATTCAGAAAAAGATTTCAACCAAAACTCACAATCGCGAGACAAATTTCCAGAACCAATTTCCCTACAACATCGCTTATGCATTTAGGATTTGTGACTTGACAATAAAGAATATTTGGAATATGTGACGAAGGAATTAGGAAGGATATCACAAATTAATCATGAACTTCAGTAGTGGAGACCAAACCCAATAGACAAAGAAGGACATATGTCTTATCATCCGTTGGAACAAAACACAAGGAATCAAATTGTTACCCATGTTATCCCTTTCAGATAACGCCAAGTTTGAAGGACCGAACATTGTGGAATTAGTCACAAAGGTTTATTGTACCCATTTCAGTTATTCCTGTTAAGGAAACTGATTCACCTTGGACTTCAAGTAATCATTTCAGGATTTTCTTCAGAAACCCATTTAGATGTGAACATCACCTATCACCCTCAGACTGATGGTCAAAGCGAGAGAACAATTCAAACATAGGAAAGTATGCTCAGAGCATGAGTGATTGACCCTATAAATGGTTGGACTAATCATTTAACATAAATCAAATTCATCTACAACAATAGTTATCACACCAACAGCGAGAAACTGGCAGAAGTTAGGTTGGTACATAACACACATCATTTGGATTGGGTATCCTGAACAACAAACCATCCAGATTCAAGTGGGAGAACAAACTAAGTTAAAAGCATTGCCTTGGATTGGCATGATACAAATTGGATAACAAGAGAGGTTGAACCTTTAGCACATTGGACCATCTAAGATTCATTTTACAATCGACCAACTAGCATACAAACTTGAGTTCTGGCAGAATTCAGCAGTATATATTACCAGTATCACATTTAAAACATTAAGAAGCGCAGACCATCTATTGATGGGCCAAACTCGAAAAAAGCTCAACTCACTAGTCCAGTAGGCATTCATGAAATAACCAGAAATTTCCTACAAGTCAAGAATCAGTTACAAGTTCAATAAGTTGTAAACCATTAAAACTTCAAGTTGGTAGGCAGAGTTATGCAGAAAGTTCTGCCTAGGAAAGGCATGATATCATTCAGAAAACTTGGAAAGTTAAACCCGATATACACTGGACCATGTAATATTTCAGACAGAATAGGCCTAGTGGCCGTCAGACTTGAGCCTTGTTAGAGAACAACAGGATTACACAACCATGTATTATCATCTTTTCAGATTAGCCACTCATAATTCCATTTGGAAAGGAATCCAACCCAAAGTCAAACATAAACCTTGTAGGAGAACAAGTAGAAATCAGGGACAGTTATGTCGAACAGTTGAAGCATAGTCGAATTCCTATCGTTAGAGTTCGCTGGAATTCTCGAATACCATCACCTTTTCACTAATACGTTTTCAGAGACCAACATAAACTGAACTTCGGGATGAAGTTCCTTTTATAGGGGAAGACTGTCACAACTCACCATTTCAGGTCATTTCCCGAACTTTGGAAAAACACTATTCATCAAACACTATTCATCAGTTTACTATTCACCATTTTTGGTGTCAGTTTGACATTCCAAGAAGCATTCAGAAATTTTACTATTCATTGAACACTATTCATTTCGGAAGAAATTTCATCATTCACGTGCATTATTCATTTCATCGTAAATTTAGTTTACGGGTATTAAAATTCGCGTAACCGTATGGGTTTAGGTGCGAAATCATTTCATTATCAGTAAGGACACCTGCATACGGACTAGAGACAGTCTGCATATCATCATAACAGCATTATCATGTTATACCACTCTTAGGATTTTCAAATTTATATATTTGATACATTTAATGTTTTCTTTATAATTATTTATAAATAAACGTTAACACCCGGGTTTATAAACACGACGAATATATCTAAATATTCCCACAATGGTCCCGATATATTTTTATATCCATTTTATCATCATAAAAGTTATAACATTCATTTACCCAGTATTTTGGAAATTTATTTTATTTATAACGTGAGCTTATGAATATTACGACGGTTTTCATGAAAACTAAACAATAATCACCCGAAAACTCAGTAATTGTACCCAACATATTTTTAACATTTTTATGACTTTATTAAGTCTCGGTTAACTTCATTAACATTTATTTCTAGCAAACCCGGTACCCGATTATAACTAATACTTACACTAAACTACAATTATTATTACACTACATTTCCTAAGTGATCAAAACCGACTTTGCTACTCTTTTTAACATTGAAAACCGGCCATATAAACATCCCTAGACCACTTGGCTTTTATTTTTCACCTCATGCATACATGTGCTCTTATTATACAATAAACCTCCTAAACATAAACATAACAAATTCCTAGAATCATAATATCACAATTTCATAAGCCAAAAAGCTTTCATCTCTTCCCTTTCTCTTCTCCAAACCCACGACTAAACCAAAGGAGCAAGATCAATCCATTTTTTTTCAAAGTACAAAGCTACAAAGTTGTTCATTTCATCATCCTAATCAAGAATCATCCAACAAAAACACAAGTAACTCAAGGTTTCTAATCATCTCATCACCTAGAATTTCAAAGTGAGTTATCAAATTTATTTTCATGTTTTCATCTAATTAACACTTATATCTCATGGTATTCATGCTTAATTTCATGCACATACTAGTTATACCACTTTATTTTTGTAGACTTTTGAAACATACAAACCCTAGAATTGGTTTTAGGTACTCCTTTGTTAAATTAACTTGTCTAGTGATCATTAGGAACCCATGGCACCCTAAGAAGGTGTATGGTAGGATTAGTATAGATTTGTGGAGTTTGCAAGAGTTTTTGTTGATGTAGAAACTAGTTTTGAACCTTGGAAATGGATTTGTAACAATTAATATGCCTACTGTCCAATTTTGGTAAATCCTGGAAATTCAGTAAACACAAAGGAAACTTTGGCAAAAGTTTTAGAAAATACTTTCAAAAACGAATCCGTAGGCGAAAGAACGGATTAAAAAGAGTTTATAACGAAGAAGTTATAATTTTTGCAATTTCATTGATGAAAACTATTTTCCGGAAAAATACATGCTGTTGGACGTTTTTCGTCGGACAAAAAGAGGCTTTAGACGTAACCCAGAGGAGCCAAGCTTTCCAAAATATATTACTACATGCTAAGACGTAACCGTGGATATAAAGAACAAGTAAAACGGGCTTATAATGACAAAGATATTCACGTTTCAATATCGGCAAAAATCCTCTATAATTGGCAGCTTTCACTAGTAATAATAATAATACTACTTCTACGTACTAAATTCTAGATTTTGTAGAAATATAAACCAAGTACCCAAATTTATAACTAATGAAGTATTAGTGATTACAAGTATATTTTTATCACTACAAGGCGTTATTTCAAGGATTTCAAACTGAGGATTTCAACACTAACATTGACACATACGATATATATATATATATATATATTTATATATATATATATATATATATATATATATATATATATATATATATATATATATATATATATATACATTTTAACTAGTTTTATTTTCTAGTTGCCATATTTTCCTAAGTCTTGGAAAATGTATATTTTGATAACAAGTATTTTTCAAAGAATAGAGTGGTATAGGAAACATGTGCATGGACATTCATAACATCATTTCATGATCTAAAGTAGATCGTTCATCATTCATATTACGTAGCGGCTAGTGTGCGCGCCTTGTTTTTTAGCTCATTACATGTTCATGGTACCATCATATCAGGTGAGTTTTCATAGCCCCGTTTTCAATTCAATATTTTGATTTCAAATCCCACGGGGGGAATACATTGCATCAATTATTTTAGTACGAGCCCAAGTAGCAAAACATATGTACATTGCTTAAGTTGCCTTACCAATCTGTTAAAGTCCCCTATTATTATCATGGACCATTAATTTGCTGGTAAGCGAGAGTGAGTGGATAGATCTATCGAGGGTGACGCCTCCATCCGTGGTAGTTATTACCAACAGTAAGCGGGTGCATTTCATTTTGACATTTTGGGAGTGTTCTGGTAAAACATTTGGGAGGGGCATATAATTTCATCAGTCATAGCTTCGGGGTCATGAGCTTAAGGTCTATTGTACTATTTTACATGACTTTTGTCATGCACTTATACTTGTGGTGGCCGTACATCATTACATTTTATAAACCTATGGAATTCACCAACATTCGTATTGACGTTTTAGCAATGTATTTCAGGTTATTAAGGTAGCTCATGTGACATGCATTTGGACCTTCATGGAGTCGCGGTGTCGACGCGTCTCACTCTTATTTCATGCACTTATGTAAACGTTTGATCTAGTATGACTTGTTTTTCAAAAACATGCAACACCTTTTGGGGACCTCATTTTGTAAACTCTGAATTATTTAAATGATCAAACGAAGTATTTTCCAAATGACACTTTAGGTCGTTCAATGTAACTGTAACTGTGATGCTATGACAGACACCCCCAGGCATTCCATTCCGCTGCAAGTCAGGTAAATTGGGGGTGTGACATTACGTGTGCTGCAATAATGTAGAATAACTCTTACTTGACCTTAGTTAGACGATGAGTTGCATGTGAACATTCAGCAATATCACTGTTCAAATTTATTTAGTGCATCCATTTACATGTTTAGTGCATCCATTTGCATGTTAGACTTATTAAGGCATATGTATGCAACAATGAGATCAGTTTTATATAACAAGGAATCTTAAACCCAAACCGGTTATTTCGGACTAACTATGTTACTTTAGTTGATGACATAATGTGTTTCATCGAATCACTTTACATTGGGTAATAGTTTGCAAATGCACCCAAACACCCTTTACCAGTAGGTGGTTAGTGAATCACATTCTCTTATGATTTCTTATTTTTTATTTACAGAATTCCACTACTTGGTGAATTCACTTGACAAAATGCTATAATGGCTTAACGCTTTATTAAAGCAGGTAGTGCATATGTATCTGATAGATCATTGTTAAGGCAGTTGTGTCCTGAATGTAGAAAAAGCTGATGTTTATCGACTACCATATTTGAAGAGCACTGGGCCTGGATTTGTTTTGTAAATTTTCCATCTCTCTATTCTTCCATAAAGGATGACAAAAGAGGGGCGGGTCAAATGTCTATTTTCATAAAGGTTGAAGCAGCAAATGGATTCCTCAAAGTACTTAAATCTTACTGAATCTGTATTATATATTAGTGCATCTGTACTTATATATTAGTGCATCTGTACTTAGATCTTACTGCATCTGTATTATACATTACTACATCTGTTTTCAAATGTCTTTTCTCAGTTTGGTTTGGTTTGGTTTGTCTTGATGATGCAGCAATTGTCAGTGAAGAAATAAAGCCATGGAGCTAGCAGTTAGCTTAAGTCTATTTGTATCTCGTGTGCAAGAAATACATGTACCTTTTCAGGTATTATCACATGCTTTTGCTTACTTTAGAAATAGTCAATCTGTGATTGTTTAATCACGAACATGTCAAACAAAAAAAATATAGGAAACTAGGAATGTTCACCCGACATTCTTTTTTTGACTTTTTCATAATTTTAGTGCATATGTATGTAAAATTTTAGGGCATCTGTATGTATTATTTTAGGGCACCTGAATGTAATATTTTAGGGCATCTGAATGTAATATTTTAGGGCATCTGTGTTAAAACATGTCAATTATGTGTTGAATTATCAATGTTGATAACTTTGAATATAATACAAAAAATTCGCAAATTTGTTAGAATCAATTTGAATTTTATAGCATATGTGTAAAAATTATGTTAATAATGTCTTATAGCATATATTCAGTTAGAATGAAGTATTAGTGTATTGAATTATGAACTACTTGAGTATGCAACTCTTAAGACCTGCCTGTGACTCTTTAATCCTTAAACCTCTGTTCAGACAATCAAACTCTAAATACACTTCAGGACTTTAACTCATAGAGTAGAACAATATCAGTGCCTTTTTATCAACTCCACACATGTAAGATCATTCCTTCATATATATTACGGAGTGTCACAATTCACAATTTCAGGTCATTTTCCAAACCTCAACAATTTACTATTCACCAGTTACTATTCAACATTTACTATTCACCGATCACTATTCATCATTTACTATTCATCATTTTTGGTGTCAGTTTGAGATTCCGAGAAGCGTTAAAAAATTTTACTATTCACATGACACTATTCATTCCCGAAGAGAAATCAATATTCATGTACATCACTCATTTTATCGTAAGTTTAGTTTATGGGTATTTGAATTCGCGTAACCAGGTTGGTTTAGCTGCGAATTCATGCATCATCAGTAGGGACACATCATACGGACTAGAAATAGTCTGTATATCATCACAATAGCATTTGCATACTATTCCACTCGTAGGATATTCAAATTAACGTTTTTGGAAAATTTGACGTTTACGTATGTTTATTTTTAAATAAACGTTAACATGCGATCAATAATGTGACTAACACGTCTGACGCTCCCGACTATGATCCTAACGTAATTTCATACTCATTATAATGATATAAAAATTATATTATTAATTTACCCGGTGTTTTGAGACCCGTTGCTATATTTTACGATATACGTTAATAATTTCGTCGGATTACGATATTTCAACACGATAATTATTTTAACACCCGATTCTTATCAGGAATGTAATTTTATAATTTTTACAACATCGTTATAGTTTAATTGGTACCGTTAAATTTTATTTCTAGCAAACTCGGTACCCGGTATCCCCTAAAACTATTAATATACACATAAAACTACCTAAAGTCTACAAAATCAATCACAAACCCTTCCCCCCCCCCCCATGTGTGCCCCCCCCCCCCCCCATGCACTTATGAAACGTTTGATCTTATTGAACTTATTTTACCTAAATTTGCAACACCTTTTGGGACCTTATTTTGTAAACTCTGAATGTTTTAATGATCAAACGATGTATTTTGGGGGTGTGACAGATTGGCATCAGAGCTAAGGTTATTGCGAACTAGGATGTATCTTGGACCCTAGACTATAACCACATCATCATAGCATCTCATCATTTCATCATAAGTGCATATTCATTACACATGTTGTTTCATGCACACTGTGCGAGTTATTTATACCCATACTCATATATATATATATATATATATATATATATATATATATATATATATATATATATATATATATATATATATATATATATATATATATATATATATATATATATATATATATATATATATATATATATATATATATATATATATATATAATTATATTGACCTGGTTCACAAGTGACATGTCTTCAGATACCCACCCTGTCATCCTTTCATCGGATTCCGACATTGAAGATGCCTTGTCATCTTCCACTACCATTGTACCACCAGTTGCACTTACACCACCATTAGCACCATTGATTTGTCATAGGAACAGGGTTTTCCTATCATTCAGCCCATACATAGAGTGCCGTTGGTAGAGTATTCAGACTTAATCTTAATGGACCTATTAGGATGCTTATTGCAACGAATATAGTATGTTTTCTTTCCTTTACTAGTAGGGCACTCACTACTCAGGTACTACCACCACCATCAGCTATTTATTACACTATTGGTCGTCCCATAGTGCGTACTTCAGTTTTACCTCTTAGACATCGCGAGATAGCGCGAAAGAAGGTAGTATTCCATCTAGAGTACCACCATTGTCATTTCCCTTTTCTATTCCCACTTGCCATGAATTAGATAACACCTTGTGGATAATACTAAGATCACGGACTCAACAGGAACATCCACAAATTCCTCAAGAATAGTTTAGAACCTACACTATCTAGGACTTGATCGATGCACAACTCCAGACCCCACTTCAGGACTATCTCGACCTTATGATGCCACAACCCTGGTTTCACTCAGAGGGACACCAGGAAGTCTCTAGACTAGACTTATATCTTTACTAGCTTTTACTATTATCCTAGCCACGGGAGGTGTGGCATAGTTCAAAGAAACTTGTAGCATTTTGATTGTTGTACAACGGAATCACCAAGTATTGACTCTACTATATGGGTATGGTTGTGCTATCCATGATATCGGTCCATGTAGACCAAAATTTTCATGTATTATATTCATGTGTTGTGATTATGATGATCTTTATTACCTATAGACTCTCATGATCTCTTATGATTTGATAAAGATAGATTTAAGCAAACCTCTCCAAGCATGACGCAAACCGCTGTTGGACAAGTCATTGCCAAGAACATAGCTACCGCCCTCACCAAGGAACTTACTCACGTGGAATTTATGGGTTGCAATCCCCCCTCCTTTAGCGGAACTAGAGACACAAAGAAATTTCTCAAATGGTTCGAAGAAATAGAAACAATATTTCGATGTGGCGACTGCCGTAAGGAAGACAAGGTTAAGTTCGCCACTTGCACTTTTCAGGATCATGTCCAGGAATGGTGGACCAAACATGTTCAGATAGTGGGGGTTGAAGCTGCTTACTCACACTCTTAGGAGAAACTAAAAAGGATGATGAGTTCAAAATTTTGTGTAAGAAGCGAATTACGAGCAATAGAATAGGAAACATTAAACCTTACCATGGTAGGAGATGATGTCTTCAAGTACACTACTCATTTTTATGAATTAACACGATTAGAACCTGCAGTGAATGAACCAGAAAGCAAGAAACTTGAAAGGTACATCGGGGGACTCTCCCCTAAAATTCGTATGTTGGTCATCTCATTGGAACCCGATGCCATGTCTAAAGCTATCAAAATGGCAATCGAAGCAAAGGAATACATAGCCCACACCAAGACATCAGGAAACAATAGTGACAATAAAAGGAAGTGGGACAACAATCGAGGTTGCAATGCTACTCAACAATCACTCGAAGGACAAGAAGTGGTTGGAGCCTATGCTGCAGGACCGCACATAAAGAAAAGGTATACTGGAAATTTACCTTACTGCAACATGTGTAATCTACATCACGTAAGTCATTGCAGTGAACCGTGTGAAGTGTGCAAGAAGCAGGGTCATCAAACTAAGAACTGTAGGAAACTCACAAATCAGATGATCTCAGGGAGTTGCTTCAAATGTGGAAACTTAGGGCATTTCAGGAAGGACTGCCCAGAGCTAAGTAACAAGGAAATTGGGAACTTGGGAATCAAGACGGAATCGCTCGAGGAATAGCGTGAGTTGTTAGAAGAGGACCGTCAGGATATTAGCAACATCAAGGATAACAACAATGCTTCAACAGGAGGAGCCCTGTTTTAATATATAAACCATAGTTCGAGCCCTATTGGGTTGTGTCTTTCTTTTGTACTTTCTGTTGGTATGTTGACATAACCTAGTTGTATTAAGCACTTTTCTATCCAATGTAATAACTATCTTTTGTTAATCTCCGCGATAATCATGACCTTCGTTTAGTCCATTTTCTATTCCAATTGCTAAATTTTCAATCGTTTCGTAACATCATGCCATTGTCTTATTAGGGATTAGGCTGATTTCATTCTTGACGGATTAGTAGACTATTACCATTCCATAAGAATCACCCACGTACCCAATAAACCATTCAACAAATTTTATTTCAAGCTATCTTACTACCATATGGGGAAATTGTTTTACAGAAATTTTAAAATAATCTATTTTGTTACCACCCTATGAATTAATTTTTCCGTCATTACATCAAGTATTTACTATTATTATGTGAAACAATTTTCATGTTACTTTGAAAGGAAATATCTAGGGTACCATTTCTCAGAACAATACGTTGAACACCATCTAAAACTTTTGAGAAAAGTAATACTATTTTGACTAAATCAAGCATCGCATCATTAGTCCTCAATTATACATAGCCTGATCACCTTTGTATAATTCAAGAAGGATTATGCCATGAAAAAAATAATTACATTTTCAAGGAACTGTTAATAACAATCTTCATTTAAAGGCTTGGTAAACAAATAAACTCTTTCATAAACATCTCTTTTTGACAAACCCTCCCTGGATACATACCTCACCTGTCACTCACTCAGCCATTAAGTTGGATTTTTTTCCCATTGACTTCTCTAGGAGAGACTTTCCATATCAATTATAAGGAGGATTCCTCGATACAAGAAAAACAATAAAAGGATTACAGAACTACTAACCTAGACTAAGGCAATTCATAACACAACAAGATACCTCGAGACCATCCGAATCACCATCTCTGACCTAGTTGTCAAATTCTATCATTCAAAGGTACTAGCTAGACCGAGTTACAGGATCGAGTACAATTTGGATGTACGCTAAGCAACACTATAGAAATAAACCAAGCCTCCTAACCAATACTGTAGAGCCTTCCAATTAAACATGGCCTCATCCATACGCAAACTTCCCTGCAGTGAGTTTCGCAAAGGATAATTGATTTAAATTAAGGATATTGATATAGATTCCCCTAAGGCGTTGTATTCTCTAGAGATTCCAGATAACCTCAATTTCATATCAAGAAAGAGATCAGACCCGAACGTATATTTTGCAAACATGATGACAAATTCAACGATAAGCCATTTCAGGACTTAAGTTAGTTTGAATACCTAGGCTTGTAGTTTTGCCTGATAACCACCAATAGGCATTATCCAACCTCAGGAACTAAATGTTAGACATCTATGCATTTTATGCAAACATTACCTATCCGACCATTTCATCCTTGTTAGTGTTTTTGCTTTTAAACGAATTTTATTTAAAATACATTTATACGCATCACATACCTTGTAGAAAATAATTTCTGAAATTCCTATTTTGAACAAGTACGATCCTTTTTGGTCAATATTTAGCAAAACCATCGTACAATGAGAAATATATAAACATCAAACTTTGGTAAACAGTCCTAATCACAACATGTTTGAAAACAATTTCACGTTTCATAACTACTGAATTTTGAATCATCAAGAAAGATATTACTTAGTAAACCATTTGCTTCATTTTCTAAATTCGTTATTCAGAAAAAGATTTTGACGAAAACTCACAATCGCGAGATAAATTTTGAAAACCAATCACCATACTACATTGCTTATGCATTTAAGGTGTTGTGATTTGACAATAAAGAACCTTGGAATATTTGATGAAGGAAATTAGTAGGAACACCATCAACCAATTATGAACTTCAGTAATAGAGACCAAGCTCAATAGGCAAAGAAAGACACATGTCTTAGCACTCGTTGGAACAAAACACAAGGAATCAAAACTGTTACCCATATCCTATCTCTTTCAAATAACGCTCTGTTCGAAAGATATAACGTTGTGGAATTAGTCACAAGATTTATTGTACCCATTTAAATTATTCCTAATAAAGGTAATCGATTCACCTCAAACTCCTAGCAATCATTTTAAGATTTCCTTCGGAACTCCATTTAGATGTAAACACCGCCTACCATCCTCAGACCGATGGTCAGAGCGAGAGAACGACTCAAACATAGGAAGATATGCTCAGAGCATGAGTGATTGACTCTAGAAATGGTTGGATTAACCATTTACCATAAATCAAATTCATTTACAACAATAGTTATCACATAAGAATAGAGACTACACCATTTGAGGCACTATATGGTCGAAGTGCCAACATCCAGTGACGAATCGAAATTTGGAAAAAGTCCAACTCACTAGTCCAAGTAGGCATTCATGAAATAACAAAGAATTTCTTACAAATCTAGAATCAGTTACAAGTTTAATAAGATGTAAACCATTAGAACTTCAAGTTGGTAACAGAATCATGTTGAAAGTTCTGCCTAGGAAAGGCGTGATACCATTCAGATAAATTCAGGAAGTTAAACCCGATATACACCGGACCATTTAACATTTGAGACAGAGTAGGTCTAGTGGTCGTCAGACTTGAGCCTTGTTAGAGAACAGTAGGTTACACAAATATGTTTCACGCTTTCAAAACCCAAGAAATGACTTTTAGATTAGTCACTCATGATTCCATTGGAAGGGATCCAACCCAATGACAAACCTAATGCGACTCGAGGTCGAACAATTGAAGCGAAGTCGAATTCCTATCGTGAAAGTTCGCTGGAATTCTTGAAGAGGTCCCGAGTTTCTTGGGCACGGGAAGACCAAATGCGACTCAAGTATCAACATCTTTTCACCAAGTCTACTTCCGAGACCAACACTAGCTGAATTCAGGGACTGAATTCCTTTTTGGGTGGGCGACTGTCACAATTCACAATTTTAGGTCATTTTCCAAACCTCAACAATTTACTATTCACCAATTACTATTCATCATTTACTATTCACCGATCACTATTCATCATTTTACTATTCGTCATTTTTTGTGTCAGTTTGAGATTCCGAGAAGCGTTCAAAAATTTCACTATTCACATGACACCTGGTTGGTTTAGCTGCGAATTCATGCATCATCAGTAGGGACACGTCATACAGACTAGAAATAGTCTGCATATCATCACAATAGCATTTGCATACTATTCCACTCGTAGGATATTCAAATTAACGTTTTTGGAATATTTGACGTTTACGTATGTTTATTTTTAAATAAACGTTAACATGCGATCAATAATGTGACTAACACGTCCGACGCTCCTGACTATGATCCTAACGTAATTTCATACACATTATAATGATATAAAAATTATATTATTAATTTACCCGGTGTTTTGAGACCCGTTGCTATATTTTACGATATACATTAATAATTTCGTCGGATTACGATATTTCAACACGACAATTATTTTAAAACCCGATTCTTATCAGGAATGTAATTTTATAATTTTTACAACATCGTTATATTTTAATTGGTACCGTTAAATTTTATTTCTAGCAAACTCGGTACCCGGTATCCCCTAAAACTATTAATATACACATAAAACTACCTAAAGTCCACAAAATCAATCACAAACCCTTCCACCCCCCCCCCCTCCGTACCAATCTCTTACACAATTTGAAAAATGTTACTAACTCTAATTAATGAGCTAGTTTTTTGTCTACAATAATACATAACATGTACAAGATATTTCTCATTCTACAAGTGCAAGCAAAATATTTTCTCTCTTCCTCTCTTGGGTGTGTTCGGCCAAACAACAAACAAGAAGCAATCTTCATCAATTTTCCAAGATCAAGTGATAATCAAGCTCATCTAGTACTCCTTGTTTGGATTTTGAAAAAAAAAAAAAAAAAAAAAAAAAAAAAAAAAAAAAAAAAAAAAAAAAAAAACTCAAGGTTTTATAGGTTTTCATCTCCCAAAACTCACTAATCTTTTAAGTATACAAAACTCATTTTTATAATTTTACCAAGTTCTTATAATGTTCATATGATTTTTATACAAGATCTACATGCATATGTTAGTTTATACCACTCTATTTAAACTTTTATATCTTTTAAGCTCTAGAAATGGATAATATGTAAACCCTTGGTAGATTAACTTGGTGGATGATGTTTAGGAACCCATGACACCCTAAGATGGTGTATGGTAGGAATAGATTAGTTTGGTTGGATTTGAAACAAGTTTGGAACACTAGAAATGATTTTTAAATATATCTACAAATCTACTGTCCCAAAACGCCAAACCCAGAAAACTCAGGGACTCAGGGGTAATTTTTGACCAAAGATTTAGAAAATATTTTCAAAAACGAAGCCGTGGGCGAAAGAACGGATAAAAACAAGCTTATAACGAAGGAGATATGATTTTTACAAATTTAACGACGAAAACTATTTTCTGAAAATATATTTGCTATTGGACGACTTTCGACGGGCAAAACGAGGCGTTAGATGTAACCTAGAGGAGCCGAACTATCAAAAATGTGTTGATGCATGTTAATACGAACCCGTGGATATAAAGAACGAAGGAAATGAGCTTATAACGACAAAGATATACACGTTTCAAAACAGACAAACTCTATTATTTTTGACAGCCACTATTAGAAATAATATTCTAACGTACTAAAAACTATATTTTCTAGTAACAACATTGAAGAGCCGTATTTCTTACCCATTGAAGCACGTATGACCAAAAGTTTATTTAACACTACTATTAGATGTCATTTCAAGGTTTTCAAAGCAATGAGTTAAACAATAACATTTTATGTACCATATGTATATTACAACTAGTTTTGCAAGTCTAATTAGACATATTTTTCCCAAGTTATGGAAAACATTATACTTCAACAATAACTATTATTTCCAAGTTACGAGTGGTATAGGCATCATGTGCATGTACATTCACTACATCATTTCATGATTTAAAGTAGATCATATTCATTCATATTAGGTTGCAGCTAGTGTTTGCTCCTTGTTGTCCCGATCATTTTACCATCATTGTATCATCATTTCAGGTGAGTTTTCATAGCCCCGTTTTCAATTAAATATTTTGATTTCAAATTCCACGGGGGAGAATACATTGCATCAATTATTTGTGTACATGCCAAAGTATCAAATTCCATACATTGCTTAAGTTGCCTTATTATCATTTTAAGTCCCCTTAATTATCATGGACCGTTAATTATGCGTAAGCGAGAGTGAGTGGATAGATCTATTGGGGGTGACTCCCCTGTCCGTGTTTGGTCGCTCCAACAGAAAACGGACGCATTTCATTTGAGTCGAGTTTGAGTGCCTGATAAACACTCTTTTGGGGCCAATTCAAATTATGTCTAGCTTCGGGGTCATGAGCTTAAGAGCCAATGTAGCATTATTTTGACATCTTGTCACCTCACTTTATACTTGTGGCTAGTGTACATACGATTAAATTTATAAACCTATGATTTCTCACCAACATTATTGTTGACCGTTTTAGCAATGTATTTTCAGGAAATTAAGGTAGCTCTTGCTTGCATGCATGGACCTTCATGGAGTCGCGGAGTCGACGCGTCTCACTTTTATCGTCATGCACTTATGAAACGTTTGATCTTGTTAAACTTATTTTTCCTAAATTTGCAACACCTTTTGGGACCTTATTTTGTAAACTCTGAATGTTTTAATGATCAAACGATGTATTTTCCAAACGACACTTTAGGTCGTTCAATGTAACCATAACTGTGATGCTATGGACAGTCACGCCCCAGGTATTCCATTCTGCTGCCAAACAGGTACACGGAGCCCTAGTTTGAGTATCTTGAGCGAAATCAGCCTTGGTGCTGAGAACCTTTGACTGATAAGGCAAGTCTCTACTTATGTTACTTTATGTTACTTTATGCTGGTGTATGCAGCGTAGCAACTGCAAATGAGCTTTAAATGCTTATTTGCTATTAATAATTAGTTTTAACTCCTTTCTCCAACAGATACTTGATCTTGCTCGCTGCTTCCCTGAATTAAAAAACATAAGAAGTTATGACCTGCTACCATCTAGTTGGTTATTAGTGGCTTGGTAACATTTAGAATCTGGTCCTGGTGTTTGCTCATTGTTACATATACACATGTTCTTGATGGGAATTTGTGGTGCTCATATTAGGTACCCGATATGGGTAAAAATGTAATAAGTCATAATGGGGATCTGTAATGGTTCAAAATGGGGAAATTTTGTAAATGGGTCAAACAAATTTAGGTCAAAAATGGAGAATTTATGTAATGGGTCAGACACATTTGGGTCTAAACTCGTTTAGTGCATCCATTTGCATATTTAGAGCATCTATTTGGACATATCTTTCTTAGTTTGCTAGGTCACAACTGGCCGTGTTATTTAATTAGCTTGTGAGACTTAAGATTATGGATTGTTAATGTGGGCTCAGTAGGCTAAATCTAAGGTAAGTCTCAATCATCTGCGTATCTTTTGATACTAAAACATACATGACAACTGCCTTTATTAGTTTAATGTGGGCTCAGTAGGCTGCTGCACCAATTTCTGGTGCACCTGTTGTGGAGAAATGAACTAAAACGTATTTTTGTTGTTTTTCGGCCTTTGTATACTGATATCTTTGTGTATCTGATATACGTATGGTTTTATTTTTTTCAGCTCCACGCACTTTTTGTATCTGATTGAATTTAAGGAACATCTCAGTTTTCGTGGTTACTTCCAAAAGATCAGCGCTTGAAAAATGTAAACTGCCTATCGGGATCAGATTTATTTGTCTCAGCTGCTATCACAGAGATTGATCTGCAGAAAGCCAGCATGGTAACATTAAATAGGTACCCATGCTTTTCTTTTAGGCATAGAAACTATCATTCGGGTCTAAACTAAACTGATAATTGCATTCTCTTGTATAAGAAACCTTTCAGTTAGATGATACTATTTATTATTGATAAATGTATGAAAAAAATACTTATAAAAATGATGTAGGTAGACATTAGATTTTGATGTCAAAATCATACTAGTCCCGTTAATCACTTTAGAGCAGTTTTTAAAAATAATTATGTTACGTGCTACCAGTTATCTCATATACAAGTTATCAGTTTTGTTTGCAAGGCCTGGGTAAGATGTTATATATTTGTCTTAATTCCACCACTCTTAAATGTCTGTTATGCATCAAGTCAAGTATGAGCATCTTTAACGGCTTTTTGCTTAATTCTTACTATAATTATTGGGGGTCATTGTGCGTTGTTTTACATTTATTTTTAATTGGCAAGTTTTGCTATAGTAACTTGGTTCTTGTACGGTTGAAGTTGCAAAATCTAATGTGTAGTTTTTCTGGACTAACAATGCAGCTTGGTTTAAGTATTGTTAACCTGTAGAACATGTGTAGACTCATGTTCGGACCTGTAATTTTATTTTTTTGTTGAACAACTTGCAGATTATAATGTCAAAACCAGCTGGAGGCCCAATGAGGAGAGATCAACCCGCAGGAATAGATAATGAAGATTAGGATTTGAATATTATGATTTTTTTAAGTGTGTTATGTTGTATAGAAATGTTCAGTATAGTGCCTTTTTTTTCTTTTCTTTTTTTTTTTTTCCTTTTTTTTTCTCTCTTTCTGTTGTACAGAACACGTTGTATATCTAATTTGTTCAACCAAATGGTAAATTTGAACAGAAAATAATCATATATTAATGTTTTAATCTAAATTAATGTATGTGTTACAATTCATATGTGTACACGTGCAGGGAAAAAAAAAGCTCAGTCAGAGTTGGGAAGGAAAAAATAAAAAATAAATAAAGAAACTGATGCAAAGGGAAGGGGGATGAATTTACCATATTTACCCTAAAAAAGATAGAAAGTAACAAATATGCCTCTTGAGTTGAAAAAAAAAAAAAAAAAAAAAAAAAAAAAAAGAGGAAGGGGAGGGGTGATTTGTATACTTTTCTAGTAAAGTGGACTTTTTTCATGAACCAAGCTCTATATATATATATATATATATATATATATATATATATATATATATATATATATATATATATATATATATATATATATATATATATATATATATGTGTGTGTGTGTGTGTGTGTGTGTGTGTGTGTGTGTGTGTGTGTGTGTGTGTTTTATATTAACTTAGCCGAAGCTGTTTGGCATCATATATAAATCGTTATTGTATACTTTAAATACAATAAAAAATGTACATACGTACTCACATGATATGAGATCTTAGAATGTTATAATTATGTTTGTATACTAGAAGTCGAGAACACTGGATTCACTAGGCCAAAAGCGTACCTCTAAAGGGTTATATATATGCTTGTGTGGAGTATTTTATGTATATTAGTATTCAAACCTGTTATCTTGTATAATCGCACACGATGACGTAAATCATGTAATACGGTTATGATCAATTATTATTTTTTTTAAATTTATTTGCTCCTCTTATATGTTTTGTTAAAATTTCAAACCTTTGAATTTTCTGCCACGGATTTTGTTAAAATATTGTATGTGCAGGAATTACATGATGCCTAAAATAGTGAGTGCAAACTACAAAGAGAGTTTTTAACGATGTTGAAAATGTCAACCTACTTTAAGTCTTCTTCATGCAATAGATAAAAAATTAAATTTTGTGTAGAAATCAAAATTGGAATTTTGTGTAGAATTTAAAGTCAATAATTGCCCCTCGATTACCTTTTCTTGTTTGATAAACATGAATAAATTAAATCGTGTCGTTAGGTTGACAATAACATTGCTAACTTCTATATAAATTCAAGCACGACGCCAACATCTAATAGCAAAACACGCATTTAAAAATGAAGTTCAATGCTGTGATATTGATCTTACTTGTTATCTTCGCATTCGTTCTAATTTCTTCAGAAGGAAGCAGAAAACTTCTACAAGCAGGAAGTGCACCCAGCCCGCCAGCGTGTTGCGTTTGTGTGCCTTGTTGGGAAGCACCACCCAGCCACTGAGATAATGCTACGGAAATTTGCATTAAAGAATTATAAGAATTTACATTTTAGATAATTTTAATATTCCTTCGCTAATCCGTTGCAACTTACAAAATAATTTCTACAGATTTGCAATGGATTCAATAATAGTTTTTAATGTAAAAGATTTGCCAATCTCTGTTTTGTATACATTAGAGTATGATATTTATTAAGGGCAATTACATATATACCAATTAAACTTGCATATTTACATATTTTCTCAAAGCACGCTTAAACATCATTGCATATTTAAAATTTGTATTTTGAGAAAATATGCAAATATGACATTTTCATTGAGTATATATGCAATTCCCCTATTCATTATACAATGTACTGGGTTGTAATAAAAGCTTATTTATATTGAAATGAGTTGTACTATGTTGTTTAACGTAAACGATTTTTATTGGCTACATCAACTTTCTATTTGTTGAAACTCGTTGTATTATATCTTAAATGTCTAACGCTCTGTTCTCGAGTTGTTGTTTTTTTTGTTTTTGTTTTTTTTTTTTTTTTTTTATTATTATTATTATTATTATTTTTTTAAATAATGGAAGGGGATGAGAGGGGAAATAAAAAAAAAGGGCCGTTCTCGAGATTTTTTAAGATGGAAAGGTAGGGGGACGGGAAGGTGGGAGGGAGGGAAGGGATGGACTTTCGTGTGTATTTCTAATCCGCCCATATTTGAGATTATCAGGACGGAATGGGTACAACTAAAAACATAGGCTTTGGTTAATTACAATTATATCCTTGTTTTATCTTAAATTATGTATAAACACTTGAATGTTTCATGTAAAGGACTGCATATTATTTGGGTAAATGAACAAAGAATTAGGCCGTAGAACAATGGATCGGACGACGACTCACGTTCAATTTCTTGATACTTATTGATTTTTTGTTGTAGGTTGCACTGTGCACGTATCACGTGCTATTTGGGATTCAAATATGTATAGCCTTATACTTGATTGTTCAAAGATTTGAGCAAAATATCACGAAGCTTAATTAATTTGATAATGGTATTGGCGTTTTCTTACGAAGCTTAAACATTATGTACCTTTTAATAAGGCATAGACTTTGTCAATACATTATTCAATATTATCTTAGTAATTTGTTGTAACTTATCCTAGGATGTAACCACATGGATCACTGGAACGTAGAATGGCTAGATAGTAGGGTTTTTTTTTTTTTTTTTTTTTTTTTTTTTTTAGCAAAAGCTGGATAGTGTTTCATGTGAAGAGTAAATTATGTTTTGAGGGTATATTTGTAATTTGGGTAGCTTCTTTTTCTTTTCTTGCAACTTACAACAACAACAACATACCCAATCCCGCCGGGGCGGGGTATGATGGAGGTGTGATGTAGACAGATCCTACCCCTACCTCAGGATACACCTGAAGGTAAAGAGACTGCTTCCAGGAAGACCTCCAGCTGTCTTTTCTTGCAACTTAAAATAAATAAAAACAATCATAAACACAAATAAAAATAACTACTTTCTTCACAATATCATTCCCTACTTTCCTCTTCCCATCTCATCCCCTTTCATTCATTAAAAATGTGACTTAATTCCGAATATGACGATATTTGAATGAATATCATTATGAATGGAAACAATTTAACAAGGGATATCATCCGATACATGTTTTGAAACGAGTAGGTTAGCCCGTGTTGTAGCGGTGAGATTTTTGGACTTTTTTTTTTGGCTATACTGTTTTAAAAATTACCATCTCAGGATCATTAGTTAATGCATCCGACACACTCTTGAAGCCATCTTTCAGCATATGTTCTCGTATAATCTTTAGAGGTAACCCTTTTATACGAAGTTTGGATTTTCATCGTCGCAATCAACACTCAACTTGTACAGTAACTTATTACAAATAAAAATGCATAAAGAGAAGTGCATGCAAAACTATTGATCCTTAGTAATTTTGTAATGCAAATACAGCAAATGAAACAAAGTCTTAATAAGATGCAAAATAATAACAGATGGTGTAACGAAAATAACTTGTTAACAAAAATTATCATAAGCAAAATAAAAGTCACATCCGAAAATCTGGTGGTCCACTTTTACATAATTTACTTAAACCTATAATCTCACCAAAATTATGTTAATATTTTAGTATATATTTCTCAGGTTCGTAATTTGCATGATTTGGCTAGCATGGAGTTTATTCTAGAGTCGCCGATGGCGGTTGAATTCATGAGGATTTACTACATAGACTTCATATCATTTGATTATGATTTCAAAAACTTCCTTTATTTGCTGTGAAACTTGTGTTCAAGACCTTATTTGTTTTTAATGAATCAAATTATGTACTTTTAAAACAACTCATCTAGAGGTTGTTCTTTATATCTTGTCTTTGAGCTATGAACGTTATACTCCCAGTTACTTTACCGCTGCGATGTTTTGGGGGTATGACAGTTGTTCACAAGACATATTAAGAAACTTGTGCAAAAAAAAAAAAAAAAAAAAAAAAAAAAAATTGTGAGAGAAATGAGTGAAAATAGGTGAAATTTTTAAAACATTTGTGGCCATTTCGCATTATGTTTTCAAAAATAATAATAATAATGATTTTTCAACAAAAGGAAAAAAAAAAAAAAAAAAAGTATTTGAGGATCACTTTTACAATACGATGCGGTGCGTCTAAACCAACCTTATTTATGTTTTCGTTATCACATACAAATAGAGGTGATATAAATATTTGCTATAAAAACAATTAACTAATAATAGTTATCCATTTTTTTTTATAAATTAATAAAAATCAATTTTACACATTTTTTTTAAAACAACATATCTTGCAAACGGTGGATCTTCAAGCTACAAGAAATACACCATCGCGACGAAAATTAAATTATCTTTCAATAGATATGCATTGTTATATACTTTCGACGATTTTTTTACGCCGAAGTTATTTTTTTTTAATCCGCCCAGAAAAATCATATGTGATTGCTAAAAATCACATATGATTTGATTTTTACAAATCACATATGATTTGATTTTAACGAATAACATGTTATTTTTACAAATCACATGTGATTTTTCTACGTAAAAATTTTGAAAAAAGAAAAAGTTCATCGAAAAAAAATTCGTCAAAAATGTATAACAATGCATATTTATAAAAAGATAATTTAATTCTCGTCAGGATGGTATTATTTTTTTCGTGTAACGATTAACGGTTTGCGAGATATTTAATTTTTTAAAAAAGATGTGAAAGTTTATTATATATTTTTTTTATAAAAATAAATAAAGGACTAGAATTTTTTCATTGATTTTATGTCAAATATCAGTTCTATTGATCTTTTGGCCTTACAAATATATTAATCTTTTTCATAAGTGATATTATAAATCTGTATAAAGCATCAAAGACTTTGTTTGGCATCATAAAGAAAAATTTAAAAAAAAAAAAAAAAAAAAAAAAAAAATGTCGTTATAGTATACGCTTTAAATAAATAAAAAATGTGTATAGTAGAAGTCTAGAACAATGCGTACCGAAGATTCTAAAGGGGTAAAGAGAGTTTTTAACGATGTTGAAAATGTCAACTTTCTTAAGTCTTCATCATGCAATACATAAAAAATTAAATTTTGTGTAGACTTCAAAATTGGAATTTTATGTAGAATTTAAAGTAATTAAATGCCCCTCAATTACCTTTTCTTGTTTGATAAAAACGAATAAATTAAATCTTGGCATTAGGTTGACAATAACATTACTACCTTCTATATAAATGCAAGCACGACACCAACAACAAATAGCAAAACACGCATTTAAAAATGAAGTTCAATGGTGTGATATTGATCTTACTTGTTATCTTCGCCTTCCTCCTAATTTCTTCAGAAGGAAACAGAAGACTTCTTCAAAGTCGAAACCCGCCACTACGCGGCCCAGGTTGTTGTGTTTGTGTGTCTTGCTGGGAAGGACCACCTAGCCGCTGAGACAATGCTACGGAAATTTGCAATGAAGAATGATAAGAATTTAATTTTTATATAATTTTAATATTTCTTCGCAAATCGGTTGCAACTTAAAAATAATTTCTACGGATTTTGCAATGGATTCAATAATAGTTTTGATGTAAACGATTTGTCAATCTATGTTTTGTATACGTTAGAGTATGATATTTATTAAGGGCAATTACATATATACCAATTAAATTTGCATATTTACATATTTCTTCAAAGCATTTTTAAACATCATTGTATATTTAACTAGCTTATAAGACCCGTGGAATCCACGGGTTTTTAGAAGAAATATTGAAAAAAGAAAAAAAAAATAGTGTGTAATGAAAAGAAGGAAAAGAAATAAGTAAAAGACTAATCATTTATTCGAAAGGAATATGAAGTATTAAGTCAATAAGAATATAGAGTACAATGCTCGTAACTAATAAGAGTATAGAGTACAATGCCTGAAGAAAATTCTAACGCAGATTATAAAACCACATTTTTGCTCATAGCCAAACAATGGACACTGAAGCAATAGTTGCTTTTGTAAAAGCCCTTTGCAAAGTTTCAATGTCAGAATTACAGTCTCCAACAGATCCGCTGGTGTTCAGTCTGACCAAAATAGTTGAAGTTGCATAAGATCCCATCCTTGTATCACTATGAAAATGCACATCTTTTTATTCCTCAAATTCTTGTCAATATTCTTAATTCAGATTAACTACTAACTGTCCACATAATCTCTTATGCAATGGATTGTAGATTAAATTTCAAAGCATTTTCCTATAAGAATTTCACACCTTACCATTTGAATTTTCTTCAGGCACTACAACATGAACAAAATCAGATTAGTGTGGTCTCGCATATGGAGCGTCCTTTCAGATTTCTTCGTTGCAGCTGGCCTGTCGGAAAACCTCTCAGTTGCCATCTTTGTGATGGATTCCTTGCGCCAACTATCTATGAACCTGCAACATTTCTGCATATTATTATAATTCCTGATTGGAATATCTGCTCACCATACATTTAATTTTATAGTAAGGAATTTGGGAACTGATACATGCAAACAATGTGTGATTACATGTTTTTAGGAGGCTTGTGAGTGTGATCATTGCAATCTTTGCCAGGGAATAAACAGTTGTGGTGCCAGATTAAGTGGGTTGGGTAATGCGTCAAAATGGTCTTAATTTGAAAATAGCTTGATGTTTAACCCATGTAAAACTGAAAGCGAAATTAAAAAAATAACCATTCATATTGAATTGAAATTCTGAAAATATATTTACAATACTATTAGTATTCTTACACGAATATTAATTCAGGAACTTTCTCGGGTTAGCAATTGTAACACCCCCGAAATAATCACGTCAGCGGAAGACTTTTTGGGTGTTACTTCGAGGATCTTTGTCACAATCATAGAAAACGACACAAAAGTGACGCTTTAAAGTTTAATTTATTCAAAATACCAAATATTCGAGACATCAATATATTTCATAGTTTAAACAACAAGTTTATTTGAAATGTGTCAAAACATTTATTTAAGCCCATGCCGGGTTACAAGCCCACTCCGTGCCTTCAAGTTCCTTCTTGTTTAGTGCCACAACTCGTAATTTCATGTCCTGTTTCAAACGTCGAAATTCCAATTTTTATCTCGGAAAGTTACTATTCACTTTTACTATTCACAAAACACTATTCATGTCCGAAATTTTTATTTCATATTCTCATAAGTTAAAATCTGTCACACCCCCAAAATCGGGTCCAGCGGAAGCATACATGTAGCTGGGGTGTAACTCAATTGATATCACAACACTAGTTCAAAAACGGTTTGCACTTGAATCATTTAAAATAAAATAATTAAATCAAATTGTTGAATTTACATCGTTAAAAGTAATGCGGAAGTAGGCCCTTAAAGTATTTTAAAACGGTCCCCAAATGATTAAATCAGAGTCTTCTATGACCATGCCATGCCCTGCCAAAACCTCCAGTAGTGTGCCATAGCTTAAAACCTGAAAATACATGCTAAAGTGTCAACACAATGGTTGGTGAGTTCATAGAGTTTGTTGAAAAAGAATGTAATGCATATGTATGGAGGTTTCCCAGCAAAGGCATCGTAAATCCACTCAGTTACAAGTCCCGCCATAAGAGCCTTGTAACCTGTGTGTTTACAATGCCTTTGCTGGGAAACCTCCATACATATGCATTACATTCTTTTTCAACAAACTCTATGAACTCACCAACCATTGTGTTGACACTTTAGCATGTATTTTCAGGTTTTAAGCTATGGCACACTACTGGAGGTTTTGGCAGGGCATGGCATGGTCATAGAAGACTCTGATTTAATCATTTGGGGACCGTTTTAAAATACTTTAAGGGCCTACTTCCGCATTACTTTTAACGATGTAAATTCAACAATTTGATTTAATTATTTTATTTTAAATGATTCAAGTGCAAACCGTTTTTGAACTAGTGTTGTGATATCAATTGAGTTACACCCCAGCTACATGTATGCTTCCGCTGGACCCGATTTTGGGGGTGTGACAGATTGGTACCAGAGCTTTGGCTATAGCGAACTGAGTGTTTTTAAAACCTAGACTATAGCTACTTTTACGAAAACTTAACCCTATGACCGTCACGTGCCTGCCTGCCAAGCTGAAGCCTCATTTGTGGTTAGTTGCTGACTTAGGTGATGAGATTTATGTCTCATTATCTGATATATATTATATTCATTTATTATAGTTGATTACTATAATTATCTTTCATATAAGCATGTTCACGTATCATATATGTCACCGCATTATGTTTTCTTTGCATAGTTTCATCATTTGACCTCGAGTTTGGTCACCTGCCTTAGTCTTTCTAAACACCTTAGTATTTGTGAAGGACATAGTATTAGTATAACTGAGCTGAGTATTTCAAAATTCATGGAACCTCGGTGGAATATAAACTGGTCATTTATATTCAACCCGGGATAGTAGGACATAGGCTGACCACCTATATCCGACTCAGAAATGAATTTTGCAACACTGAGAATAGTTATAATGATATTTTGTCTGGATTGTGTGTAAGCAATTCCAAAGTCGAGCCATTCTTTCAAAAGACCTTTTTCAAGGACGTTGAATCCAGACCTTGATTTTTAGCTTGGTTCTAGTGACTGTTCTTGTTTGATTGGGTTGCGAAAATCAAGCTAAAAGTTAAAGTCATCACTCAAACCGATTTAGCCTAACCTTATGACTGTTCTTGTTTGATTGGGTTGTGGGATTAAGTGAAAATCGGTTACCTAAAGGATTAACCTAAAGGAGGTCTTTTGAGGACTAAGCTCGGGATTGGGAAGGTTTGCCTCATCAAGTCTGACCACGAGAACGTACCTAGTTGGATAGGAAACCCACATACATAAGCTTTGACATGTTTTCTTACACACACACTTAACTAATTAACATCAACTGAACTTCAGGACGAAGTTCCATTTAGAGGGGAAGAATGTCACAACTCGTAATTTCATGTCCTGTTTCAAACGTCGAAATTCCAATTTTTATCTCGGAAAGTTACTATTCACTTTACTATTCACAAAACACTATTCATGTCCGAAATTTTTATTTCATATTCTCATAAGTTAAACTATTTTAACGGTAATCCGAGAGTTTGGCGCTCGTTGGATCATTTCTGCAAAAATCACGAAGCCGTGTCCGAGATTTACTTTTAGGTTTAAACGTCCTTCCGGCATCCCGATATGTCCATAAAACAATATAAACGATAGAAATATGATTTTCTCTCATTCTACGACAATTCTAAAAGTTTTGAAATTTTACGTTTTTCAGTTCAGCGTTTTACGCAAATTACGCGTTTTTAACCCGCGTTTCCAGTTTTAACAGCGTTTAAGCAACCCGATGGAACTTACCATTCATTTTATATTTTCTTATGGAGTATTTTGACAAGTTTAGTCATTCTTTCAAGTTTCATATTTTTACAATACCCAAATTTACGTTTCGCGATTTAAAACTTTACGGTTTGCGATTAACGGAACCAAAACCGACTCCGTGACCCAGATAACACCAAGCTTCTTACATACTCATCCCAAAACTCACCATGTGCAGCCCCCCTCTCATTAGTCTTCACATTGACCATATAATTACAAGTATGCCATTGAAAATACATAAATATCTACCAAAAACACCTAAAACACTTAACATACATATTCTTAGAATCATAAAACTCATTTCTCATCTCCTACATCATGAAACCCACGACTTTTTCCAAGATCCATGATCAATCCATGATTTTCCAAAGTACAAAGCATCAAAGTTGTTCATTTCATCATCCTAATCAAGAATCATAACACAAAAACACAAGTAATCCAAGGTTTCTCATCATCTCACCACCTATTATTTCAAAGTGAGTTATCAAATTTATTTTCATGTTTTCATCTAATTAACATATGTATCTTATGGTATTCATGCTTAATTTCATGCACAAACTAGTTATACCACTTTATTTTTGTATACTTTTTGAACATACAAACCCTAGATTGTGATTTAGGTGTTCCTTTGTTAAATTAACTTGATTACTAGTGATTAGGAACCCATGGCACCCTAAGAAGGTTTATGGTAAGATTAGACTAGCTTTGTGGCGTTTGCAAGAGATTTGGTGATGTTAGAAACTAGTTTAGAACCTTGGAAATGGTTTTGGAACATATATTTATACCTACTGTCCCAAAAATGAAAATACAGAAAACTCAGTAACTCAGGGGAACTTTTCAACCAAAGATTTAGAAAATACTTTCAAAAACGAAGCCGTAGGCGAAAGAACGGGTTAAAACGAGTTTATAACGAAGGAGATATGATTTTTGCAAGTTTATTGACGAAAACTATTTTTCTGAAAATTGTTGCTGTTGGACGTTTTTCGTCGGACAAAACGAGGCTTTAGACGTAACCCGGAGGAGTCTAGCTTTCCAAAATATATTACTACATACTAAGACGTAACCGTGGATATAAAGAACAAGTAAAACGGGCTTATAACGACAAAGATATTCACGTTTGAATATCGGCAAAACTCATTTCATTTTGACAGCTTTTATTAATATTGACGCCAAAACTACGTAGTAACTCTAGATTTATAAAAATAATGCCAAGTACCCAATTTTATAACTAATGAAGTTTTAGTTATTACAAGTATATTTTTATCACTACAAGGCGTTATTTCATGGATTTCAAACCGAGGATTTCAACACGAACATTGATACATACGATATATATATAAGTATATATATTGCAACTAGCTTTATTTTTCTAATAGCCATATTTTTCTAAGTTTTGGAAAATGTATATTTTTGATAACACAAGTGTTTTTCCAAAGAGTAGAGTGGTATAGGAAACATGTGCATGGACATTAATAACATCATTTCATGATCTAAAGTAGATCGTTCATCATTCATATTAGGTTGCGGTTAGAGATCGAACCTCATTTCTGTGTATACACTTTTGTCATCGTAGCTGTTGCATCAGGTGAGTCATAGCCCCTACTCTTTTAATTGTTCTATCAACTCTTTGGGGGAGATACATGCTACTACTTGCTTACTTGTACAAATTCACATAACATTTATACTTGGAAACATTATACTTGATGACATTATACTTGATGTCATACATACGTGATTGTACTATACTTAACTGTGTTATACTAAACTGTGATGGTGTACTCTTGAGACTTCCAATGGCCCCAGATTAAGTTGCTGGGCACAACCATGGAGACATACATACTTCCAATGGCCCCAGATTAAGTTGCTGGGCACAACCATGGAGATATACATACAAACGTGAGGTCTTCGGAGATGAAGTGTAGACTCACGACTAATTGCTTAACTGTTATGATGAACTTATACATGTTTTACTCATACTATATATTGTAGCAGTGGGTTGTAAACACACAAGTTACAAGGCTCTTATGGCGGGACTTGTAACTGAGTGGATTTACGATGCCTTTGCTGGGAAACCTCCATACATATGCATTACATTCTTTTTCAACAAACTCTATGAACTCACCAACCATTGTGTTGACACTTTAGCATGTATTTTCAGGTTTTAAGCTATGGCACACTACTGGAGGTTTTGGCAGGGCATGGCATGGTCATAGAAGACTCTGATTTAATCATTTGGGGACCGTTTTAAAATACTTTAAGGGCCTACTTCCGCATTACTTTTAACGATGTAAATTCAACAATTTGATTTAATTATTTTATTTTAAATGATTCAAGTGCAAACCGTTTTTGAACTAGTGTTGTGATATCAATTGAGTTACACCCCAGCTACATGTATGCTTCCGCTGGACCCGATTTTGGGGGTGTGACATTTAGTTACCTGAGATAAACACATGCTAAAAGTGTCAACAGAAAGGTTGGTGAGTTCATAGAGTTTATAGTTTCGAATATCGATTTCTAAAATCAGAGAGTTTATGATTCCGTAATAGTTATAATAACAGTTAATTATCAAATTAAAGTGTGAGTTAGTCCATAATATTCATAGCTTAAATCATTGATTTATCAAAATCAGAAAATGAGTAATTTCCTTATTAATTAAAAAATAGTCTGTTGGTTTGCTCTTCATCGGGTCAACACCAAAATAGTAGTTTGTTTGACCTAACTGGGTCAACACCAAAATAGTAGTTCATTTGTCAATTATTAATAGTTTTTCCTGCTATATAGTGAGCACAATCTCATAGTTTAATAAAACAGTGGGCTACAGCATTGTACGCCCTTAACTTCAGTCATTGTAGTGCTACATCATTACCGTTCTATTGCCCTAAGCTCATGACACGCAACGATTAACAGACATCAAAATAACCATAATAATGATGTGAAATAGTGGCCCTCAGGATAGGTATTTACCAGTAACCTATGAAATCAAATAAAGTGCATTTGGTGGCTTTCCTCTAGCGACCAAATGGGGATTGTCAATCCCTAATAGATCTATTCACAATTATTTACGTTCACCCTGCAAGTGATTAAGGCGCATGATCGAGGGAATTTTGGTAATAGGAAACTTAGGCAATAGAAATCAAGTATAGCATATCGTCGAACAGTCACTTGTAATCATGTCTATAGCAGGTATTTCCTTATGAGATATAAAAATGTGTAAACCAGTAAAGTTTATATGAAATACAGTCATGTATTTAATTAATGAATACTTGTAAAAGTAAAAACAGTAGTTAAGCATGTATCTCCCCCAAAAACGTTTATAAACCATTGTAAAACAAGTAAGAGTAGGGGCTATGACTCACCTTAGTAGTACAGTAGTAATGGTAGTAACATAATCTCAACGATGCAAGGCAACGGCTTCACACACAACCTAAAAGATATGGTATGCTTTAGTTGATAGTCTAAGTCTAGTTTTTATCGCGAATATTAGTCATTCAGTTGTGATTAAAACTCGTGTTCGTTTAAATGCTTTAAGTTCAAGAACAAAGTTATATATACATATAACTTGTGAGTATAATGATCGATGATCGATGTGTGATGGAAAATCATCAAGAATAAGTCGAAGTGTGTAGACGATGTGTTATGATGTTAGTTTAAAAGAAAAGAATATTGTATCGTTATATCGTTAAAAATTAATTATAGTTACACGAATATTTATATCGTATATATATATATATATATATATATATATATATATATATATATATATATATATATATATATATATATATATATATATATATAAAAGTTGGGTTTATTAAGTTTTTACGTCAAATGTATGTACATATATATTTTCAACATTATTATAATTTATATAAGATAATATTAGAAAATCCCCTTAAGTTTCACAAAAGTTACAATTTTTAACCCTAACGACATAAACTTTATACCGTTAGTCCAAAGTTATATATATTTATATTTTAGGTTCAAAAGTATCGATATTTACATTTATTACTTCTAAGTTTTAATAATTACAGTTTATAACTCATAAATTCAGATTTGACAGTTTCTACCTAAAGTTTGCAACTTTGGCAGTTTTAGTCCTCGGTTATAAAATCTTTGCAAATTTAGTCCAAAAATCACCAAACTTGAAATTTATCATTTTAACTTTTCTATAAGTTCAAAATAGCTTAATTAATTTATAAAAACTGCTTATTAGCTTAAAAAGTCCTTTTTACACTTAATGGGCCTTAACGAGTCTTAACTAAGGTCCATTAACGTTTTGAGATCCATTGGGCTTACGAGAGGTTTGGGCCTGGCTTTGGGCTCATTTTAATGTTCTTAAAATGTTAGAGTAGAGCTTATAGGACCAGCTTATCGAATAAGCTTAAAAACAGCTTATCGGGCTTCCAAGCCCAATCGTTATTTAGTTAAGGTTTTCAAACAGTTTTTGGTTGATCAAAAGAGGTCGAGCATAAGGTCTAAACAAGTTTATATGGTCGAATAAAATATGTTCCCTAGTTGTTTGCCAGGTTTTTAATGAGGTCGAACTATAAAATATATATGCTATGTGTTTAGATTTCGAAATAACGAGGCCAAGTAAACGATCCAATTTCATTTCTGAAATAGTTTCTAGGCCAAAAATATTCTAAGTGTTTTCAATTATTTCGAATGAGTTAAGACCACTTCTAATCGTGACGTTTTTATTAAGTAGATGTTATTTTTAGATCAAAAACTTTATGTAACTTTTTTGTTAGCATATTAAATATATAGGAGGTCAAATAAAAAGTATAGGTCGTGTTCATTATTTTAGAGTTATATATAGTACGTGTTTGTGCAAAAATTGTGTTAACAAATAGCTAAAAATACAAATGTGATACAAGGGTTTTACCTCACCTCAAATGGTAGAGTATTTTGGTACGTAAGGATCAAGTTGGTACAAAGGATCAACGTGGTATGGTTCACGACTCAGCAACGGTTCGAGACGAGTAAATGTGGTTCCTTGGGATCACTTGGACACCTCGTATGCCTAGCCAACTTTCTGTCCCAAACTCGATACTTAGACTTCACGAATAATATTTTTTGGTACGTGTAAGTGTATGTAACTACTGAGCTTGCATGTGAAGACTTATATAGTGAGCTTTTGGAGGTTTATACAAGGTAGGTTCTTATGAGGTGGAGTGTTAGATCGAATGGTTTGCATGTTGCCTCTCCTAGTACCCAATCGAGATCAAACAAGCGGCAAGAGCAAGAGAATGTGTAAGGTTTGTGGCTGAATATTCTTGACATCTTACATAACGTTTCGTGTTGATTGGGGAGCAAGGGTGGTCGGTGTAAGACTTTGCACATGGGTTACTTAGGTTGTATTTGAGGTAGTAGTATTCATGTTTGAGTCCAGGTCGTATTTTATAGATAACAGCCTGGAATTGCATTTTTGGTTCAACATCTCGCATGTCTAGACGTAAAACATTATTTCGGACAACTTTCGTGTTTTACACTTTTCCTGGTTCGGACTAGAAGAGCCTTAAAATTAGGATTTAAATTCGTTACAGAAAGTTGGTGGTTTATTAGAATTTATACGAAGTGTCATTACTATTTGTGTTAATTTGAGATGAAACGTGTAAGGTGCCTTAACTTGATCAATATTCTAGTATAGTAATTATATTTAAAAGTTGATAACAATTGTCTTTCATGGTTCTTAGAAGCATGAAAACTAGAGTTGTGAAATAAAAGGGATACGTCGTGTGTAAAAGTTATAATCAACTGAGCTAAAGCAAACATGTACTTGTGACTTGTAAATATAATAGTTAGAGGTGTGCTTGGGCTGTGGAGCTTGGTGAGCTTGTTCAAAGTATCGTGTCAAGGTCCAAAAATATTAGTGAGCAATCTCGGGAATTTTCGTAGGCTCCGGAAATATGTAAATATTGTACAGTAATTAAATGAAACGTATAATTTTAATTATAAATGTTTTAAATATATATTTGCGATATTTATAGATTATCGAGGTTGTGTGTAAGCATCGTTCCTAGGTAAATGGTCAATCATAAATATCGTAGTGATTCACATAATATGTAATGTATAATAATAAAAAAAATTGTTCCCCGTAAAAATAGTATTTAATTCACGTAATATCCTTTTATTCAAATATTGATATTTACTAATCATATGGGAAAATTACGGGAGGTTACATTACCTACCTCTTACAGGGAATTCCGTCCCGGAATTCTAGTCTAAGATAGTTGCCAAAGGTGTCTAGGGAAAAGATGTGGGTACTTGGTGCGAATCTGGTCTTCGTGTTCCTTAGAAATCCTATATCTCAAGTATAACTTACTTACACCTCAGAGACAATTGTTCCCTTCATTGCATGATTCTTCCTAAATTAGACATAGGTGATCAGGCTATGTATAATTTACGAGTAATAATGCAATGCATGGACCAATCGACTCGTATGATGTCCGGTCTAGTTGTTGGTTCGTATAGTTTATAAGTTAAATGGTTGATTTCCTAAATCAAAGTATGAGTGATTTCCCTAACTTAGTCAATACTAAAATAGTTCGTCGGTTTGGTGTTGAAATGGATTTTGGCCATGCCACAAATGAAATGATAGCTAGAGTAGAAGGAGTGGATAATATGGAATTTAGGAAGAACTGGATAGTACAATAGATGAGGAAATATCACAGCGATTCGCTTATTGAACAGAAAGTAGACCTAAGTCGTGAGAAAGACGAACACTTAAAGGTGACATCACTTAGTACCACAAAGTGCTTAAGGAATTCGGTCGGTTAAATTCTAAACTTCATCAGTCTGCTGTGTTGTTGAGACCCTGGTGAGCTTCTCCAGCTTCTAGCATATAAGCTCTCCCATGAGCGACTTCGATTTGTTGACCTTGGTTTTGGGGACATTGGTTTCTATAGTGTCCTTGCTCTCCACATCCAAAACATGTAATCATAGTTTGGCCTTTACAGTCCCTAGCAAGGTGTCCCAGTTTTTGACAGTTGTAGCACTTAGCAGGGCAAGGACCCGAGTGATGATACTTACATCGATTACATAGTGTTTGGGTCCCCGCACAACCTTTGCCTTGTGCTTGTGTTGCCACATATCCTATTGCAGCCCCTTGTTTCCTATTTTGTTGTTGATGGCGATTAGCATTATGGTTTTGGTTGTTATTATAACCTCCCTGGTTATTTTTCCATTTTCCGTTGTTGTTGTTGCGAGGTTTGTTATTGTTGTTGTTGTTGTTGTTGTTGTTGTTGCGGTGATTGCTGGTGTTGCCATGATGGTTGTTGTCGTGGTGATGGGTGATTCTTTTATTATCAAGTTTCCTCTTGAGCTCATTGCATTTGACCTCTTGGTCCAATAGCCTCTGAGCAAGTTTCATTGCTGCTTCCAGGTTTGGCGGGTTTGATGAGGTGACATCCCCTTCAATGCTCCTAGGGAGTCCTTCGACGTATTTCTCCAAGGTTTTCTCAAGTTCAGGTACCATCGATGGGCATAGTACTTTAAGTTCCTGAAATCTTCGGTTGTAAGTTCTCAGATCGATTCCCTTTACTACCAACACACAGAACTCATCCTCAAGCTTCCTCAATTCCGAACGAGGACAATACTTCTTTAATATCTTGGTCTTGAATTCAGTCCATGAGAGTTGATATGCTGTCGTTGCTCCTAGAGTCTGAACAATAGCATTCCACCAAGATAGGGCATCTTGTATTAGAGTTCCCGTTGCGAAGCTAACTTTGTTGTTTTCTGAGCATCTACTTCTTTGGAAGACCGTTTCACATCGCTCAAACCATTTGGGCTAATTCGGATACTCCTTTGGTACCTCTGAAGTATGTGGGTTGGCATGCTATAAAGTCCTTATAGGTGTAGTAACTAGGTGCGGGTGTCGCGTTTCCAGCCATTTGTGTGCCAGTATCTCTTTGGCGGGCTTGTTCGGTTAAGACGACATTGACACCATCAGCAATTGCTTGCTGTATCGCTGCTGGGGTCATAACTTCGGGGTTTGTTGACGTAGTGGTTGTGGTTGTTCTTCTAGTTCTAGCCATGTTGCTATCATCGACGGAAGAAAGACGTATGTTTAGAATTTCATACTGACCATGTTAAGTTAGAATACCTCTAATACAACCAAGAACAGGTTATAGTCATAACAACTTAGTCAATGAGAAATTTAAGTTAAGATGTGTCACATCATGTCGGAAGGACAAACATAAACCGATGTCATTACAACATTTATTAATACTTGTTTGAATGTTTACAAAACATCATATGACAAGATTCCTTATTAATAGAATATTGGTTTGTTAAGCTGACAAGTCTCAGATTCATGGTTTTCCTAAGGTTTTGTCCATACGGTTTTGGAGTTCTTGAATGGCAGTGGTTATAATTTCGATGGTTTGATCTCTTGCTCTTTCCCTAGTTAGGGATTCTTGTAAGGCTTGCTTAGGATACACATTCTCCATGTCAATCCTCTCAATTTTACGGTCCAGGCTCCCATCATTATTTTTGTTGAAGTGTTGGCTCCACACAATGCTCCTATAAACTCCATTGATTCCCAAAACTGAGTATTCATCTGTTCAAATATAACCTTCATAGCTAACTGGCCAATTACGAAGTTCTCAATCTTATGTGTAAGAGTCTCGACGTGTTCACGAAGAAAGTCGTTGAGGGTGTCGGTAATAGTATTGATTCGATTCTCATGTCGGACAAGTCTATCTGCCAACAAGGGTATAGTGTGATGAAGGGGTGAATAAATAATTATTCCTAATGATATAATCCTGAGTAGTTTTAATTGTTCTTTCTAGCTTAACGTATCTGCTACTACATTAGCTTTTCTTGGGTGATAACGTATCTCACAGTCATAATTGTTGAGTAGCTCTAACGAGTGGCGTTGTCTTGACTTGAGAAACAATTTCATTGAAGATTGTTATTCTATTGTGTTTGGAAAATAATTATTGTTCACATTCCGTGAAAATCTGTGGGGTAACTTACCCATTTAGACAAAAAGTTTGTCTGTAACAGATATTTAACAATGAGGGTTTCGGATAAAAGTGATGGACGTAGAGAAGGTTGCTGAACTTCAGCTTTTGTTCTGGTGGGAGGTCTAAAGTCTTTCAGTTTATTTATGTTCCTTGACAAGTTGTCAAAAGAAGGTTTCGATACTAAGAGGATTATTTGGGGTTTTTCTACGCAATTAACTCCTATGCAGATGTAAGGTTGAACCGCTGAAGGAACCTTTTTCCGTTCTTAAAGCAAGTATGCTTTTCAAGCTTTTCCTTTACTCTTACTATAGCAGGCGCACGCAAAACTCTCTATTTGGCTTTTTACTAAAACCAATACGTATAAACATAAGGCAAGTGCTTTCATGACTTACTAAACGGGGGATCAAAATCTTTGCGCAGTAGCGGAGGGCGAAGCGAATGTAGGGGACACAGCCTATTCAGGGAAGGAGGATGGACTGGACTTGTTCCTATTCATGGCATGGGTAAAAGCAGCCCTACTGATTTTTAGTGAAGATATGCTTATATGGCATGAAATGCCGATCAAATTCGTCGAACAAAAGATGTGTATTCAAAATTGCCTATAGTACTGCTCTGGTAAGAAGTTCATGGATCTATTGGTAGAAGATAGTGGGTGGTGATGGTGATAACACAGGTGGTGTAAGTGGTGGTGGCACAACTGATTCCGGTGGTGGTATGACAAGAGCTGGTAGTGATAAGAAGAATTTGCTTCATATGGCTGAAGTTGTCGAATTTTCCTATTTCGGTGAATTGGATCAGGTGATGTCGAAGGGGAAGCCTATAAATCCGATGACAAGACAATAGGGTGGGAATATGAGGACATGTGTCACAACTCATCATTTCAGGTCATTTCAGGTCATTTCAGGTCATTTCGGGAACTTTGGAAAAACACTATTCATAAATCACTATTCATCAAAACACTATTCATCGTTTTACTATTCATCATTTTCGAGGTCATTTTGAAATTCTGAGAAACATTTGGGAAATTTACTATTCATTAAACACTATTCATTTCCGGAAAAGTTTTCATCATTCACTTGCATTACTCATTTCATCGTAAATTTAGTTTACGGGTATTCAAACTCGCGTAACCGGATTGGTTTAGGTGCGAATTCATTTCATTAGTGCTAAGGACACTGCATACGGACTGGGGATAGTCTGCATATCATCATAACAGCATTTTCATATTATACCACTCTCAGGATTTTCAAATTACTATATTCAGTACATTTAACGTTTTTACGTATAAGTATTTATAGTAAACGTTAACACCCGGTTTATACACGACGAATATATCTAAATATTCCCACAATGGTCCCAACATATTTTTATATCCATTTTAACATCATAAAAGTTATAACATTCAGTTACCCAGTATTTTAGAAATTTATAATAATTATAACGTACGCGTACGAATATAACGACGGTTTTCGTGAAAACTAAACAATAATCACCCGATCACTCAGTAAATGTACCCAACATACTTTTAACATCTTTTCAACATTATTATGACTTTATTTCATCCCGGTAAACTTCGTGAACATTTATTTCTATTAAAACCGTTACCCGATTTTAACGAATAACACGGAATAACACTTAACGCTACACTAACTTTCCTAATTAAATCAAAAACTAAGTTTTCTCCTTTGAACCCTTTGAAAAATCAGCCATGAACCCCCCTTTTAACCCCTAGCATTAAATCTTAAGTATAATACTAATAAACCACTTATAACTTTACTAAATCAAAAACCTAAATCATAATCCATGCTTTTTAGAAAAGCTTCTCATCTTCATTTTTCTCTCCTTGTTCTTCCTCAAACCCACGACCAAAACCAAACCACACCTTGATCCATTATTTTTGATAAGTTAAAACACTAAACTTGTTCCTTTTACATGCCTAATCAAGAATCAAGCAACAAAAACACAAGAACATCAAGCATAATCATCCTATAATCATCTCATTTTATCAAGTAAGTTATCATTTTTATTTTTACATGAAACATCTTATATTTACTTGTATTACATGATTTCCATGCTAAAAACCATGTACAATGAGCTATACTACCATTTATTTTGTCTAAAATGGAACATACAAACCCTAACTTTTTATTTATGAATCCCCTTGCTATAATAACTTGGTTAGGAGTCCATGGCACCCTAAGAAGGTGTATGGTAGGATTAGATTAGCCATGTGGTGATTACAAGAGGTTTGGTGATGGTAGAAATTGATTTTTAACCTTGGAAACATGATTTGGAACCTATTTTAGACATGCTGTCCCGTTTTGTAAAAATCTGGAAAATCAGTAAACACCAAGGAAACTTTGGCAAAATTTTTAGAAAATACTTTCAAAAACGAATCCGTAGGCGAAAGAACGGATTAAAAAGAGCTTATAACGAAGAAGTTATGATTTTTGCAAGATTGTTGACGAAAAGTATTTTCTGGAAATTAGTTGCTGTTGGACGTTTTTCATCGGTCAAAAAGAGGCTTTAGACTTAACCCGGAGGAGCCGAGCTTTCCAAAATATATTACTACATACTAAGACGTAACCGTGGACATAAAGAACAAGTAAAACGGACAAGAAACGACAAAGATATTCACGTTTGAATATCGGCTAAAACCATTTTCTAATTGACAGCTTTTATATAATTTGGCGCAAAAACTACGAAGTGCATTTCTAAGCTAAACATAATATCAAGTACCGAGCTTTATAACTAACGTAGTATTAGTTATTACGAGTATGTTTTCATCCTTTCAAGGATTACAACCCGAGTATTTCAACGCTTACATGGAAACTTACGTTATATATATATATAAGTATATATATTATAACTAGCCATTTATATTTTCTAATAGCAATATTTTCCAAATTCTTGGATTATATATTTTTGATAACACAAGTGTTTTTCAAAGACTAGAGTGGTATAGAAACATGAGCATGAACATTCATAACATCATTTGGTGATCTAAATGAGAACATTCATCATTCATTCTAGGTTGCGGCAGTTAACCGATCATTGTTGTCCTTAACTTTCCGTAGCATTGTATCATTACTTCGAGGTGAGTCATAGCCCCTACTCTTTTAATTGTTTTATCAACTCTTTGGGGGAGATACATGCTACTACTTGCTTACTTGTACGGATTCACATAACATTTATAATTGGGAAACATTATACTTGAGAACATTAGACTTGATTACATTATACTTGATATCATACATACGTGATTGTGTTATACTTAACCGTGTTATACTAAACTGTGATGGATACATACATACAAACTTCCAATGGCCCCAGATTAAGTTGCTGGGCACAACCATGGATACATACATACAGACTTCCAATGGCCCCAGATTTAGTTCTGGGCACTACCATGGAGACACATATACTTCTTATGGCCCCAGATTAAGGTTCTGGGCACAACCATGGAAGTATACATACTTAGGTGAGGTCTTCGGAGATGAAGTGTAGACTCACTACTAATTGCTAAACTGTTGTTATGAACTTATACATATCTTACTCATACTATACATTGTAGCAGTGGGTTGTGAACACACAGGTTACAAGTCTCTTATGACGGGACTTGCAACTGAGTGGATTTACGATGCCTTTGCTGAGTGAACATTCTTTATAAGCTTTTCAACTGTATTAAGACAAACTCTATGAACTCACCAACCTTTGTGTTGACACTTTTAAGCATGTTTATCTCAGGTTAGAAAGGCGATAGCAGGTTTGTGGAGCTGAGAGTCTTAGGGCATGCTTTTGGAGACTTTCACTTTTATTGTTTACCATTCGATACACTTTAAAAACTTATGCATTATTCTACTTTCGGATCTTTGTTTTGTAAACTATGACTTTTATCTATTCGAATGGTAACTTTTCAAAAACGTCTCATTTAGAGGGCGTTTTCTATATCTTGTACTTTGTGCCCTGAAGTAGCATCCCTATGACACAGTCTTCCGCTGCGGTATTTTGGGGGTGTTACAGATTGGTACCAGAGCCTTGGTTATAGAGAACTAGGTTGTTTTAGAGTCTAGACTATAACTACATACATGTAGACTCTCCTCCCTATCGCCTTGCACTTTACATACACATACGCTTGCTGGTAATTTTTAGACCTACGCTATTAGATACTTTGTAGAAACCGTTAGAAACTAGACTTCCCGGTGACTTTAACACTTAAGGGAGAATCCTTTGTTCCATTGTACTAAGCGTGACGTTCCCTAGATGCCCATTTAAGCAACGTCTACCACTGAGATATGTGTGCGTGGTGATATGTACACTTGTGAAAGGAAACATTTATAATTGTGGTGGCCAACATAATTATAAGTGCTTCACGACACACGTGGACATATGACTATGCAGATGTAGATCGGTGTTGGCACAACTTAGGAAACAACTGGTGGCACGGTATTATATATGAGGAGGTAGAGGAGCTGCTCATGACACTAGTAACCCAAGTAACGATGGTGGAAGAACTGGTGGACGTGGAGGTAGAGGAGGTGGTCACGGCGTTGAAAACAATGATAACAACGACGGTGGAAATACTGATTTTGAAGCCATTATCGCTCGACAACTTGAAAACTTTCTCCCCACTATTGTCACTCAAGTTGGCGATCATATGAATAATTTGGCAAACCACGAAAGCGGAATTAACAACACCAATGGTATAGGCCAGAATGGTAATGGCAACAACATCACTAGGACCGGATGCACATATAAGGAATTTACGTCATGTAAGCCAATTGATTTCGATGGAGTAGGAGGCGCGTTGGTGTATACTCGATGGGTTGAAAAGATGGAGTCGGTGATCGACATTAGTAACTGTGCAGCACATCAAATGGTGAAATATTCCATGTGCTTACTATCAGGAAAGGCATTGACATGGTGGAATACGCAGATTCAAGCTAGGGGTAGAGCGGCAGCTGTAGGTATGACATGGGATGATTTTAAGGCATTACTGAAGGAGGAATACTGCCCGGACAACGAGATGCAAAAGCTGGAGGATGAACTCTATCATCTCTCTATGATAGGGGCTGGTCATGCAGCCTATACAGATCGATTCCATGAATTAGCCAGACTAGTTCCACACCTAGTTACCCCTGAGTCCAAGAGGATCGAGAGGTACATATATGGCCTTGTCCCAGAAATTCGTGGGATTGTAAAAACAACTGAGCCTTCAACAATTCAGAGTGCAATATTGAGAGCAGGGACTCTGACAGATGAGATGGTTAGAAATGGAAGCTTGAGGGACAGTGATAAAAGGAAGGGAACAAGCGAGTCGAACAAGCAGACTGACAACAAAAGGGCAAGGACTTTTACGGCGACTAATTCGGGTCAGAGAGAGTATTTAGGCCAGCATCCTAAATGTACGAAATGTAACTTTCATCACCAAAAGACTGTGCCCTGCCGTATGTGTGCTAATTGCAGACAGTCTGGTCATTATGCAAACCAGTGTACGAACCAAAAGACATGCTATGAGTGTAACAGCCCGGATCACTTTCGGAACAACTGTCCTAAGTTGAAAAGGAATCTTAACCAAGGGGGCAATCGTCCAAACTTAGCAGCAGCAATTGAAGGGCCACGAGATGAGGCCAATGAGATTCCACCCGCACTTGGCAGAGCTTACTTCCTAGGAAATCCTATCACCCAACATGTCCGCGGTAGCACATCGGGTACATTCTCTTGAACAACTAGCGTATTTTTGTAGCACTTAAGTCTTAATATAGGACCTATACACAACATTGACTAATCTGAGACTTAGCAGCATTAACCTTAGTCACCCTAACATTAGAAATTTGATTAGTGTAAGCAATTCCAAAGTCGAGCCAATCTTTCAAAAGATCTTTTTCAAGGATGTTGAATCCAGACCTTGATTTTTAGCTTGGTTCTAGTGACTGTTCTTGTTTGATTGGGTTGCGAAAATCGAGCTAAAAGTTAAAGTCATCACTCAAACCGATTTAGCTTAATCTCGTGACTGTTCTTGTTTGATTGGGTTGTGGGCTTAAGTGAAAATCGGTTACCTAAATGATTAACCTAAAGGAGGTCTTTTGAGGACTATGCTCGGGATTGGGAAGGTTTGCCTCATCAAGTCTCACCACGAGAACGTACCTAGTTGGATAGAAACCCACATACATAAGCTTTGACACATTTAACTGATTAACATAAACTGAACTTCGGGACGAAGTTCCATTTAGAGGGGAAGACTGTCACAACTCATCATTTCAGGTCATTTCAGGTCATTTCAGGTCATTTCGGGAACTTTGGAAAAACACTATTCATAAATCACTATTCATCAAAACACTATTCATCGTTTTACTATTCATCATTTTCGAGGTCATTTTGAAATTCTGAGAAACATTTGGGAAATTTACTATTCATTAAACACTATTCATTTCCGGAAAAGTTTTCATCATTCACTTGCATTACTCATTTCATCGTAAATTTAGTTTACGGGTATTCAAACTCGCGTAACCGGATTGGTTTAGGTGCGAATTCATTTCATTAGTGCTAAGGACACTGCATACGGACTGGGGATAGTCTGCATATCATCATAACAGCATTTTCATATTATACCACTCTCAGGATTTTCAAATTACTATATTCAGTACATTTAACGTTTTTACGTATAAGTATTTATAGTAAACGTTAACACCCGGTTTATACACGACGAATATATCTAAATATTCCCACAATGGTCCCAACATATTTTTATATCCATTTTAACATCATAAAAGTTATAACATTCAGTTACCCAGTATTTTAGAAATTTATAATAATTATAACGTACGCGTACGAATATAACGACGGTTTTCGTGAAAACTAAACAATAATCACCCGATCACTCAGTAAATGTACCCAACATACTTTTAACATCTTTTCAACATTATTATGACTTTATTTCATCCCGGTAAACTTCGTGAACATTTATTTCTATTAAAACCGTTACCCGATTTTAACGAATAACACGGAATAACACTTAACGCTACACTAACTTTCCTAATTAAATCAAAAACTAAGTTTTCTCCTTTGAACCCTTTGAAAAATCAGCCATGAACCCCCCTTTTAACCCCTAGCATTAAATCTTAAGTATAATACTAATAAACCACTTATAACTTTACTAAATCAAAAACCTAAATCATAATCCATGCTTTTTAGAAAAGCTTCTCATCTTCATTTTTCTCTCCTTGTTCTTCCTCAAACCCACGACCAAAACCAAACCACACCTTGATCCATTATTTTTGATAAGTTAAAACACTAAACTTGTTCCTTTTACATGCCTAATCAAGAATCAAGCAACAAAAACACAAGAACATCAAGCATAATCATCCTATAATCATCTCATTTTATCAAGTAAGTTATCATTTTTATTTTTACATGAAACATCTTATATTTACTTGTATTACATGATTTCCATGCTAAAAACCATGTACAATGAGCTATACTACCATTTATTTTGTCTAAAATGGAACATACAAACCCTAACTTTTTATTTATGAATCCCCTTGCTATAATAACTTGGTTAGGAGTCCATGGCACCCTAAGAAGGTGTATGGTAGGATTAGATTAGCCATGTGGTGATTACAAGAGGTTTGGTGATGGTAGAAATTGATTTTTAACCTTGGAAACATGATTTGGAACCTATTTTAGACATGCTGTCCCGTTTTGTAAAAATCTGGAAAATCAGTAAACACCAAGGAAACTTTGGCAAAATTTTTAGAAAATACTTTCAAAAACGAATCCGTAGGCGAAAGAACGGATTAAAAAGAGCTTATAACGAAGAAGTTATGATTTTTGCAAGATTGTTGACGAAAAGTATTTTCTGGAAATTAGTTGCTGTTGGACGTTTTTCATCGGTCAAAAAGAGGCTTTAGACTTAACCCGGAGGAGCCGAGCTTTCCAAAATATATTACTACATACTAAGACGTAACCGTGGACATAAAGAACAAGTAAAACGGACAAGAAACGACAAAGATATTCACGTTTGAATATCGGCTAAAACCATTTTCTAATTGACAGCTTTTATATAATTTGGCGCAAAAACTACGAAGTGCATTTCTAAGCTAAACATAATATCAAGTACCGAGCTTTATAACTAACGTAGTATTAGTTATTACGAGTATGTTTTCATCCTTTCAAGGATTACAACCCGAGTATTTCAACGCTTACATGGAAACTTACGTTATATATATATATAAGTATATATATTATAACTAGCCATTTATATTTTCTAATAGCAATATTTTCCAAATTCTTGGATTATATATTTTTGATAACACAAGTGTTTTTCAAAGACTAGAGTGGTATAGAAACATGAGCATGAACATTCATAACATCATTTGGTGATCTAAATGAGAACATTCATCATTCATTCTAGGTTGCGGCAGTTAACCGATCATTATTGTCCTTAACTTTCCGTAGCATTGTATCATTACTTCGAGGTGAGTCATAGCCCCTACTCTTTTAATTGTTTTATCAACTCTTTGGGGGAGATACATGCTACTACTTGCTTACTTGTACGGATTCACATAACATTTATAATTGGGAAACATTATACTTGAGAACATTAGACTTGATTACATTATACTTGATATCATACATACGTGATTGTGTTATACTTAACCGTGTTATACTAAACTGTGATGGATACATACATACAAACTTCCAATGGCCCCAGATTAAGTTGCTGGGCACAACCATGGATACATACATACAGACTTCCAATGGCCCCAGATTTAGTTCTGGGCACTACCATGGAGACACATATACTTCTTATGGCCCCAGATTAAGGTTCTGGGCACAACCATGGAAGTATACATACTTAGGTGAGGTCTTCGGAGATGAAGTGTAGACTCACTACTAATTGCTAAACTGTTGTTATGAACTTATACATATCTTACTCATACTATACATTGTAGCAGTGGGTTGTGAACACACAGGTTACAAGTCTCTTATGACGGGACTTGCAACTGAGTGGATTTACGATGCCTTTGCTGAGTGAACATTCTTTATAAGCTTTTCAACTGTATTAAGACAAACTCTATGAACTCACCAACCTTTGTGTTGACACTTTTAAGCATGTTTATCTCAGGTTAGAAAGGCGATAGCAGGTTTGTGGAGCTGAGAGTCTTAGGGCATGCTTTTGGAGACTTTCACTTTTATTGTTTACCATTCGATACACTTTAAAAACTTATGCATTATTCTACTTTCGGATCTTTGTTTTGTAAACTATGACTTTTATCTATTCGAATGGTAACTTTTCAAAAACGTCTCATTTAGAGGGCGTTTTCTATATCTTGTACTTTGTGCCCTGAAGTAGCATCCCTATGACACAGTCTTCCGCTGCGGTATTTTGGGGGTGTTACAACATGGTACTTGTAATAATCCCGATTAGTAAATATAAGTCATTAGCATAATCATAACATGTTAACATATATAAGAAATCATGTAAAAGTAATGTCTCTACTAGATGATGGAAACGCGTAGGCACGGAGGGCATAAGGTGGTATTTTGTAAAAGTGGTCCATTTTAAAAGTGTAGTTATAGTCCAATGTTCAAAACACTTGGTTCTCTATAACTGTAGCTCTGATGCCAATCTGTAACACCCCCAAAATAATCACGTCAGCGGAAGACTTAAAAATGTCAGCGGAAGACTTTTTCGGTGTTACTTCGAGGATCTTTGTCACAATAATAGAAAACGACACAAAAGTGACGCTTTAAAGTTTAATTTATTCAAAATACCAAATATTCGAGACATCAAGATATTTCATAGTTTAAACAACAAGTTTATTTGAAATGTGTCAAAACATTTATTTAAGCCCATGCCGGGTTACAAGCCCACTCCGTGCCTTCAAGTTCCTTCTTGTTTAGTTACCTGAGATAAACACATGCTAAAAGTGTCAACCGAAAGGTTGGTGAGTTCATAGAGTTTATAGTTTCGAATATCGATTTCTAAAATCAGAGAGTTTATGATTCCGTAATAGTTATAATAACAGTTAATTATCAAATTAAAGTGTGAGTTAGTCCATAATATTCATAGCTTAAATCATTGATTTATCAAAATAAGAAAATGAGTAATTTCCTTATTAATTCAAAAATAGTCCGTTGGTTTGCTCATCATCGAGTCAACACCAAAATAGTAGTTTGTTTGACCTAACCGGGTCAACACCAAAATAGTAGTTCATTTGCCAATTATTTATAGTTTTTCCTGCTATATAGTGAGCACAATCTCATAGTTTAATAAAACAGTGGGCTACAGCATTGTACGCCCTTAACTTCAGTCATTGTAGTGCTACATCATTACCGTTCTATTGCCCTAAGCTCATGACACGCAACGATTAACAGACATCAAAATAACCATAACAATGATGTGAAATAGTGGCCCTCAGGATAGGTATTTACCAGTAACCTATGAAATCAAATAAAGTGCATTTGGTGGCTTTCCTCTAGCGACCAAATGGGGATTGTCAATCCCTAATAGATCTATTCACAATTATTTACGTTCACCCTGCAAGTGATTAAGGCACATGATCGAGGGAATTTTGGTAATAGGAAACTTAGGCAATAGAAATCAAGTATAGCATATCGTCAAACAGTCACTTGTAATCATGTCTATAGCAGGTATTTCCTTATGAGATATAAAAATGTGTAAACCAGTAAAGTTTATATGAAATACATTCATGTATTTAATTAATGAATACTTTGTTAATACAAATATCGCCTAAAAACGTTATTTATATTTTACGATCTTCGCTATGTTTTGTTAACGACAAAATGTAAACTTTAGTTTTAAGCAAAACATATTCTTAGTTTTTAAGACTTGCATAAACAAGACTTTTTCTACATTTTACATTTCATAGAACATAACACAAGTTTATTTCTTAAATTAGAAATAGTCACATCACATTTATGGCAAGTTTTGTCATTATGTATTTATGGCAAGTTATGTGTTTGACTTGCTTTCATGTTGCTTGCAAGTATCATGTTTGACTTACTTTAAGTGATGTGACATTGTTTGGTTGATAGAAGTTATGAGACAAGACCTTGTTTGGTTTGAAGAGTAATTGCAAAAAGCTACTGCAGACCCGGCGGTACCCTGGGGGTACACGGGCGGAACCCATTTGAGGGTTCCGCCTGATCCGCCGAGCACACAGTTTGTTGTGCTATAAATACCAAGCCATAACTTGATTTTTGGCTAACCTCTTGAGCACATATTTTACACACACACTGATCTTTTTCTTCTAACCTCTTAACATTGTAAATGTGAAGTTTCCTTTTGTAGCAAAGAAGCTCACAAGGTCGTCTAAAGTTACAAGTTTCCAACACAACGTTGCAAGACTTGGTAGCTTAGTATTGTGTAAACTCATGTTGTTTACGCGTCATTTGTTTGTGTATATTCTGAAGTGAGTGGTTAGTGTTAATACAAATATCGCCTAAAAACGTTATTTATATTTTACGATCTTCGCTAAGTTTTGTTAACGACAAAACGTAAACTTTAGTTTTAAGCAAAACATATTCTTAGTTTTTAAGACTTGCATAAACAAGACTTTTGCTACATTTTACATTTCATAAAACATAACACAAGTTTATTTCTTAAATTAGAAATAGTCACATCACATTTATGGCAAGTTTTGTCATTATGTATTTATGGCAAGTTATGTGTTTGACTTGCTTTCATGTTGCTTGCAAGTATCATGTTTGACTTACTTTAAGTGATGTGACATTGTTTGGTTGATAGAAGTTATGTGACAAGACCTTGTTTGGTTTGAAGAGTAATTGCAAAAACCTACTGCAGACCCGGCGGTACCCTGGGGGTACACGGGCGGAACCCATTTGAGGGTTCCGCCTGATCCGCCGAGCACACAGTTTGTTGTGCTATAAATACCAAGCCATAACTTGATTTTTGGCTAACCTCTTGAGATCATTTTTTACACACACACTCATCTTTCTTTCTAACATCTTAACATTGTAAATGTGAAGTTTCCTTTTGTAGCAAAGAAGCTCACAAGGTCGTCTAAAGTTACAAGTTTCCAACACAACGTTGCAAGACTTGGTAGCTTAGTATTGTGTAAACTCGTGTTGTTTACGCGTCATTTGTTTGTGTATATTCTGAAGTGAGTGGTTAGTATTTTAGTCCTCAAAATACAAAGAGTGTTGGGAGTTGTTGTACCCTAGTAAAAGAACTAAACGGGAGTGGTTGTGCCCTTGTAAAAGAACTCGACATTGAGCTTTGTGTCGGTAAAAGTATAAGCGACGTGTAAGGTTTTCTCCGCCGGTGAAAGGAGCTTGTTGACTAGTGAAAGAAACTCTCGAGTTGGATACTCGGGGCGTGGACGTAGGGCAAGGAAAAAGAGTCCTTGTAGCCGAACCACGATAAATACTCGTGTTGTGGTTTGATAGTTTCTTTCCTTTACTTGCATGTTATATATATTGTGTTTGTGCATATATCTTTGATCAAACGGAAAGTTTCAAAGCTAACTAAACAAGTTAAAAAGATTTTAAAACGCTAAAACTATTCAACTCCCCTTCTAGTTTTCCACAATTGGCATCAAGAGCTACGTTACTCAAGCTTTTAAAATATATTGTGTTTTAAAACTTGAAACGATCCATGGATTTTGAAAATTACAAAGAAGGGCAATCTATGCAAAGACCACCACTCTTTGAAGCAAATGGTTTTATATATTGGAAAAACCGTTTTGAAACTTACGTGAAATCTAAAGATATAGATTTATGGTATATAATTGTTGATGGTGATAATATAGTTACTAACATTAAAGATGATGATCAAAAGAAATTGATAGGTAAAAATAATGAAGCTAAAATGATGCTTTACAACGCTTTGCCTAAGAAAGAATATGAAAGAGTCTTTTTGTGTAAAACCGCCAAAGATATTTGGCAATCTTTAATTGTCACTCATTAAGGAAACTCACAAGTTAAAGATAACAAAATTGATCTTCTTGGTCAACAATATGAACAATTTGTTATTTCCGAAGATGAGATTATTGATAATGCTTTTGCTAGGTTTAATACTATTATTACTTCACTTAAAGCACTTGATGAATCTTTTTGTAGTAAGAACTTTGTCAGGAAATTTCTTAGAGCACTCCATCCGAAGTGGAGAGCAAAAGTGACGGAAATTGAAGAATCCAAAGATCTTTCAAGCATGTCACTTGATGAGCTAATTGGAAACCTCAAAGTTCATGAAATGGTGATGGAAAAAGATTCGGAACTAGTTAGAGGCAAGAAAGAAAAAGTTAAGTCCATTGCCTTGAAAGCTAGAGTCCAATCAAGTGATGATGAAGAATCTACTTCGGATAGTGATGATGAGGAATATGCTATGGCCGTGAGAGACTTCAAGAAGTTCTTTCGTAGGCGAGGGAAGTTTGTAAGACAACCTAAAGATGACAAGAAAACCTTCCGGAAAGATCGTGATGATCGAAAAGGAAAAGTTGAACGAAAATGTTATAGGTGTGGAGACACAAGTCATCTTGTAGGAGAATGTCCAAAACCACCCAAGAGCAAGCCTCAACAAGCTTTTGTGGGTGGTGCTTGGAGTGACTATGAAGGAGATGATGATGAGCCAAAGAACGATGATATTGCTCTCATGGCTCACAACTCAAATGAGGTGTGCCTCAAAGTTTGTTTGGATCCGGATGAATGGATCAAGGATAGCGGTTGTTCAAGGCACATGACGGGTAATAAAAGCCTCTTCTCAACATATCACAAAGGTGATGGAGGTAATGTTGCGTTTGGTAGTAATGCTAGGAGCAAAATCATCGGAAAAGGTACAATCTCTCATGACTCCCTTTCTATAGATGATGTTGCTCATGTTGATAACTTAGGATTTAATCTCCTTAGTATTAGTCAACTTTGTCGTAATAAGTATAATGTTCTTTTTAGTGAGAACGGTAGTAAAATACTTAAAGATGGTATAACCATAGCCAAAGGTGTCCTTAAGAACAACATATACGTCATGAAGTTGGATTCTACATCTAGAGACAAACTTTGTCTTACCTCATTAGATGAATCTTCAACTTTATGGCATAGACGTTTAGGACATGCTAACATGAGACTTATCCAAAACCTCTCCTCCAAAGACTTAGTTCGAAACCTACCCAAGTTGAAATATGACCAACACTTTTGTGATGCTTGCAAAGTCGGTAAACAAGTCCATAGTAGCCATAAGGCTAAAAACTTGGTGTCTACGTCTAGGTGTCTAGAACTTTTACATATGGACTTATTTGGTCCATCCGCTATACAAAGTTATGGAGGCAACTTCTATACTTTGGTCATAGTTGATGATTACTCACGTTATACTTGGACTAAGTTTTTGAAAAATAAAAATGAAGCTTTTGATAAATTTGAGATTCTAAGTAAGAAAATTCAAAATCAAGTAGGATCTAATATTTTGTCTATTAGAACGGATCACGGTCGTGAATTTGATAATGAATTTCAATTTGGAAAATTTTGTGATAATAATGGAATTACTCATAACTTTTCGGCTCCACGTACTCCTCAATCTAATGGTGTAGTAGAACGTAAAAACCGGACATTACAAGAGATGAGTAGAACAATGCTTAATGAACAAACTATTCCACAAAAGTTTTGGTGTAATGCCGTTGACACATCAACGTACATTTTAAATCGAGTCCTAATTAGACGATTTTTAAATAAAACACCTTATGAACTTTATAGAGGTAAAAAGCCTACATTAGGATACTTTAGAGTGTTTGGGAGTAAATGCTTCATTCTTAACACCAAGGATTATCTCACCAAATTTGACCCAAAGTCTTATGAAGGTGTATTCCTTGGACACTCACAAAATAGTAAAGCTTACATTGTCTTAAACAAAGAAACCTTAAGAGTCGAGGAATCGTTGAACGTAACATTTGACGAAAGTCCACCTCCCTCTAAGACATCACCTTTGGTAGATGATGACTTAGTTGAAAGCCAAGCAATTGAAAGTCAAGCAATCTTAGATAATGACAAGGAAGATGAACTATTAAACAAAGAACTTGTTAATGTCAAAGAATCTAAAAGTCATCCATTAGATAGTGTCATAGGCAACATTAACGAAAGAACACTTAGATCAAAAGTCCAAAATGAAAGCAACTACTTTTGTTTCGTGTCAACCATTGAACCTAAAAACGTTAATGAAGCCATTAAAGATGAATCTTGGGTAATTGCAATGCAAGAAGAACTAAACCAATTTGTTAGGAATGATGTATGGACATTAGTTCCTCAACCAAAGAGTCAAACAATAATTGAAACGAAATGGGTCTTTCGTAATAAAATGGATGAAAATGGAATTGTGTCTAGAAACAAAGCTAAGCTAGTAGCACAAGGATATAATCAACAAGAAGGCGTTGACTACGATGAAACTTTTGCTCCGGTAGCTAGGCTCGAGTCAATTAGGATATTACTTGCTTATGCGTGTGCACATAATTTTAAACTTTTTCAAATGGACGTCAAAAGTGCATTTCTAAACGGAGTCATTAATGAAGAAGTGTATGTTTCTCAATCACCGGGCTTCATCGATTTTGAAAAACCTAATTATGTTTACAAACTTAAAAAGGCTCTTTACGGACTTAAGCAAGCTCCAAAAGCATGGTATGATCGACTTAAAACCTTCTTAGTTGACCATAAGTACACCATGGGCTTAGTTGATAATACTCTCTTCACTAAGAAGAAAGATTCACATATTATCATAGTCCAAATCTATGTTGATGACATTATATTCGGATCAACTTGTCAAGAACTATGTGTGGATTTCTCAAAAATCATGCATGACGAGTTTGAAATGAGTATGATGGGAGAACTCAACTTTTTCTTAGGACTCCAAATTAAACAACTTGAAGATGGTATCTTCTTTAACCAATCTAAATACATTAAGGCCATGCTTAAGAAATTTGGATTAGAAGATTCGAAACCTATCAAAACTCCCATGTCCACGGAAACTAAACTTACCAAGGATGAGGAAAGTGAATCCGTAGATAGCACTAAATATAGAGGTATGATTGGTAGTCTACTTTACCTTACGGCTAGTAGACCCGACATTATGTTTAGTGTTTGTCTATGTGCTCGTTTTCAAGAAGATCCTAAAACTACCCATCTTGAAGCCGTTAAAAGGATATTTAGGTATATTAAGGGCACTACACATTTAGGTTTATGGTATCCCAAAGGAACGGGAATAGACACCATAGTGTATGCCGACTCGGATCATGCCGGTGACTATGTCGATAGAAAAAGCACAAGTGGTATTTGTACTTTTGTTGGACATTGTCTCACCTCATGGTTCTCGAAGAAGCAAACGGCTCTTGCTATCTCAACAACGGAAGCCGAGTACGTTTCGGCCGGAAAGGCATGTCAACAAGCTCTTTGGATGAAGCAAGCTCTTGTCGATTACGGAATTCAACTCAACGACATCACAATTCTTTGTGACAACAAAGGTGCCATTGATCTCAGCAAAAACCCGGTTCAACATGCTCGTACCAAACATATTGAAATCCGTCATCATTTCCTTCGCGACAACGTTCAAAAAGGAAATATCTCAATTGAGAAAGTCTCTTCCGAAGACAACATAGCCGACATTCTCACCAAACCTCTTAAACGTGAACCTTTTAACCTTCTTAGGCTAGGCTTAGGACTCATGGAACCTACATTGTAGTTCTGGACATTAGACAAAAATCACAAAAATCAAAACAAATCCATAACAATTTTTCTCAGCAGGGTCGGCGGAACCCTGAGCCATAACGGACGGAACCCAAATTTGGGATCCGCCGTGTCCGTCGACCTGCAGAATCAATCCATTAGTTTATATTAAACCAAACACCCATCATTTCACACCACCACTTCCAAAAGTGTTACTATTCACCATTCCTCTCAACCATACCCACGAAATTCTGGTATTCCATTCAATCACATTACTAATCCATCATCATTGTAAGTATTCTAACTTGATTACAATCCTGATCTGAGTCTAGGAATTCTACTTTTGCACAAAAACAAAAACTTGGGGTTACGCATTAAACTTGTAAAATTCATGCATAAAATTAGGTGTTTAACAAAACTAATCATGTTCCCCATAGTTAGGAATTGCATTCTTACTTAGTGTAAACATGTTTGCTAAACCACCCCATGTCAAATTCTTGCAAAAATTTCTCACAAGTAGGACAAATACTTTTTCGTCTCACATTGAGAATACAAAATCAAAACGTTATGTTCAAAACATCACTTGCATAATGTCTCTTGAATGCTAAAGGGAATACATAACCAATATGTATTTTCGGGTACATTCAAACGAAGCTACATTGACCTAGGAGTGTTTGGGTTATCTTTTGTTTTTATAACAAAACTTGCATTATAAAACACTTTTGATGCATCAAAATGAATCAAGATAACCGCACCTCCACATTGTTTTCATATAGGAACACACTAGAACATCCACATTAAAATAGTAGTTTACTTAAACTAAAATGTGAAATTTTTGTTGTTCTAGGTATCATCATGCCTCCTCTAACCCATTACGACCATAAGGACACAATTAAGTACCTCCCAAAACACCACAAAACCAAAGGCCTTACCCCAAACCATGTCAACATTTTCAAAGCTCTAGAAAAACGCTATGTCCATGAGGGTAGAACCATTGACCCGTCTTTCCTAGAAGGCACAAACCTTTATGCCGAATTTGCCACAATCAACTTTGAGTGTCTTTTGACTTTAGACGAGCCTATTTGTCCTAGATTCATTCTTGAGTTCTATGCATCCGTCACTCTATCCACGGGTGATTATGATTATTTATCCGTCAACTTTAGGGTTAGTGGCAATCTATACTCCTTCACTCTTGAGGAGTTTGCTCAAATCCTAGGAATTCTAAACCAAGGTACTTGTATCTACTCCGATTTGCACTCCCTCTCAACCCTTGACACCCTAGATGACCGTTTCCATCCTTATGATACCCCACTTGTGTCAAAAGATGTACTCCGTAACCACCTCTTTGTTAGGACAACCACTACTAGGAGAACCCGAACGGGTAATGAGGTTGATAAAGATCCATATGGAATGGAACTTAATGAACTCTTTCCCCAATTCAAGAAATGGGAGGAAGTCCTTAGAGCCAATGTTATAAGCACCATAGGAAACCGAGACCATATCAACCTTTGTCTATGCTACATGCTCTACTCTTTGTCCACTAGGCAACCTTTCAATCTTGCTTACTACATGGCCAAGAGAATGGCCGACATTCCCGTGCATGGCACAACGGCTATGCCATATGGAATGTTCTTGACCCGTCTCTTTAGGTTCATTGCACCCATTCCTCCAACTCCTAACCGTCTTCAACTTGACTACTCTCTCATTCCACATACATTTGTCCCTCTAAGTGATAAGAGAATGTATAGAGCCCAAGGAAAACGTCCTCATCCCCCTACCTCCTCCTCTTCTTCCTCAATGAGTGAAGATGACAATTTGCCAAACTCTAGGCTCCCACCTCTAGAATACCTTTCCCAACTTCCGGATATTCCAAATGAGTCGGAGGAGTTCAAGCAAACAAAAGGGATGTTCAAAAACATCGGGAGATTCCTCGGGAAGATGAAGAAGAAGATGGACCGTCAATGAGTGCGGGTGTGTTAGGAGTGTTTGGCACAAGGTGCTATTGGAACAATTTCGTAGTTTAAACAATCTTTGTGATGTATTTGTGTGTTAGTACAATGTTTGATACACTATGGAACATGTTTTAACTAACAATGTTGCAGGAAGACAACTTTTGGCAAGTTGTCAAATTCTCATGATTATCAAATTTTCACTAAGTTTAGTGAATTTCGCTAGCCCCCGGTCAAAGTCTTATGATATGAGTCTCTACATGTCTAATTTTTGCATTTCCTAACCAGGTATGAATTATATTTTTAGTTCCAAGAGTTTTCGAAAATTTTGAAAATTGTTTCGCGGGTCAAAATCGCGGACTGTGAACTTTTTCAGTACCGGCGGATCAGGCGGATCCCAAAATTAGGTTCCGCCAGTGCAAAATCTGGGTAACCCAATTTTGGCCCAACGGACCAGACGGTACCCTATTTTGGGTTCCGCCTGTGTATTTCCAGGGTTCCGCCAGTGAACTGCAGAATTTTTATTTTTCTTTTCAACATTTCAACATCCAAACACCAAAATCCAATCCTCTTAGCTAGAAATCCATTACTTGCAATGTGTTTAGCTTACTAAGGTACTTAGCATTCCTTAGAACTAACCCAAACTCATTTCCCGCCAAAATTCAAAAATAGCTATAACCACCTCAAGTCTCCTTCACCCATAAAGGAAGGATCCCTTTTAAAGGCTCCTTGAAATCCCTGAGATTTTTCCATCAAACAAATTCACCAAAACCACTAAGCATCTAGTGCAAAACTTGTCTTCTTACTTCACCATTTTCATTGGATTGACTTCCATGACTTGACAACCCACAATTAAGTTTTCCAAATCATTAGGAACCACCATTTTTGTATGGACTAACATCAAATCCAAACACTCCTTCCCACAAATCTTCATCACTATAAATTAAACCATCCAAAACACTCTCAAACGACACCTTCTTCATCACAAATTCTGAAACTTTAAACCATTTTAAACAATGACCAAGTCAACAAACACCTCCCAACCATCACGACCCATCCGTAGAACCGCCCGGATTAGTCTAAAACCACTATGGTCAAACCAATCCATCAACATTAGCTCCTCATCTTCGGATGAATTCACCTCGCCCATCAAAAATGAACATTTTTTGAATCTTGCCTCTCCATCTCCATCACCCAAACAACCAAATGAGCACACTCCACCACCTACTAAATCACCTATTGACCCAACTCCACCAAGTGCTCCAACTCAACCATCAAAGACTTCATCACCATCAACATTACCAAAAATAGAACCTATGGAACTATTTGGGTCTCCTCCAACATCACCACACCCATATGTCCAAGATTTAAATGATCTTCCACCAAGACATACCCAACCACCACCTTTTGCAAACCAATCACCAAGGTCAATTCTTGACCTTGATGAAGATCTTGAACTTACCCAACCACCACAAAAAGTGTACCAACCACCCAAACCATTGTTGTTTCACCCAATTTACCGTGAAATCCATGGTCCTCTTTATGGAGAACCAAATTTTGAACACCATGATCACCCAACTCCACCACCTTCTCAACCCCAAACCTATGAGTCTTTCTTTCCTTCTTATGAGGAAATACAAAGCATGGTTGAAAACCAACTTCATCAAGCAATGGAATTTCAAACCACATTGCTTGAATCAATACCAAATGCATCCTCCACCCAAGAACCAAAACCAAACCAACCCCTAAACCAAGAAACCAAAACCAACCCATGTTCACCCAACTATCCCCATGTTTGCTCAAATTGTGAGCAAATGGGTGAAAGCATAAAAACCTTGCTTCACCAATTCCAAAATGAAACCCGGTTTGCATTCCAACATGTCATTGAACGTTTGGATGCACTTTCCCACCCCAACAAATGCTAAACAACCCTTGGAGGCCGTTTGCCCCAACTTAGGAATGTAGGATTTTTTTTTATTTATTTTCTTGATTTTTTTTGGTCACTAAGTAGATGAATAGTTAGCATTTCTTGTCTTTTGACTTTTATAAGTCAAAATTTTACTTGGAATGAAATTTCTTTCTACTTACTTTTGTGCATTGTTAGTTGATCAATGTTGTGTTGTCATTGTGGTTGCAATGTGTGTGGTAACTACAAGCTTGACTATATATTACCAACTAACCATTTTTTTTGTAGGGTCCAAGATCCATGTTTCGCATATTGGTACTCCATTTAGGGGGAGTATCGACCAAGGGGGAGCATGGCGATTATTCCGCTTCGCTAACTCTACTTTTTGTTTCGACAAAAAGGGGGAGAAATATATTAAACCTTCAATACTTGATGTGCTTTTCATCTCTTAAGTAAAACAAGGTTAATATAATTTTTTTTAAGTCTTAAAAACCAAGATTTTGTGTGTTACTTAAAAACAAAGTTTATGTTTTGTCATCAACAAAATGGGGGAGATTGTTAATACAAATATCGCCTAAAAACGTTATTTATATTTTACGATCTTCGCTAAGTTTTGTTAACGACAAAACGTAAACTTTAGTTTTAAGCAAAACATATTCTTAATTTTTAAGACTTGCATAAACAAGACTTTTGCTACATTTTACATTTCATAAAACATAACACAAGTTTATTTCTTAAATTAGAAATAGTCACATCACATTTATGGCAAGTTTTGTCATTATGTATTTATGGCAAGTTATGTGTTTGACTTGCTTTCATGTTGCTTGCAAGTATCATGTTTGACTTACTTTAAGTGATGTGACATTGTTTGGTTGATAGAAGTTATGTGACAAGACCTTGTTTGGTTTGAAGAGTAATTGCAAAAACCTACTGCAGACCCGGCGGTACCCTGGGGGTACACGGGCGGAACCCACTTGAGGGTTCCGCCTGATCCGCCGAGCACACAGTTTGTTGTGCTATAAATACCAAGCCATAACTTGATTTTTGGCTAACCTCTTGAGATCATTTTTTACACACACACTCATCTTTCTTTCTAACATCTTAACATTGTAAATGTGAAGTTTCCTTTTGTAGCAAAGAAGCTTACAAGGTCGTCTAAAGTTACAAGTTTCCAACACAACGTTGCAAGACTTGGTAGCTTAGTATTGTGTAAACTCGTGTTGTTTACGCGTCATTTGTTTGTGTATATTCTGAAGTGAGTGGTTAGTATTTTAGTCCTCAAAATACAAAGAGTGTTGGGAGTTGTTGTACCCTAGTAAAAGAACTAAACGGGAGTGGTTGTGCCCTTGTAAAAGAACTCGACATTTAGCTTTGTGTCGGTAAAAGTATAAGCGACGTGTAAGGTTTTCTCCGCCGGTGAAAGGAGCTTGTTGACTAGTGAAAGAAACTCTCGAGTTGGATACTCGGGGCGTGGACGTAGGGCAAGGAAAAAGAGTCCTTGTAGCCGAACCACGATAAATACTCGTGTTGTGGTTTGATCGTTTCTTTCCTTTACTTACATGTTATATATATTGTGTTTGTGCATATATCTTTGATCAAATGGAAAGTTTCAAAGCTAACTAAACAAGTTAAAAAGATTTTAAAACGCTAAAACTATTCAACCCCCCTTCTAGTTTTCCACAATTAGTATTTTAGTCCTCAAAATACAAAGAGTGTTGGGAGTGGTTGTGCCCTTGTAAAAGAACTCGACATTTAGCTTTGTGTCGGTAAAAGTATAAGCGACGTGTAAGGTTTTCTCCGCCGGTGAAAGGAGCTTGTTGACTAGTGAAAGAAACTCTCGAGTTGGATACTCGGGGCGTGGACGTAGGGCAAGGAAAAAGAGTCCTTGTAGCTGAACCACGATAAATACTCGTGTTGTGGTTTGATCGTTTCTTTCCTTTACTTGCATGTAATATATATTGTGTTTGTGCATATATCTTTGATCAAACGGAAAGTTTCAAAGCTAACTAAACAAGTTAAAAAGATTTTAAAACGCTAAAACTATTCAACCCCCCTTCTAGTTTTCCACAATTGGCATCAAGAGCTACGTTACTCAAGCTTTTAAAATATATTGTGTTTTAAAACTTGAAACGATCCATGGATTTTTAAAATTACAAAAAGGGCAATCTATGCAAATACCACCACTCTTTGAAGCAAATGGTTTTATCTATTGGAAAAACCGTTTTGAAACTTACGTGAAATCTAAAGATATAGATTTATGGTATATAATTGTTGATGGTGATAACGTAGTTACTAACATTAAAGATGATGATCAAAAGAAATTAATAGGTAAAAATAATGAAGCTAAAATGATGCTTTACAACGCTTTGCCTAAGAAAGAATATGAAAGAGTCTTTTTGTGTAAAACCGCCAAAGATATTTGGCAATCTTTAATTGTCACTCATCAAGGAAATTCACAAGTTAAAGATAACAAAATTGATCTTCTTGTTCAACAATATGAACAATTTGTTATTACCGAAGATGAGATTATTGATAATGCTTTTGCTAGGTTTAACACTATTATTACTTCACTTAAAGCACTTGATGAATCTTTTTGTAGTAAGAACTTTGTCAGGAAATTTCTTAGAGCACTCCATCCGAAGTGGAGAGCAAAAGTGACGACAATTGAAGAATCCAAAGATCTTTCAAGCATGTCACTTGATGAGCTTATTGGAAACCTCAAAGTTCATGAAATGGTAACGGAAAAAGATTCGGAACTAGTTAGAGGCAAGAAAGAAAAGGTTAAGTCCATTGCCTTGAAAGCTAGAGTCCAATCAAGTGATGATGAAGAATCTACTTCGGATAGTGATGATGAGGAATATGCTATGGCCGTGAGAGACTTCAAGAAGTTCTTTCGTAGGCGAGGGAAGTTTGTTAGGCAACCCAAAGATGACAAGAAAAACTTCCGGAAAGATAAAGATCGTGACGATCGAAAAGGAAAAGTTGAAAGAAAATGTTATCGGTGTGGAGACACAAGTCATATTATAGGAGAATGTCCAAAACCACCCAAGAGTAAACCTCAACAAGCTTTTGTGGGCGGTGCTTGGAGTGACTATGAAGGAGATGATGATGAGCCAAAGAATGATGATATTGCTCTCATGGCTCACAACTCAAATGAGGTACTCTCCGACTCATCTTACTCATCTATAGATGATGATACTTTACAAAATGAATATAACAAACTTTGTGAACTAAGCTTAAAAATCATAAACAAAAACAAATTTTTGAAAACTAAAAAGGAGTTTTTAGAAAATGAAGTTTATGAATTAAAAGAAAAAGCTAAGAGATTAGAAAAGAGTAAAGGTATTGACACCGCATGCAAATCATGTGAAGAACTTAAACTTGAAGTTGAAAAACTTAAAATTACTCAAAATGATCTAATCAAACAAACCACGAAGTTCAAAAAGTTCGATAAGAGCATTTCATGTGCGGATGAAATAATGAAACTTCAAAAGTCACCGTTTGATAAAACAGGTCTAGGTTTCAAGAAAGTAGAAACCGTTAAGGAACAAACGAAACAAGAAAAGAACACACATGAAACAAACAAAAATGCTACAGCAGCCCGCGGACCAGACGGAACCCAGATTAGGGTTCCGCCCGTTGGCCCCGAGGGTTCCGCCGGGACTGCTGCAGCAGTTACTCCATCCACATCGGATCGTTCTAAATTTGTTAAAGTTACATATAAAAATGGAACCAAACCTGCCTTTAAAACTGGAGTAGGACTTAGTAAAAATGAATTTAGAGCTAAGACTACTCAACCAAGACCTAAGACTCCAATTCCCAAACACCCCTTTCCAAAGAGCAACTTCAATGCTCGATCAAACAACCAACATGTTTGGAACCAAAACACTCCTGGACATTACCAAACCTCAAATTACATGCCATGGAACCCTTATGCTCTATTTTCATATTTGGGAAAAATTAATGGTATGCTTAACCAAAATGGACCCATGAGAAATTGGGGACCAAATGTTTGAGTGTTTTTCGTAAAATAGGTGTGCCTCAAAGTTTGTTTGGATCCGGATGAATGGATCAAGGATAGCGGTTGTTCAAGGCACATGACGGGTAATGAAAGCCTCTTCTCTACATATCACAAATGTGATGGAGGTAATGTTACGTTTGGTAGTAATGCTAAGAGCAAAATCATCGGAAAATGTACAATCTCTCATGACTCCCTTTCTATAGATGATGTTGCTCATGTTGATAACTTAGGATTTAATCTTCTTAGTATTAGTCAACTTTGTCGTAATAAGTATAATGTCCTCTTTAGTGAAAACGGTAGTAAAATACTTAAAGATGGTATAACCATAGCCAAAGGTGTCCTTAAGAACAACGTATACGTCATGAAGTTGGATTCAACATCTAGAGACAAACTTTGTCTTACCTCATTAGATGAATCTTCAACTTTATGGCATAGACGTTTAGGACACGCTAACATGAGACTAATCCAAAACCTCTCCTCCAAAGACTTAGTTCGAAACCTACCCAAGTTGAAATATGACCAACACTTTTGTGATGCTTGCAAAGTCGGTAAACAAGTCCATAGTAGCCATAAGGCTAAAAACTTGGTGTCTACGTCTAGGTGTCTAGAACTTTTACATATGGATTTATTTGGTCCATCGGCTATACAAAGTTATGGAGGCAACTTCTATACTTTGGTCATAGTTGATGATTACTCACGTAAAAATGAAGCTTTTGATAAATTTGAGATTCTAAGTAAGAAAATTCAAAATCAAGTAGGATCTAATATTGTGTCTATTAGAACGGATCACGGTCGTGAATTTGATAATGAATTTCAATTTGGAAAATTTTGTGATAATAATGGAATTACTCATAACTTTTCGGCTCCACGTACTCCTCAATCTAATGGTGTAGTAGAACGTAAAAATCGGACATTACAAGAGATGAGTAGAACAATGCTTAATGAACAAACTATTCCACAAAAGTTTTGGTGTAATGCCATTGACACATCAATGTACATTTTAAATCGAGTCCTAATTAGACGATTTTTGAATAAAACACCTTATGAACTTTATAAAGGTAAAAAGCCTACATTAGGATACTTTAGAGTGTTTGGGAGTAAATGCTTCATTATTAACACCAAGGATTATCTCACCAAATTTGACCCAAAGTCTTATGAAGGTGTATTCCTTGGATATTCACAAAATAGTAAAGCTTACATTGTCTTAAACAAAGAAACCTTAAGAGTCGAGGAATCGTTGAACGTAACATTTGACGAAAGTCCACCTCCCTCTAAGACATCACCTTTGGTAGATGATGACTTAGTTGAAAGCCAAGCAATTGAAAGTCAAGAAATCTTAGATAATGACAAGGAAGATGAACTATTAAACAAAGAACTTGCTTATGCTTGTGCACATAATTTTAAACTTTTTCAAATGGACGTCAAAAGTGCATTTCTAAACGGAGTCATTAATGAAGAAGTGTATGTTGCTCAACCACCGGGCTTCATCGATTTTGAAAAACCTAATTATGTTTACAAACTTAAAAAGGCTCTTTACGGACTTAAGCAAGCTCCAAAAGCATGGTATGATCGACTTAAAACCTTCTTAGTTGACCATAAATACACCATGGGCTTAGTTGATAATACTCTCTTCACTAAGAAGAAAGATTCACATATTATCATAGTCCAAATCTATGTTGATGACATTATATTCGGATCAACTTGTCAAGAATTATGTGTGGATTTCTCAAAAATCATGCATGACGAGTTTGAAATGAGTATGATGGGTGAACTCAACTTTTTCCTAGGACTCCAAATTAAACAACTAGAAGATGGTATCTTCTTTAACCAATCTAAGTACATTAAGGACATGCTTAAGAAATTTGGATTAGAAGATTCGAAACCTATCAAAACTCCCATGTCCACGGAAACTAAACTCACCAAGGATGAGGAAAGTGAATCCGTAGATAGCACTAAGTATAGAGGTATGATTGGTAGTCTACTTAACCTAACGGCTAGTAGACCCGACATTATGTTTAGGTATATTAAGGGCACTACATATTTAGGTTTATGGTATCCCAAAGGAACGGGAATAGACACTATAGTGTATGCCGACTCGGATCATGCCGGTGACTATGTCGATAGAAAAAGCACAAGTGGTATTTGTACTTTTGTTGGACATTGTCTCACCTCATGGTTCTCGAAGAAGCATACGGCTCTTGCTATCTCAACAACGGAAGCCGAGTACGTTTCGGCCGGAAAGGCATGTCAACAAGCTCTTTGGATGAAGCAAGCTCTTGTCGACTACAGAATTCAACTCAACGACATCACAATTCTTTGTGACAACAATGGTGCCATAGATCTCAGCAAAAACCCGGTTCAACATGCTCGTACCAAACATATTGAAATCCGTCATCATTTCCTTCGCGACAACGTTCAAAAAGGAAATATCTCAATTGAGAAAGTTTCTTCCGAAGACAACATAGCCGAAATTCTCACCAAACCTCTTAAACGTGAACCTTTTAACCTTCTTAGGCTAGGCTTAGGACTCATGGAACCTACATTGTAGTTCTGGACATTAGACAAAAATCACAAAAATCAAAACAAATCCATAACAATTTTTCTAAGCAGGGTCGGCGGAACCCTGAGCCATAACGGACGGAACCCAAATTTGGGATCCGCCGTGTCCGTCGACCTGCAGAATCAATCCATTAGTTTATATTAAACCAAACACCCATTATTTCACACCACCACTTCCAAAACTGTTACTATTCACCATTTCTCTCATCCATACCCACGAAATTCTGGTCTTCAATCCAATCACATTACTAATCCATCATCATTGTAAGTATTCTAAACTTGATTACAATCCTGATCTGAGTCTAGGAATTCTATTTTTGTACAAAAACAAAAACTTGGGGTTATGCATTAAACTTGTAAAATTCATGCATAAAATTAGGTGTTTAACAAAACTAATCATGTTCCCCATAGTTAGGAATTGCATTCTTACTTAGTGTAAACATGTTTGCTAACCACCCCATGTCAAATTCTTGCAAAAAATTTCTCACAAGTAGGACATATACTTTTTCGACTCACATTGAGAATACAAAATCAAAACGTTATGTTCAAAACATCACTTGCATAATGTCTCTTGAATGCTAAAGGGAATACATAACCAATATGTATTTTCGGGTACATTCAAACGAAGCTACATTGACCTAGGAGTGTTTGGGTTATCTTTTGTTTTTATAACAAAACTTGCATTATAAAACATTTTTGATGCATCAAAATGAGTTAAGATAACCGCACCTCCACATTGTTTTCATATAGGCACACACTAGAACATCCACACTAAAATAGTAGTTTACTTAAACTAAAATGTGAAATTTTTGTTGTTCTAGGTATCATCATGCCTCCTCTAACCCATTACGACCATAAGGACACAATTAAGTACCTCCCAAAACACCACAAAACCAAAGGCCTTACCCCAAACCAAGTCAACATTTTCAAAGCCCTAGAAAAACGCTATGTCCATGAGGGTAGAACCATTGACCCGTCTTTCCTAGAAGGCACAAACCTTTATGCCGAATTTGCCACAATCAACTTTAAGTGTCTTTTGACTTTAGACGAGCCTATTTGTCCTAGATTCATTCTTGAGTTCTATGCATCCGTTACTCTATCCACGGGTGACTATGATTATTTATCCGTCAACTTTAGGGTTAGTGGCAATCAATACTCCTTCACTCTTGAGGAGTTTGCTCAAATCCTAGGAATTCCAAACCAAGGTACTTGTATCTACTCCGATTTGCACTCCCTCTCAACCCTTGACACCCTAGATGACCGTTTCCATCCTTATGATACCCCACTTGTGTCAAAAGATGTACTCCGTAACCACCTCTTTGTTAGGACAACCACTACTAGGAGAACCCGAACGGGTAATGAGGTTGATAAAGATCCATATGGAATGGAACTTAATGAACTCTTTCCCCAATTCAAGAAATGGGAGGAAGTCCTTAGAGCCAATGTTATAAGCACCATAGGAAACCGAGACCATATCAACCTTTGCCTATGCTACATGCTCTACTCTTTTCCACTAGGCAACCTTTCAATCTTGCTTACTACATGGCCAAGAGAATGGCCGACATTCCCGTGCATGGCACAACGGCTATGCCATATGGAATGTTCTTGACCCGTCTCTTTAGATTCATTGCACCCATTCCTCCAACTCCTAACCGTCTTCAACTTGACTACTCTCTCATTCCACATACATTTGTCCCACTAAGTGAGAAGAGAATGTATAGAGCCCAAGGAAAACGTCCTCATCCCCCTACCTCCTCCTCTTCTTCCTCAATGAGTGAAGATGACAATTTGCCAAACTCTAGGCTCCCACCTCTAGAATACCTTTCCCAACTTCCGGATATTCCAAATGAGTCGGAGGAGTCCAAGCAAACAAAAGGGATGTTCAAAAACATCGGGAGATTCCTCGGGAAGATGAAGAAGAAGATGGACCGTCAAAGAGTGCGGGTGTGTTAGGAGTGTTTGGCACAAGGAGCTATTGGAACAATTTGGTAGTTTAAAGAATCTTTGTGATGTATTTGTGTGTTAGTACAATGTTTGATACACTATGGAACATGTTTTAACTAACAATGTTGCAGGAAGACAACTTTTGGCAAGTTGTCAAATTTTCTTGATTATCAAATTTTCACTAAGTTTAGTGAATTTCGCTAGCCCCCGGTCAAAGTCTTATGATATGAGTGTCTACATGTCTAATTTTTGAATTTCCTAACCAGATATGAATTATATTTTTGGTTTTAGGAGTTTTCGAAAATTTTGAAAATCGTTTCGCGGGTCAAAAACGCGGACTGTGAAGTTTTTCAGGCCTGGCGGATCCGGCGGATCCCAAATTTGGGTTCCGCCAGTGCAAAATCTGGGTAACCCAGGTTTGGCCCAACGGACTAGACGACACCCTAATTTGGGTTCCGCCTGTGTATTTCCAGGGTGCCGCCAGTTGCCTACAGAATTTCTATTTTCTTTTTCGCCAATTCAACATTGAAACAACAAAATCCAATCCTTTTAGGTAGAAACCCATTACTTGCAATGTGTTTAGCATAATAGGATACTCCTTCTTCCATGAACTTAACCAAAACCAATTCCCGCCAAAATTCAAATTTAACCATAACAACCTCAAGGACCCCTCAAACATAAAGGAAGGAACCCTTCTAAGGGATCCTTGAAATCCCTGAGATTTATACAACCAAAATCCACCAAAACCACTATGCATTTAGTGCAAAAACTTGTCTTCTCACTTCACCATTTTCATTGGATTGACTTCCATGACATGACAACCCACAATTAAGTTTTCTAAATCATTAGGAACCACCATTTTTGTATGGACTAACATCAAATCCAAACACTCCTTCCCACAAATCTTCATCACTATAAATTAAACCATCCTAAACACTCTCAAACCACACCTTCTTCATCACAAATTCTGAAACTTTAAACCATTTTAAACAATGACCAAGTCAACAAACACCTCTCAACCATCACGACCCATCCGTAGAACCGCCCGGATTAGTGTAAAACCACTATGGTCAAACCAATTCATCAACATTAGCTCCTCATCTTCGGATGAATTCACCTCACCCATAAAAAATGAACACTTTTTGAATCTTGCCTCTCCATCTCCATCACCCAAACAACCAAATGAGCACACTCCACCACCTACTAAATCACCTATTGACCCAACTCCACCAAGTGCTCCAACTCAACCATCAAAGACTTCATCACCATCACCATTACCTAAAATTGAACCTATGGAACTTTTTGGGTCTCCTCCAACATCACCACACCCGTATGTCCAAGATTTAAATGATCTTCCACCAAGACATACCCAACCACCACCGTTTGCAAACCAATCACCAAGGTCAATTCTTGATCTTGATGATGATCTTGAACATAACCAACCACCACAACAAGTGTACCAACCACCCAAACCGTTGTTATTTCACCCAATCTACTATGAAATCCATGGTCCTCTCTATGGAGAACCAAATTTTGAACACCATGATCACCCAACTCCACCTCCTTCTCAAGCCCATACCTATGAGTCTTTCTTTCCTTCTTATGAGGAAATACAAAGCATGGTTGACAACCAACTTCATCAAGCAATGGAATTTAAAACCACCTTGCTTGAATCAATACCAAATCCATCCTCCACCCAAGAACCAAAACCAAACTAACCCCTAAACCAAGAAACCAAAACCAACCCATTTTCACCCAACCATCCCCATATTTGCTCAAATTGTGAGCAAATGGGTGAAAGCATAAAAACCTTGCTTCACCAATTCCAAAATGAAACACGGTTTGCATTCCAACATGTCATTGAACGTTTGGATGCACTTTCCCACCCCAACAAATCCTAAACAACCCTTGGAGGCCGTTTGCCCCAACTTAGGAATGTAGGATTTTTTTTTTATTTTCTTGGTTATTTTTTTTTTATTTTTTTTTTTTTAGTTTTTGGTTAGTAAGTAGAAGAATAGTTAGCATTTCTTGTCTTTTGACTTTTATAAGTCAAAATTTTACTTGGAATGAAATTTCTTTCTACTTCCTTTTGTGCATTGTTGGTTGATCAATGTTGTGTTGTCTTTGTGGTTGCATTGTGTGTGGTAACTACAAGCTTAACTATATATATCACCAACTAACCATTTTTTGTAGGTCTCAAAATCCATGTTTCCCATATTGGTGTAGGTCTCAAAATCCATGTTTCCTATATTGGTACTCCATTTAGGGGGAGTATCGACCAAGCGGGAGCATGGCGATTATTCCGCTTCGCTACTCTACTTTTTGTTTCGGCAAAAAGGGGGAGAAATATATTAAACCTTCAATACTTGATGTGCTTTTCATCTCTTAAGTAAAACAAGGTTAATATAATTTTTTTTAAGTCTTAAAAACCATGATTTTGTGTGTTACTTAAAAACAAAGTTTATGTTTTGTCATCAACAAAAAGGGGGAGATTGTTAATACAAATATCGCCTAAAAACGTTATTTATATTTTACGATCTTCGCTATGTTTTGTTAACGACAAAATGTAAACTTTAGTTTTAAGTAAAACATATTCTTAGTTTTTAAGACTTTCATAAATAAGACTTTTGCTACATTTTACATTTCATAAAACATAACACAAGTTTATTTCTTAAATTAGAAATAGTCACATCACATTTATGGCAAGTTTTGTCATTATGTATTTATGGCAAGTTATGTGTTTGACTTGCTTTCATGTTGCTTGCAAGTATCATGATTGACTTACTTTAAGTGATGTGACATTGTTTGGTTGATAGAAGTTATGAGACAAGACCTTGTTTGGTTTGAAGAGTAATTGCAAAAACCTACTGCAGACCCGGCGGTGCCCTGGGGGTACACGGGCGGAACCCATTTGAGGGTTCCACCTGATCCGCCGAGCACACAGTTTGTTGTGCTATAAATACCAAGCCATAACTTGATTTTTGGCTAACCTCTTGAGCACATATTTTACACACACACTGATCCTTTTCTTCTAACCTCTTAACATTGTAAATGTGAAGTTTCCTTTTGTAGCAAAGAAGCTCACAAGGTCGTCTAAAGTTACAAGTTTCCAACACAACGTTGCAAGACTTGGTAACTTAGTATTGTGTAAACTCGTGTTGTTTACGCGTCATTTGTTTGTGTATATTCTGATGTGAGTGGTTAGTATTTTAGTCCTCAAATTACAAAGAGTGTTGGGAGTGGTTGTGCCCTTGTAAAAGAACTCGACATTTAGCTTTGTGTCGGTAAAAGTATAAGCGACGTGTAAGGTTTTCTCCGCCGGTGAAAGGAGCTTGTTGACTAGTGAAAGAAACTCTCGAGTTGGATACTCGGGGCGTGGACGTAGGGCAAGGTAAAAGAGTCCTTGTAGCCGAACCACGATAAATACTCGTGTTGTGGTTTGATCGTTTCTTTCCTTTACTTGCATGTTATATATATTGTGTTTGTGCATATATCTTTGATCAAACGGAAAGTTTCAAAGCTAACTAAACAAGTTAAAAAGATTTTAAAACGCTAAAACTATTCAACCCCCCTTCTAGTTTTCCACATACTTGTAAAAGTAAAAACAGTAGTTAAGCATGTAACTCCCCCAAAAACGTTTATAAACCATTGTAAAACAAGTAAGAGTAGGGGCTATGACTCACCTTAGTAGTACAGTAGTAGTGGTAGTAACATAATCTCAACGATGCAAGGCAACGGCTTCACACACAACCTAAAAGATGTAACACCCCCAATTCATGGTTGCAGCAGAATTCGAACTGGGTGTTACTCGACGGCACAATAGTCACAATAATAGAAAACGAACTCCAATTCAGTCATTTTAAAAGATTTGTCATTCAAATTGTATAAATATCAGAGATCACAAAATGAGGTCCCAAATGGTTCCATGTTTACAATTTACATTTCACATTAAGTGAGTTTTCGAATGATAATAAAATTTATAGCCCTCTTGAGTATCCGTGCCCTTCCGTGCCATCCTTGATCGTCATGAACCTGAAATACATGCTTGAGAGGTCAACACAAAGGTTGAGTGATATTCATAGAGTTTGTTTAATGTTTGAACACAATATGTTGGTAGTGTGAGCTAATCAGACTCACACCAATGGTTGGAAAACAAAACAGGAAGGCTACGTTATTATACGCCCGGTATGGTTATTAATTCACTAAGCTTATGACACCAAAACGTTAACGTGTACCAATATCGATCGGCGGTTTTATCCCGGTAGGTATGTTGCTGTCATACCCAGGTCTCAAATATTAATGCATTTGTATGAACGTATTCACTACAAATGGGATTCGTCAATCCCAATAGGCCTATTCACAATATTTGCACTCACTATTGCTAGTGATTAAATGGTTCATAATAAGGGATCTCGGTTTAGCAAGGCTGGTACTTAGTGATAATAAAACAATCAGGCAAGCATACAATTTCAAAGCATTGTGCTCGGTTAAAAATAGCATGTATTCCCCCCAAGGGTTTGTAAAACTTTGAAATAATGTAAAGTGGGGCTATGAACTCACCTTAAGTAAGATAGCAAGTAATGAATGTAACGGTTGAATCGTGAAGGTTTCTACGAGCAACCTATAATAGAATGTCGCGACTTAGGATTGGAGTAAAGAATATGAAGTAGTGCCTATATATATATCTTGCATTTAGTCCATGATGTGGTATGATGTATAATGTAAGTCTTTGAAAGAAATGATTCATGAAACATGTATGTCTTGTATATCGTTTACTACCGTTCGGGCCGACATAATTCAGAAGTCATGTTAGTAAGCGTTCGAGGAGCCAGGACACTTTAACTCGTAAATCCACAACTCATCTCGACGGCTTACATAATGAACTCCTCACATGAGGCTCCCTACTATTGTAGTAGTTGATAAAATATATAGATATAAGTTTTGATCCGAAAAGTTACATGTCCGATACTTGAATAAACTTAGGAAAGTTTATTTGTACATGAAGATTGTTATTAGGGGTAGTTTCATAAGTCTTGTATGACCATTTTCTCTTTGTAATAACTCATGGTTCCTTTTTAAGTGAAGTAGATCCAAATTGCTTGTTCAAGTTCTCGCCAATTCCTTGTTTCATGTTTTCGCCTAAGTAAGCTTGTATGGTCATTTCGTCATGGCCTAGCCATGACCTTTGGTCCTTGTTCCAAGGTCATGAGACTCAACCTTGGCTCTAGCCATGGTTGTGGTCTTGATTCTAGGTCATAAGACCCCTTTGGTCTTCATAAACCATAACCTATATGTAATGACTTTGGTCTAAAAATGGGCTGTTAAGAATTTGAAGAAATTATCACTCAAAAAGCGTTTTCAGGGCTCGAGCTTCCTTATTCCTGAACGAAAACGTCGTTCCGGACAACTTTCGTGTTTTAACTTTTTGATGAATCGGACCAGAAGTATGACTTTCAAAAAGTCAGAATGCAAAACAGTGTGGTTTAGGCAGTTTTGCCGGAAATCTTTGGTAACTTCAAATGGGCGTAACTTTTGACTCGTATACTCCTTTTAGGTGGTTCAAATTGCTATGGTTTCCTTGTTAAGTCCTCTACTGTAATATGTAATGATCCAACATCATATTTTTACCATTTTGATCAGGTCTTACCAAGAAAGTCACTAGTTTACTTGTTTTAGTAACTTATCTTAACAATCAATTACAACAACATGTTTTAATCATTTTTATACATCATGAACATTTATACAAGACATAATATAGAAAGAATAACTTGTAAATGATATGAACATGATTAATTAACAAGAAGCATGTTAGGGTTTGGCTCACAACTTTTGGCTTTCAAAGATGAAAGGAAGTTAACATGTAAGGATAGGACTTTGATAGACTTGCTTCAACCCACTTCACTTCATGCAATCTTTCTACCCTTGTAATCTTGAAAGATGGATGATGAAAGTTGAGGTGACTTGAGTGGATTCAAACTCAAGAGAAATCACCAAAGTTCTAAAGATTGGAAGTAGTTTTGATGAATCAAAACCAAACTAGTGTTTATGTGTTGTTATGCTCTTAATCTCTTGGATAAAACTTGAAGTAAACTAGTAAAATGAAGTGTGTTGTGTGTGTGGGTTGTTCAAATGGCCAAGGAGGGGAAGGAGGGGTATTTATATGCTAATGAGGAGGTTACAATGTTGACTTGTCAACACTTGGAGACCAAGTTGGACACATGCATGTAATCTAAGCTTCCTAGCATGAGATTAAGCCACCTATGGGCTGAAATCCCCCCCCCCTAAGTCGGTTCATGAGCTTGGAGAGCAAGTATTGACTTTTGATGATATTATCCAAGCTTATGTAACTAGTTTCGACTCCGTAAAATGCTAACCGTAAATTGTTACGTCACAAAACGTAAAATCGGGTATCGTAAAAATACGAAACTTGTAGGAATGATTAAACATGTCATTATACTCCATAATAAAATATAAAATGAGTGGTAGGTTCCATTTGGGTGGTAAAACCCTGCTAAAAACTGGAAACACGGGTCTAAAACGCGTAATACGTAAAATGTACGAATATTGCGTAAAATTGAGAAAAGTAAAATATTACTTTTCTAATAGGTTATAAATGATTTAAAATGACTTATAATATCTAGACTGGGCTCAGTCCAGTGTCGGTTGGTATTAAATGTCTTTTAGACATCAAACCGTAAGCCTAAAAATCAAGGAATGACTTATAAAATCAAGGAATGATTTTTGGTCAAAGGAGGAGGGAAAAATATGTTGACTTTTTTCTAATAAGTTGAAAACTCAAATCGTATTAGAAACGCGGTGCAGGTATAGGCTAAGGTTACGGCTGAGTAAAAACGCTTAAAAACTGAAAATTCCAGTTTTTCACGGCTGAGGCTTATTTTGGTCATGTTTTTCTCAGTCACGATTAATTCTCAAATAAATCATGAGTGTGTCAAACATTTTTCCGATGTGGGGTCACCTGACGGGGTCGAATTTCGTTGTGCGTAGAATTTCTGAATGTCGTTTTACCCTAAAACGTGTAATTCCTTAATAACTTTCACGAAAGTGAGCTTATGAAAGTTAAACTTTTAATTTGCCATGGAAATGATTTATCACTCGAGAATATCAAATAAAAATCAACTTTCGGGAAAGTTTCGGGAAAAATGAATAGTAAAAGTGAATAGTGAAATTTTCCGGGAAAAGTAATTAACCTGAAAATGTGAATTGTTACAAAAGATATGGTATGTTTTAGTTGATAGTCTAAGTCTAGTTTTTATCGCGAATATTAGTCATTCAGTTGTGATTAAAACTCGTGTTCGTTTAAATGCTTTAAGTTCAAGAACAAAGTTATATATACATATAACTTGTGAGTATAATGTTCGATGATCGATGTGTGATGGAAAATCATCAAGAATAAGTCGAAGTGTGTAGACGATGTGTTATGATGTTAGTTTAAAAGAAAAGAATATTGTATCGTTATATCGTTAAAAATTAATTATAGTTACACGAATATTTATATCGTATATATATATATATATATATATATATATATATATATATATATATATATATATATATATATATATTAAAGTTGGATTTATTAAGTTTTTACATCAAATGTATGTACATATATATTTTCAACATTATTATAATTTATATAAGATAATATTAGAAAATCCCCTTAAGTTTCACAAAAGTTACAATTTTTAACCCTAACGACATAAACTTTATACCGTTAGTCCAAAGTTATATATATTTATATTTTAGGTTCAAAAGTATCGATATTTACATTTATTACTTCTAAGTTTTAATAATTACAGTTTATAACTCATAAATTCTGATTTGACAGTTTCTACCTAAAGTTTGCAACTTTGGCAGTTTTAGTCCTCGGTTATAAAATCTTTGCAAATTTAGTCCAAAAATCACCAAACTTGAAATTTATCATTTTAACTTTTCTATAAGTTCAAAATAGCTTAATTAATTTATAAAAACTGCTTATTAGCTTAAAAAGTCCTTTTTACACTTAATGGGCCTTAACGAGTCTTAACTAAGGTCCATTAACGTTTTGAGATCCATTGGGCTTACGAGAGGTTTGGGCCTGGCTTTGGGCTCATTTTAATGTTCTTAAAATGTTAGAGTAGAGCTTATAGGACCAGCTTATCGAATAAGCTTAAAAACAGCTTATCGGGCTTCCAAGCCCAATCGTTATTTAGTTAAGGTTTTCAAACAGTTTTTGGTTGATCAAAAGAGGTCGAGCATAAGGTCTAAACAAGTTTATATGGTCGAATAAAATATGTTCCCTAGTTGTTTTCCAGGTTTTTAATGAGGTCGAACTATAAAATATATATGCTATGTGTTTAGATTTCGAAATAACGAGGCCAAGTAAACGATCCAATTTCATTTCTGAAACAGTTTCTAGGCCAAAAATATTCTAAGTGTTTTCAATTATTTCGAATGAGTTAAGACCACTTCTAATCGTGACGTTTTTATTAAGTAGATGTTATTTTTAGATCAAAAACTTTATGTAACTTTTTTGTTAGCATATTAAATATATAGGAGGTCAAATAAAAAGTATAGGTCGTGTTCATTATTTTAGAGTTATATATAGTAAGTGTTTGTGCAAAAATTGTGTTAACAAATAGCTAAAAATACAAATGTGATACAAGGGTTTTACCTCACCTCAAATGGTAGAGTATTTTGGTACGTAAGGATCAAGTTGGTACAAAGGATCAATGTGGTATGGTTCACGACTCAGCAACGGTTCGAGACGAGTAAATGTGGTTCCTTGGGATCACTTGGACACCTCGTATGCCTAGCCAACTTTCTGTCCCAAACTCGATGCTTAGACTTCACAAATAATAGTTTTTGGTACGTGTGAGTGTATGTAACTACTGAGCTTGCATGTGAAGACTTATATAGTGAGCTTTTGGAGGTGTATACAAGGTAGGTTCTTATGAGGTGGAGTGTTAGATCGAATGGTTTGCATGTTGCCTCTCCTAGTACCCAATCGAGATCAAACAAGCGGCAAGAGCAAGAGAATGTGTAAGGTTTGTGGCTGAATATTCTTGACATCTTACATAACGTTTCGTGTTGATTGGGGAGCAAGGGTGGTCGGTGTAAGACTTTGCACATGGGTTACTTAGGTTGTATTTGAGGTAGTAGTATTCATGTTTGAGTCCAGGTCGTATTTTATAGATAACAGCCTGGAATTGCGTTTTTGGTTCAAAATCTCAAAAGTCTAGATGTAAAACATTATTTCGGACAACTTTCGTGTTTTACACTTTTCCTGGTTCGGATTAGAAGAGCCTTAAAATTAGGATTTAAATTCGTTACAGAAAGTTGGTGGTTTATTAGAATTTATACGAAGTGTCATTACTATTTGTGTTAATTTGAGATGAAACGTGTAAGGTGCCTTAACTTGATCAATATTCTAGTATAGTAATTATATTTAAAAGTTGATAACAATTGTCTTTCATGGTTCTTAGAAGCATGAAAACTAGAGTTGTGAAATAAAAGGGATACGTCGTGTGTAAAAGTTATTGTTGGGAATTATACTAACAGTTACCACGGCTAAGAGAAGATGTTACAACTGCAGAAGATTGTACTTGCAGTGGAAACTCATTACCACTGCAAGAACAATATATTACCACTGCTTATTAGATAACTGTTAGAAAAAGCGTCTAGGTAAATATAGAATAGATCTTGTGTATATCTTATTCTATTAGCTTTATACTTATCTTGTAGAAGAGGATTCCTTGTGCTATAAAAGGAGATCCTAGGTTAAAGGTTTGATATACGTTTTTCTAGAGCTTCAAGGTGTAACCCTAGTGATACTAAGATCACTCGTATTATTATCATTAATAATATTGGAGCTAATAGTTTGTCTACATACATTGTTCATATACAACTGTCTTACTGACAATCAAATTTCTAAGTGTTACTAAGTAGATTCCACATACTTAGTGATATAACTCAAAGTATCAATCTAACACAAATTCAAGGTGTTTAGATCCATCAAGTGGTATCAGAGCCAGGCTTTGATACTTTGATTTAGAAGACTCAAGTTCACTCAGAAGAATCAATGGAGACAAAAACTAGTAACTCAAACATTGCTGCTAAGCTTCCAAAGCTTAAGTTGAATGACTTTGAGATGTGGTGGCTGATGATAGAACAATTTTTTATGGTCCAAGACTACACACTCTGGGAGATCAATATGGTTGGAAATTCTTTCAAACCAAGTTCTACTTCAGAGATGGTTGGTGGCAAGGAAGTAATTAAGGTCAACACTGGACCTGTTACTAATGATGAAAGACTTCAACTGAAGAATGACTTGAAGGCCAGAGGTCTGTTGCTGATGACACTTCCCAAAGACCAAGTTGTAGCATTCAGCAAGTTCAAGACTGCAAAGACTCTCTTTGATGAGATCTGTGAAGTTTTTGGTGGTAATGATTCCACCAAGAAGACTCAAAAGACACTGCTGAAGCAAACTTATGAAAACTTTGGTTCAACAAGTAATGAATCTCTTGATAGCATCTTCACAAGGCTACAAAAGATTGTTTCTCAACTCACTATTTTTGGAATTGAGGTGGAAAGGGAAGACCTCAATCTAAAGTTCTTAAGAAGCCTACCCTCTGAGTTTGGAACCAATGTTGCTGTGTGGGAAGATAAGCCAGAAATGGAGACCATGAAACTTAATGACTTGTACAATAACTTCAAGGTTATTGAACAAAGATTGAAGAAAGCTGGCAAGATAAGTTCAAGTTCAGGAAGTGTTGCACTCATATCATCATCTCTTGATGATAGTTCAGATGAAGAAAGTTATAGTGATAATGATTGTGCTAACATTGTTGTTTCCACTGGTAGTGGAAGTGTTTCCACTGGTAGCTCAAAGAGACAGATTGCAGGGCTTAGTGATACTACCTTTTATGCCTTTATATCAAGTCAAGTGGGTGGTTCAATCCTCAATCATGAGGATTTGGATCAAATTGATGAAGATGATATGGAGGAGATGGACATTAAATGGCAAGTAGCATTACTAAGCTTGAGGACAAAGAAGTTTTGGAAGAAGACTGGAAGAAAAATAAACATCAGTGGAAATGAAACAGTAGGTTTTGACAAAAAGAAGGTGGAGTGCTACAATTGTCATAAGAAGGGGCACTTTGCCAGAGAGTGTAGGAAGCCAAGGAAGTCTGACAACAAGTCAACTTGGTACAAGCAGGACAAGAAGAAGGAACCTACTACTGATGAGCCAAAGGGGCTATTGGCCATTGATGGAGTGAGCTTTGATTGGAGCTTTATGACTAAGGAAGAGGAAGATGATTCAGAGTCTGCAATGGTTGCACTAATGGCTTTTTTTGACTCTGAGGTACAAATTGATAATGCTTGTTCTAAATCTTGTAAGGCCTTAAAAGAGTATGAGAAACTTAAAGCACAATTTAATGAGCAACACATAGAGTTAACTCATACTAATTATAACTTATCAAATCATAAAAGAGGCCTAAGTGTTTTAGAAACTCAATTAGAGCATTATAGGGCAAATGAATCTAAGTTCAATGATGATATTGCAGTATTAAGAAGAGACTTAGATTATCAGGTTGCTGTTAATAAGGTTCTTAGAGAAGAACTAGAAAAGGTTAAAGTGGCTAGTGAGAATATAATGATAACTAAGCAAACACTGGATCATCAATCCAAGTGTATTGATAAAATTTGGGAAGCCCAAATTGTGAGCAAAGCTAAATCAGGTCTTGGATACAAAACTGTTCCACCACCTCTAAGAGGTGTTCCATCACCTCCTGGCATTGACTTTGCTCACACAGGTTTAGAAGAATTTCAGGATCTACCTATGACCTATGGACCAAAGTTTGTTAAACCAGTTGAAATTGAAAAGGTTCAGGTTGAGGTTGATGTATTTGATAGTGCTAGTGACTCATCTCTTAAAGATGATAATTTGAATGTTGAGTCTAAATCTAGTACTCCTAAGAATGTTGAAGTGGAGGTTAAAAGAAGTATTCTTGATGTTGTCAACGAGAAGCCTAGGTCACAACCTAATTTCACTAGGCCCACTACTAGATATGCAGAGATGTACAGAAGTAGGTCACCAACTCCTAGGGGCAATATGAGGAGTTGGAATCATGTCAAATCTAGGCAATTTGGTAGTGACTTTGTGTTCAATAACAAATCCTGTCATATATGTGGTAGTTTTGACCATTTCTCTTATAACTGTACCTACCACTTGGGAAGAAGGGAAGTGTTTGGGAATACAAGGGTGAATGGACAAAATACTAATAACTTAACTCACCCAAATCCACATAGCAAGATGATTCCTAGGTCTGTTTTGCTTCATTCTGGCATTAAACCAATTTCCACTACTAGACCAGCAGTTTCCACTGCTAGACCAGCAGTTGCCACTGCCAGAAATAAAAACAGAGTTTACCCTAAGCCCCCTGTTGATACTTTTGTTAAATCTACTCAAACAGGGAAAAAGACCATTTTTGAAAAGAAAGTTAACAATAATCAGAAGTGGGTACCTAAAATTTCTAAGCCAACAGTTTCCACTGCTAAGGCAGCAGTTACCACTGGAAGGCCAAAGGTTACTACTGGTAGGTCTGTTAACAAGAAAAGGGTAAATGTGGGAAATGCTATTAAGGCCTCAGCATGTTGGGAATGGAAACCAAAAGGAACCATCACTTGAAACAATCCCAGTTGTGTATCAATGACCTTTGAAAGATATAATTATATTGATACACGAGGCAGATCCAAGTCATTTGTGGCTTGGGTCCCCAAAAGGAACTAATTCCTTTATTTTGTGTGCAGGGACATTCAAAGACCAGTAATGATCAAGGATACTCAGACAGTGGATGTTCCAGGCACATGACTGGCAATAAGTCCTATCTTTCAGACTTTCAACCTTATGATGGACAATTTGTCAGCTTTGGAGGAGGAATTGGTGGCAAAGTTTCTGGCAAAGGAACAATCAAGGCTGGAAACATTGATTTTGAAGATGTGCAGTATGTTAAAGAACTCAAGTATGACCTCTTTAGTGTGTCACAGATGTGTGACAAAAAGCATAGAGTTCTATTCACAGAAGATTAATGATATATCTTATCTAAGGATTATAAGCTTCCAGAAGAATGTGACATTTTGCTTAAAATCCCCAGAAAAGGAAATTTGTATAGCATTGACATGCAGAACATAGTGGCTAATAATGATGTTACTTGCTTGCTTGCTAAAGCCACTTTGGATGAATCAATGCTTTGGCATAGAAGACTTGGTCATGTTAACTTCAAGACCATTAACAGGATTGTGAAAGATGGACTTGTCAGAGGACTACCAGAGAAAAGATTTGAAAATGACCAAACTTGTGTTGCCTGTCTCAAAGGAAAGCAACACAGAGCTTCATGCAAGACCAAGGCATTCAATTCAATCAATCATCCACTTTTTATGCTGCATATGGACTTGTTTGGTCCTACCTCTGTGAGCAGCATCAATTTGAAGAAGTATTGTCTAGTTGTAACTGATGATTTCAGTAGATTCACATGGGTTTTCTTTTTAAGTACTAAGGATGAAACAACAGGCATTCTTAAGACATTCATCACTCAAGTTGAAAATCAATTTGAAAAGAAAATCAAGATCATCAGGTGTGACAATGGGACAGAGTTCAAGAATAAAGTTTTGGGATGAAGCAGTTAACACTGCTTGTTACATTCAGAATAGGGTTTTAGTGGTCAAAACAAAGAACAAGACACCTTATGAGTTGTTCAGAGGAAGACCTCCTACTTTGGAGTTTATGAGACCATTTGGGTGTCATGTTACTATTCTCAATACTATTGATCATCTGGGCAAATTTGAAGAAAAGTCAGATGAAGGCTTCTTTGTTGGATACTCTATGGTTAGCAAGGCATTTAGAGTCTATAACTTAAGAATAAAGAAGATTGAAGAGAACTTGCATGTTTAGTTTCTTGAAAATAAAGCAAACATGGCAGGTTCAGGACCAGATTGGCTATTTGATCTTGATACATTATCAAATACAATGAATTATGTTCCTCTCACTTCAAGTACTGGAGACAAAGATCTTGAAGATTCAGAAGAATTCATTGATGAAGATGAAGCTTGCAAAGATGATGAAGATCAACTTGTTATGCCACTTTGGGACTTTGGTGATAATTCTGAAAAACCAAGTGATGCAGATGGTGTGAATAAAGAAATTCCTACTAGCAGTGGTAACTCAATTCCCACTACTACACCAGAAGTTTCCACTGTAAGCCCAAATGTGGAACATAATTCTCAGGAATCACCAAGTGATGATGTAGAGATCTCAAACATGCCTACAACATATGATATTCCTAGCACATCACAGTCTACCATTCACAAAGTGCATCCACTTGATAATGTTATTGGTGAACTTCAATCAGGTGTGAAGACTAGAAGACAGACAAAAAAAGATGATATTCATGGGTTCATAAGTGAAGTGTATGAGTCCAAGAAACATAGTAAGAAGAATGGGTGTTTGTTTTTCTGCTTTCTCTCACAGGTGGAGCCTAAGAATGTGTATATGGCTCTAGGAGAATCTAGCTGGGTTGAAGCTATGCAAGAAGAGTTGTTGCAGTTTAAACTTCAAAAGGTTTGGGTTCTTTGTGACTTGCCTGATGGTATGAAGGTCATTGGTACTAAATGGGTTTTCAGAAACAAGAAAGATGAAAGAGGCATTGTAATAAGGAACAAAGCTAGATTGGTTGCTCAAGGATACAGTCAAGAGGAGGGTATTGATTATGAAGAAGTGTTTGCTCCTGTTGCAAGGATTGAGGCTATTAGATTGTTCTTAGCCTATGCATCATTTATGGGCTTTACAGTCTATCAAATGGATGTTAAGAGTGCCTTTCTGTATGGAACTATTGATGAGGAGGTATATGTCTCTCAACCTCCAGGCTTTGAAGATCCTCAACACCCAAATAAAGTCTACAAAGTGGTTAAGGCTCTTTATGGCTTACATCAGGCTCCAAGGAAGTGGTATGAAACCTTAGCTAATTAGTTGTTGAATAATGGGTTTCATAGAGGTAAGATTGATAAAACTTTGTTCATCAAGAAAGACAAGGGTGATATCCTACTTGTGCAAGTATATGTTGATGATATTATCTTTGGGTCTACTAAACAAGAGATGTGCAAAGAATTTGAGAGGCTGATGAAAGATGAATTTCAAATGAGTTCTATGGGAGAACTTACATTCTTTTGGGGGCTACAAGTACAACAGAGTAAGGAAGGCATATTTATCAGCCAAGACAAGTATGTGGCTGAGATTATTAAGAAGTTCAAGTTTACTGATGCAAAATCTTCCAATACCCCTGCTGACAAGACCACTCACTTATTGTTGAAGAATGCTAGTGGTGCTAATGTTGATGTTCACACTTACAGATCTATGATTGGCTCTTTGATGTATCTTACTTCATCAAGGCCAGACATTATGTTTGCTGTATGTGCTTGTGCAAGATTTCAAGTGACTCCAAAGACATCACATATGACAGCAGTGGAAAAGATTTTTAGGTACTTGAAGACTTATCCTAATCTTGGATTATGGTATCCAAGAGACTCTCCAATGGAATTTATCACATACTCAGATAGTGACTATGCTGGTGCAAGTTTGGATAGAAGATCAACTACTGGAGGATGTCAATTTCTTGGATGTAGATTGGTGTCATGGCAGTGCAAGAAGCAAACTATGGTGGCTACTTCAACCACTGAAGCAGAATATGTTGCAGCTGCTAGTTGTTGTGCTCAGATCCTTTGGCTTCAGAATCAATTATTGGACTATGGGTACAATTTCATGAACACCATTATCTATATAGACAATAGTAGTACCATATGCATTATTAAAAATCCTGTGCAACACACTAAAACTAAACATATTGAAATTAGACATCACTTTATTAGAGATTGTTTTGAGAAAAAGCTTATTAATGTTGTCAAGATTCATACTGATGACAATTATGCTGATTTATTAACAAAAGGGCTTGATGTGGGTAGGTTTCAATACTTGGTAACAGGTATTGGAATGCTCAATCCATAAACTTTTGATGTCTAAATATTTTTCAGTGTTGCAGGATACTTTTTGGGTACTAATATTGTTTGTATTGTATGTATGGTTTTCTACTAACTTGTATGTAGAGTTATCAAGAGCATAGTGGTAATTAACATACAACAGTGGAAAGATTGGTGATAATAACAAGCAGAAAAGAGTACTTTTATTAATTATTAAGAAGAAGTACATCACAAAAGATTGTCACCAAACAAGAAAACCATTACATCTGACATGAACCTACAACCTAACACCTACTCCATAGGTTTCTTTCCTTTTCCCTCATACTGATGCTTGCCTTTGGAAATTTTCTTTCTCTTGTCATCAAAAGAGAGTTGTTTCCTTGGACAAGCAAGTCCAAGAACTTTCTTGGGGGGTCTTGGTGCTTGAGTAGGCTTGTCTATAGCTGGCCACTTCATGTTGTTTATTGCAGTTGTCAATGCTGTGGTGAGAGCCTTTGGGAGTTCCTTTGGGAGTTCCTTGGAGCAGGATCAGCTGATATCTTCTTATTGGGTTTCATGCTTGCAGATGTAGCAGTTGCAGTATTTGGTGGAAAATATCCACTCCATCCAGAAGAAAGTTCTTCAGAGTCTGAGTGGAAGCTGATTTCCTCATCAGAAGAATCATCAGATGAGATATCGATTATTGGAAACTGACTCATGATGATGTATAGGGTTTGTGTTTATTGAAGAAGATTGTTGATGAAAGATAAAAGATGTTGAGCCCCCTTTTATATGCAAAGTCAAGGTCGAATTCTAATTAATGAAGGATATTTACTCCTACTTGTTTTGGTAGGTTGGAGGAGTAAATTTGGTTATTATCGGGTTGACTTTAGAAGATATTTTTGAGAATAGTAACTTAGTTAAAAAGTTACTTTGGGTTAAGTTTTATGGGTTAAGTTGAGTTGTTGAATACAATCCATATTATTGGAGTCATTGGAGTAATAAGGTGTGTATCATGAACACACAACAAATGGTTATTGATTCACCATGTCTAATCCATATAAGAATCAACTAGTCCAGAGCAAACGGCTACTGGTAAAGACTTATCAAATCCGTTTATGGTTGATAGTTTACCAAAAACTAGGTTATCAACTCACCATACATCCATGTGATCAAGAGTTGGCTAGTCCATAGCAAATGGCTCATGGTAAACACATATCAAATCCGTTGATAGCTGGTAGTTTGCTAAAAACTATGATAAGAGCAGCAAATTTTCATGTTTTATTAACCACTGCTCTTTGATATGTTGTGAAAATTTTACCACTGCTAGTTCATTAGTTACCACTGCAAGAGTAATTTTTCCACTGATGAACTAGCCGTTACAACTGTTGTGTCAGTAATCTATTTTTTACTAGCCATTGTAAAAATAACCATCATTCCTTATTAATAGGGTAAAATCTTTTGTGAATTATCTACTTACTTATTATAAATTATTCTTTTTCCAAAGATAATTCTTTCTAAAGATAATTCACATTGCGCTTCTCCTCAAACCCTATTAGTATAAATTGATCATCATACGGCTTGCTTTTTATATTGATTACTAACACTTTCATTCTCTTTTTCACAAATATCATGGCGATTCTAAAATTTGTCGAGGAGCACAACCAAGTGGCCTACTTACAAAAGTCAAACGAGAACAGTGGCCCTATTTTTCATCAGATTGTGGATTTTCTAAACACAACCCATATAAGGTATGCTTTTACTATTAATCCCAGAATCTATGTCTCTCATATCAAACAGTTCTGGAACACTGTGGAGTCCATAACTCTTGAACAGGGAGACACACAAGAATCTGTGGATGCTCTAAGAGACACAGTTGATGGGGTAACTATTGATGTTACTGAGTCATCTTTAAGGAGAATTCTCCAATTGGATGATCTCAATGGTATCATCACATTACCTAATTCATAAATTTTCACTAATATTGCTTTAATGGGGTATGATACATCAGAACAAAAAGTCACTTTTAGAAAAGGATGTTTTTATCCCCATTGGAGATTTTTGATTCATACTCTTTTACATTGTCTAAGTCCTAAGAAAACATCTTATGAACAATTTGCATCAACCATGGCTTATCCTTTGGTTTGTTTGGCAACTGATAGGACTTTCAATTTTTCAAAGTTTATTTTCAATAATATGAAAGGCAATGTAAAGAGTCCATATAAATTTTTGATGTATCCAAGGTTTGTGCAAGCAGTGTTAAATGAGTTTCAACTGCACCCTCACAAAAGAATTTATGAACCTTCCACTCTTAAGCCAAAAGTTTTTCAAAATATGTCTAAGGCTTCAGAACTTTGGAATGGGGAGGTTCATCCACTTTTCCCTCAAATGCTTGCTAAAATTTCTCAAGTATAGGGTGAGGCTGCAACAATTCAAGCTGCATCTCAAAACACACCCACTATTGTTGTTCCACCAATTCAACATACCCCTGCAATCACTCACACTTATGAGAGAAGGTCTAAACAACCAACTTCTCTCATCTCAACATTGCATGTTGCTGAGCCTTTTGGTTTAGGCACAAGCAGTGGTGGTTCAAGGCTTCCTCCTAGTCCAACTAGGGAAGAGCCTGAATCAATGCCTCATGATTCACATCTCCCAGTAGGTTACACAGTTGGAAGTGATGAAGGCAGTGTGCAACACAATGAATTGATGAACATTTGTACCAAGTTAGTTAAGCAGGTTCAAGCTCTGGAGAAAGACCTGGCACAGACCAAAGAACAACATGCCACAGAGCTGAAGACATTGAAGGATGAGATTCACAAATTGCAGAATGAAGTTGAGAATCTCAAGAAGCAAATATCTCAGGTTGTATCATCATCCTCTTCACCTTCAGATGAGTTTTCTGCAAGTTCTACTAAAGTTTTGGGAGATTCTTCCAAACAGGGGAGGAAAACTGATGTAGAGTTTAAGGGGAGGAGAACAAATTTTGAAAAAGCATTTGCTGAGCTTAATGATTCTGATAATGCTCAAGCAAAAGATGATGTTGCTGAGACTGAGGGGAGGAAATTGGATTTTGAAGATATGGATGCTGATGCAGGTTTTAACTTTGATGATTTAGTTGGAACTGCTCAACCAATTTCCACTGAAGCAGAACAAGTTCCCACTGATCAATCTTTTCCCACTGCAAGAGAACAGGTTACCACTGCTACTCAAGAAGTTACCACTGCAGAGGAAGAAGCTGCCAGAATAAGATCAGTTAAAGGAAAGGCTATTGTAGATGCTTCAGAACAAGAGACAAGAAAGATTTATAAGTATGAACAAGCTCAGATTGATTTTGATGCAAGATTAGCAGAGCAACAACAAGCTGAAGAGTATGAAAGAAAGAAAAAGCTTAAAGAAGATGAAGTTGCTAGCTTTATGGAAGCAACTAGGTTAGATAAACTTGAAGCAGTAATGGCACAACCACTTTCAGTTGTTTCACCTATGATCATGCATGAGAAACCTCCATTGTTCTCTTATGTGCCTACAGAAGAGGAGATTGACTATTTGGTTAATAATGATCAGATTATCAGGAAGAAGGCTATTGAGTTAATTGCTAATACAACTTTGAATGAAGAACAAAGGTCTGCTCAACTTAAAGATTTTATTCAGATGAAGAATCAGCAGGCTCTTGATGAAATTATTGGGGATGTTAGAAAAGGTCAAAAGAAGTCAAGAAAACCTACAAAGGCACATATTATTGCTGAGATGAAGACTTTTTGTTGCCATGTTGGTAATATGAAGATGGCTCAATTCAAGGGAATGTCACATGATCAGATTGAAGGAATTTATTACAGAATCAAAAGACAAGATAGTAAATTCTCTCCAATGGATCAAGAACAAATAGTTATGAAGACAAAAAGGACTGGAGAGAGTCTTGAATCAAAAGATGGAAAGAAGTTGAAGACTCATAAATCATCTCAAGCAACAGAGGGTCCCAGCAAGTTGACAGAAGAGCAAGTTACAAATATGTTATTCATAGAGACTGATGTTCTTAATATTGAACCTCTACAAGCAAGATATCCAGTAGTTGGTTGGGAAATCTTTTCTGATAGTTTTGGTGTTGCCTGGAAGATCATCAGAACTGGAAGTGTCACAAACATTTGCAGAGACTTTGAAGATATTGTTAGATGTTGTGATAGAGAAGATTTGGATACCTTGTGGAGAATCGTTCAAGATCAGTTTCAGAAGGATGAACTTGTTGATGTCAAAGCTAAGGAGTTATGGGTTCACTTCAGAAGACTATATGAACCTGACCCAAGTGATAGGTATTGGAGATTTGAAGCTCATGGTACAAGAACTTTGTGGAAATTCTATGATTCAAGTTCTGTACATCATGTTTCTACTCAAGATGGAGTTGATGTCTTTATGCTGGTTGAGAAAGAATATCCATTGAGAGCTGGAGTATTAACAGTGATGTTGTCAGAGAAGCTTAGGTGCTGGGAAAGAACTGAAGTCATAGATGATTTGCTACAAAGGATTTATGATCAAAGTGTGAGAGCTGATAGAGAGTTAAGAAGAAAAAGATAAGTGTTTGGAAGAATTCCCATATCCTCATGTTTACTGAATACTTGAAGAAACTTATTGATTTATGTATTAATCATAAGTTAGGGGAGGATTGTTGGGAATTATACTAACAGTTACCACGGCTAAGAGAAGATGTTACAACTGCAGAAGATTGTACTTGTAGTGGAAACTCATTACCACTGCAAGAACAATATATTACCACTGCTTATTAGATAACTGTTAGGAAAAGCGTCTAGATAAATATAGAATATATCTTGTGTATATCTTATTCTATTAGCTTTATACTTATCTTGTAGAAGAGGATTCCTTGTGCTATAAAAGGAGATCCTAGGTTAAATGTTTGATATACGTTTTTCTAGAGCTTCAAGGTGTAACCCTAGTGATACTAAGATCACTCGTATTATTATCATTAATAATATTGGAGCTAATAGTTTGTCTACATACATTGTTCATATACAACTGTCTTACTCACAATCAAACTTCTAAGTGTTACTAAGTAGATTCCGCATACTTAGTGATATAACTCAAAGTATCAATCTAACACAAGTTCAAGGTGTTTAGATCCATCAGTTATAATCAACTGAGCTAAAGCAAACATGTACTTGTGACTTGTAAATATAATAGTTAGAGGTGTGCTTGGGCTGTGGAGCTTGGTGAGCTTGTTCAAAGTATCGTGTCGAGGTCCAAAAATATTAGTGAGAAATCTTGGGAATTTTCGTAGGCTCCGGAAATATATAAATATTGTACGGTAATTAAATGAAACGTATAATTTTAATTATAAATGTTTTAAATATATATTCGCGATATTTATAGATTATCGAGGTTGTGTGTAAGCATCGTTCCTAGGTAAATGGTCAATCATAAATATCATAGTGATTCACATAATATGTAATGTATAATAATAAAAAAAATTGTTCCCCGTAAAAATGGTATTTAATTCACGTAATATCCTTTTATTCAAATATTGATATTTACTAATCGTATGGGAAAATTACGGGAGGTTACAGCAATCCATGAACAGAATTTGTAGAGCTTAGGGTATTAGTAACGTAACATTAAATAAATGAATAGGAGAAGACGATATATTCACTGATTGATGCGAAGCAGTCAACTTGAATTGACCAGGGAAATGGTCAACCAAGTCAAACGTCTCAGACCAAATCTCCGCGGAATATAGTGTTTCCCCGGGTCGTTATGTCCCGACGAGGTGTGGATGGTATAAAAACGGGTTTGTGATCGGGTGAAATTGGACAGGAATAGGGTTTATGAAGGTTTTGAATGATTACGCTAAGGAAATACGAATGAGAACGATGTAAACAATCTATATTAACAATAACGTGAAACCTAGTTAACCTAAGACGTAATCTAAAAATTTAAAATTAAAGTTTGCTTAAAGATAAGCAGAAAAATAAGCCAAACGGCTTAAATAGAAGCTATCACTTTTTTTATGTTTTGGTTTTTCTTTATTTTACAAACTACTTTTACTAACGTAACCTAAATTTAAAAAAAACGTAAAAGTTTATTAAACAAAACGCGAGCGCGCAAAATAAAACGTGAAATTTAAACTACGTTAACCCTACGGACATGAAAATTATATTTTTATGAACCTAATGATAAAAGAAAATTTTAGAAAAAAGAAAATTATTATTTTTTGACTTTTTAATTATTTATTATTAATTAGTTACTAAATAAACTAAATTAAATTATTAAAAATACTAAATTAATTTTGAAAATTACAAAACTTTTTCTAAAAATACTTAGTAATATCAGTAGACTAGAAAAAATGTAAAAGTGATGAAAAGCTTATTAATAAGCTAGTAAATAAGCTGAAAAGGAAAATAAGCTTAAAAGGACTTACACTAGTATATAAATAAAAGTGGAAAACAATAACACTAACATACACTTGGCCCAGATGGTGCACAAGGTCGTGGTGGTGTGTCTGGTTATCCAACAGGTCAAGGGATCGAATCCCACAACCAACACTTTTTTACAAACTATATTTATTTTTTTATTTTAACTTTACAAAGACATTAAACAACAGACAATAAGCACATTTTATAAAAGAAACTATTTTTAAAAATACCAAATAAGCACTGTGTGATCTAATGAATCACACAGTTAAGCTTTTTTAGCTGAAATGATGATGTGAGGATTTGAAAAGCCACCAAATAAGCTACACTCTAAACAGAAAGGGTAAAACAAAATGGAAACAAGTTTGATAAATTAAGAACAAGCTAAAACCACAAATGAGACACACTTAATAGAGTAATAAGCTCAAATAAGCAAATCTAAAAACACCACACTGAATCAGACCAAAGTACTAGTAGCAGGCCAAGTTCCAGCTTATCAAATAAGCTTGGAAATGGAATTTGAGCACATGAGCTTATAGCCTGGACTAAGCGCTTTCCAGAAAAGCCAAAAGCTAAGGGTGGAGCTCAATGATGGACATGATGCAAGCATGGGAAAGTGAGCTTATGGGGCACTGATCTATGGAGCAGGGGAGCAGATGGCCAAACAAGCTTGTTAATACAAATATCGCCTAAAAACGTTATTTATATTTTATGATCTTTGCTAAGTTTTGTTAATGACAAAGTATGAAGTTTAGCTATAAGTAAATCATCACTTTAAGTGTTTAAGTCTTGTTTAACTAAGGTTTGAATTTCCTTTTAAACAAAACATTGTTTTTATTTCTTAAACTAGAAAGTGTCTTGTCACATCACATTTATTTCTTAATATAGTAAGGTCACATCACATTTAGTGCAAGCCTTGTCAATATACATTTATGGTAAGAAGTGTGTTTGACTTACTAAGTGGTTGCTTGCAAGTTTAGTATTTGACTTGATATTATGAGATGTGACATTGTTTGGTTTGCAAGGAGTAATGAGATGTGACCTTGTTTGGTTTGGGAGATTTATTGCAAAAACCAACTGCAGCCCTGGCGGTACCCTGGGGATACACGGGCGGAACCCTCCTGAGGGGTCCGCTGTATCCGCCAGACCTGCAGAATGGTTTGCTATAAATACCAAACCATTTGTTAGTTTTGTGAAAACCCTTTAGGACATATTTTCACATACTCTCTCAACTAACACAGTAACCATTTGATTTGTGTGATTCTCTTATGTAGCAAGGGACTTCACAAGATCATTCAAGAAGTTACAAGCTTCAACTCTAAAGTTGCAAGTCTTGGTAGCTTGGTCATGTATAAGCTTTGGAAGTTTATACTTCATGTGTGTCATGTATATAGAAGTAAGTGGTTAGTATTTTAAGCCTCAAAATACGTAGTGTGTCGGGAGTTGTTGTACCCTTGTAAAAGAACTAACGGGAGTGGTTGTACCCTTGGTAAAGAACTCGACATCTAGCTTAGTGTCGGTAAAAGTGTAAGCGACGATGGGAGTGGTTGTACCCGTGTAAAAGAACTCGACATCTAGCTTAGTGTCGGTAAAAGTGTAAGCTACGTTGTAAAGGTTTTCTCCGCCGGTGAAAGGAGATTGTTGATTAATGCTTATAACTCTCGAGTTGGAAACTCGGGGCGTGGATGTAGGGCAAGGAAAAAGAGTCCTTGTAGCCGAACCACGATAAACAATCGTGTTGTGGTTTGATCGTTTCTTTCTTTATCTTTGCTTATTACATGTTGTTCTTTAGTTAGAATAGCTAGTTACATATAAAGTTTTTCAAAGAACTAAACAAGTAAAGATGTATTTATATCTTCAAACAAAAGTAAAGCTTTTCAAAGAACTAAACAAGTAAAGTTAGAATTATTATTCACATGAAAAGCTTTTCAAAGAATCAAACATATAACATTGTGTTTATATCTTTAAGCAATCGTAAAAGTATTTAAAAGATATTCAAGTTAAAAAGGAATTAAAAAGCGGTAAACTATTCAACCCCCCTTCTAGTTTTCCACAATTGGCATCAGGAGCTACGTTACTCAAGATCTTTAAAATAGAATGTACTTTAAAACTTGGATCGATCCATGGATTTTTGAAAATCTCAAAGAAGGGCAACCTATCCAAAACCCACCGCTATTTGAAAAAGAAAACTTACTTGAATGGAAAAGTAATTTTGAAAACTATGTGAAATCAATTGATCAAGATCTTTGGCATATTATTTCTTTTGGTGATTTCAAACCAAAGAAAAACAAGTTTTTGAAAACCAAGATAACTATCTTAAACTTGATCAAAATACTAAAGCTAAAACAATGATTTATAAAGCTTTAGTACCAAATATGAAAGAATGTAGTTTTGTCAAAACGGCTAATGATATTTGGAAAAATATAATAAACTTTCATCAAGGAATATGTCAAGTCAAAGATGATCAATTTGATCTTACATATGAATTAGAAGTTTTAGAAAAACTAATTGATAGACACACAATAGAATTTAATACATGTGCTACTAGTTTAAATGTTTTAAATGAAGGTACAAGTGAAGATGAGTACGTGTGTTTTGATGAACCTGCTTGCGTATCTTGGAATGAAATGGATGTTGACGAAGACAATGATCCGGTAGTTAATTGTCAATTTATTGATACAACAAGAAAGGTGTAAGTAAAGGTGATTACTCGTGTCAAGCTCGTAGTAGACTTGCTTGCGATTCATAGAATTACACGGATGAAGATGAAGTCAATCATCCGGTTTGTGATTCTTAACTAGATAAAACATCAAGCAAGGTACACTTTGTAACCAAACACTTTTGCTTTGATTAATTTATCCTAAAGTTTTCTAAACTAGAAAATGAGTTTAAACGTTTATGCAACATGGACCTAAAAACTATCTTCAAGAATGAGTCTTCAAAATCTTTTAAAAATATCTTTGAAAAGGAAATCTTATTAGAAAATTAAATGTCTAGAATTGAGAGTAATGTTGAAATTGATCTAGAATGTAAATTATGTCTAGATTACAAACATGAGATTAAAATGCAAAATGAGAAAGGAAAAATTATTAGTTAAATTTGATGAAAGCTCAAAATCTCTTGAAAGATTGTTGAGGAGTCAAAGGTTATTTAAAGATAAAACCGGATTAGGACTTAACTCAAAAGCACCATCAACTTATAAAACAAAGCAAGTAAAATTTGTCAAATCTAGAAGAGAGATTTAGAAATAAATCAATCTCTAATAGAAACTCATGATAAAAGGATTAGGATTATTATTCTTTATGCTTTTATATGATTATCTAACCTTCTTGGATACATGAGCTATTGAGTTTCAAAGCGTGTCGTCAAACCAAGATTTTACGCGTAATGCTTATCCGCTTGATAGCATCTCTATGCAATTTAAAAGGTACGCATTACTTCAACTTGACTTTGATTGTCTCTTGTTTCTAGCATTATGTGTTCGAATATGTGTTATTTGTAATACTCTAGAGTGTCTACCTGCTATTTGAAAATAACTAAGATTAGATTCTATGCAACAAGGAATTTAGTCTTTAGTACTAGTAGGAGATATAAGGTGTTTTGGTTCTTTTACCATCAAGAGATAAACACGAAAAACTCTTGTGTAAGTCTCACTCAACTCTTGCTTACAAGTGAGCTAACTAAGAATTTCCTAAGTATTAAAATGTCGAACACTTTTGTGATGCTTGCAAAACAAACCTTTGTTAAACAATTTTCTCAAACACCATACTTTGAGTCTTTAATTATGTTTTTCTTCAATCACTCCTTTATGATAATCTCACATAAAACACACAAGGTGAAATAAATCACATTAGCATATATTAGGATGTGTGAATGAAAATGAGTTTTCAACATCTAGGATTTACACATTAAATGTGACACATAGTCTCATGATGTTGTACCTCTTGGACTTTTTCTAAACAAATAGAGTTCATAGTGTCTTAAGTAAGAAAACCCAAAGAGTCGAGGAGTCGTCAAATATAACATTTAACGAGTGATCTCCTTCTTCTAAGATATTATCTTTGGTAGATGATAACTTAGTCGAAAGTCCGATGATGGCAAGACAAGTATAAGGATAAAGGTACAAAATAACATCTTCTCACCTTGAGTCAAACATTAAATCAAGTAAAAATTGACATATGTTATAAAACTTGATCTATAGATCATAGTTGTGTCTAAAAAAATTCAACAAAAACAGTTTTTGAAATTTAGAGTAAAACAACTAGTGAAACAAAATAGATTTTTCAAAAGTAATCAAGTGATTATAGTGTCAATATTTGAAAGACTTTTTGATAATAAAAGCAAGCCCCAAAAGCAAGGGATTTTATCTTAAAGACATTCCTAGTTACTCTCTCGTTTTCAATAGTTAAGTTATTGATGACTTGCCAAGAATGAGATTAGCAAATCCGTAGGTAAAACTAAACGTAGAGAAATGTTCGGAAGACTACTTGTTATCATAACAATTAGATCCAACATTATGTTTAGCATTTGTCTATGTGCTCGTGTTAAAGAAGATCCTCGAAAAACTCTTTAGTTGAGCTTGTTTGGATACATCATAAGGTACTACACAACTAGGATTATGGTATCCCAAAAGAACGGGAATAGAAACCATAGTACATGCAATATGGAATTCTGACGGTAATAAGTTGATAAGAAAAGCACAAGTGGTACTTGCACTTTTATACTTACTTACCCAATGAGTCTCCAAAACACGTAAGGTTCTCAAATTAGTTTTGGATGGAGAAGCACATCAACAAGCTCCACTTGAGTAAGCTAACTTATATCGACAACGGAATTCATCTCATAAACATTGTTATCTCTTCAATAAAGGAAGCATCGACTTAGGCGACAATTCATTCCATTATGTTCTTAATAGACACATTATGATCTCTCATCATCACCTTGATAAGATTGTTCATTGAGGAACATCTTAACTAAGACAGTGTTCCACGTTAAATATTCCATCAACGCGTTCACAAAATCTCTTAAATGAGAAGCATTCATAATTCCTAGGCTTAGTCAAAGACTCATAAGACTTAAAACCTTAGTTTTGAACATTAGGATAAAACCACAAAAATCAAGACAATTCCTTTTGAGTTTTTCCCTGCAGATCCCATGGCACCCTCAGACCATACGGGCGGAACCCATTTTTTGGTTCCGCCTGGTCCGCCAAAATCTCAGATTGTTTTATTTTTAATTTCAAAGCCAAACATCCTCTTAACTTAATCATCCACTTTCAAAAAGCCATCACCCTCTCAAAAACACATATCCTCACGAATTTTAGGGCTTGTAATCCAATCTCTTCAAATCCAACTAACTTTGTAAGTAATCTAATCACAATTGCATTTTTGATTCAATTATAACATTCTTGCTTACAATCATTAACTAGAATCTTAGGGTTTTTGCATAAAACTTCTTGATTCATGAAAAACTTGGTGGCTAGTCAATTATGTATTTCATTAGTTAGGAATTGCATCTTTTTGATTTGCCAAACACACCAAGTGCATTGTCTTTCAAAAATCACATCCAAGACTAGTACATGATTCATCACCACATTGTTAAAACAAATGAAAAACATCATTTAAACATCACTTGCATACTATCTCTTGAATGCTAAAGGGGATACATAACTAATATGTATTTTCGGGTACATTCAATCGAAGACACATTCAATTAGGAGAGTGTTGGTTATCTTTTGTTTTTAAGACAAACTTTGCATAACAAAACAATTTGGGAATCAAAATGAGTCAAGATAACCAAGTCTTCACATTGTTTTGCATATAGGAACACATTAGAACATCCACATTGTTAAAAGTCATTAACATATAACTTTATGTTTTCTAGGAATCAACATGCCTCCCGCAAACAAATCCGATCACAAGGAAACCCTTAAGTACATGCCCAAACACCATATGACCAAAGGTCTCAACCCGATTCAAGTAGAAACCTTTAAGGCATTAGAAAAACGCTATGTTCACGAAGGTAGAACCATTGATCCATCCTTTCTAGAAGGAACATCTATTCGCCAAAACTTTGCCGCAATTGACTTTGATTGTCTCCTTGATATAGATGAGCCAATTTGTCCTAGGTTCATCTTGGAATTCTATGCAACCGTAAACCTTTCCACAAGTGTTGTTGGTAAGATATCATTAAACTTCACAACCAACCAAATACCACATGACATAGATTTAAAAGACTTAGCTATCATACTTGGTGTACCAAATGAGGGAACTTGCCTCTACATGGATAAGTGGCCCATTTCAAGTCTTGATTATATTGATCGTTTTTATCCATACGATACACCTCTTGCTAGTAAAGAAACTATTAAGGAATACCTATTTGTTAGAACCTCTACCACTAGGGTGAATCGTTAGGGGAATATTGTAGATAAGGATCCTTTTGGTATGGAGCTTAATGAGCTTAAACCACAATTTAAGAAGTGGGAAGAAATTCTTTGGGCTAACGTCATAAGTACCATAGGAAATAGAGATCACATCAACATATGCCTTTGCTACATGCTATATAGCATTTCCACCGGTCAACCCTTCAACTTAGCCTACTACCTAGCCAAAAGAATGGCCGACATACCCTTAGTTGGAACAACCGCTCTTCCCTATGGAATGCTTCTTACCCGCCTCTTTAGAGCAATCTCACCCATTTCTCCTAACGAAAATGGAATACGCCTTGACTATTCTCTTGTTCCTCACATATTCGTTCCTTTAAGTGATAAACGAGTTTTCAAAAATAAGGGCAAACGTACTCGATCACCTACACCATCATCATCATCATCCGGCATGAGCGAGGATGATAAACTTCCTAACTCTAAGTTACCCCCTTTAGAATACCTTCAAGCTCTCCCCATCATTGACAATGCTTCCGAAGAGTTCAAGCAAACCAAAGGAATGTTCAAGTGCTTTGGAAGGTACCTAAACAAGCTCAACAAGAAGATAGACCGGTTGTGAGAAGATTAAGGAGTGTTTGGCTTATGAATATTTTAGAATCGTCTTTGTGTTTAAAACTACGTGAATTATTTGTTTTTCACTTTCATGGTTTATTACGTTTGTTGGATTATGTTTGTATGAACTATTATGCACAATGACAATATTTGAGGTGTTTGTCAATTTTTATGCTTATGGTAAATTTCACTAAGTTTAGTGAATATCGCTAGCCCCCGGTCAAAGTCATATGATATGAGTATTTACATGTTCATTTTTTGCATTTCCTAACCAGATATGTAGTATATTTTTTATTTTAGGAGTTTTCGAAAATTTTGAAAATCGTATCGCGGGTCAAAAACGCGGACTGCCTAATTTTTGAGCTCTGGTGGATCTGGCGGTACCCAAAATTGGGTTCCGCCAGTGTATTTTCTGGGAATTCTAGAAATGGCCCAACGGACCAGGCGGTACCCTCAAATGGGTTCCGTCAGTGTATTCTGAGGGTTCCGCCAGACACCTGCAGAAATTTTTTCCATTTTTTCTTAAGTCCAATACTTGTAAAGTGTCAAACCATTATCCTAAGTGAGAAACATCTTCCATTAACTCCAATAACCATATTAGAACAACTTTCACTCTCTAAAACAATTAGGAAGCCACTTCCCTCCAAAAATTCAAATTCAAACATAACCAACCCAAGGAACCCTTTTAAAGGATCCTTCAAAACCATTGAAACATTTTCAACCAAATCACATCCCATGATCACAAAGCATTGAGTGCATATGTTGGTCTTTCACTCCACCTTATTCTATTGGAATGACATGCATTGATTTGACATATTCATGAAAATTTTGTAAATCATTTGAAACCTCAATCTTTGAATGGTAGAACATTAAATCCAAACACCCATTTCAACATCTCCTTCATCCTATAAATTTGAAAGTTTTGCAACAATTCAAATCACACCATCACCATTAAAACTTCTTCTCTCAAAACATCAAAACCACACCTTTGAAATGACTAAATCCAACACATCATCCGAGTCATCAAAATCCTTCTCAAAAACCACTAGGATTAGTGTGAAACCCTGTTGCTTCAACAAAACCATCAAGTCAAGCTCATCTTCTTCAAGTGATGCTTCGCTTAACATTTCCTCACCTATCCAAGATTTCCTTAACCTCACTACCTCAACACAATCCCCAATACATTGTAATACCAATGTAATTACCTTTCAAGAATTGCTTAATCTTGATACTCCAACACCCTCTCCCACACATTGCTACACAAACATGGCCACCATTCCTCCAACAACTAGACCGTCAAGTGATTCATCATCACCTTCTCAACAAGCTCAACTATCAAAAACTCCATCACCTCAATCACCAAAAAATTCACCAATGGAACTTTTCCATACACCACCAACATCACCACTACCTTATTTGGAAACATTAGAAGACCTATCATCCAAATCATCAAATCCACCATCCTTGTCACTCTTTGACACCATTGCTCAAATGGAAACCCAACAACAACCTAGTGAGCAACTAGATGATGAACCTCATCAACCATCTTTAGTAGAACGGTTGGCTTACCGTTATGCTAGACCATCCATTTTTCCAAATGATCAAGGTCATACCCACTCACAATCATTTGTGTTTCACCCAATTTACAAAGACCTTCATGGCAATCCTTCCGGCGAACCAAGCTTCCGTCATTTTGTTCAAAACAACAACCACCACCACAACAACAACCATCACCACAAGAACCTTCCCAACATTTTGAATCTCTACTTTCTTCTTATAAGAAAATAGAAGCATCCATATGGGAAAAACCTCCAAACCTTCATAATGAGATTGACACTCATTTAAACCACCTTCATGCCTTCAAACGTATGGTTGACTCTCAAATCAACCATATCATGGTTTTACAAACAACACTTCAATCAACAAATGAAGGAAGCAAAAACACTACTCAACCATCCACCTTTGCTCCTTCAAGTTCAAACCATCCACCACCAACATATCAAACCACTCTTCCACCAAACTTTCCCCGCCATGATTGCAATCATTGCGAAAGAACCATTCACATTAGTGAAGGCTGTCGAAGGGAAATTCGTGAGCTATCCGAAGAAATGAGGTTTATACTAAACCACATTTTGGATCTTCTACAATCCTCGTCTCACACACCTCAACCTTAGAGTCTCCAAAATGAAACAAAACCGTTTCTTTTGGAAAATGTTTCCCATTTAAACCACCAAACCAAAACCGTGTCATCCTTTCAACCTTCAAAATAAAGCCCGCTACAACCACAACCCACATTTTCATCCTTAAACAACCTTAGCCTTGTTTTTGGAAAATGTTTTTCACTAAGGAAAATGATGATTTCCTTGTAGCTTTTTATGATCTTAGTTTATTTGTTGTTTTTCTTTATTTTTAGAAGTAGGATGGTGTACTCCAAATTTCTTGTCTTTGACTTTTTAAGAGTCAAAATTTTACTTGAAATGAATGTCATTACACTACAAGGTTTTCATTGTTTGTTGACCATTTAGATATAATAAGTGAAATATACCCTACTATGGTACCATACATATATCTTATGTTGTTGAAACTAACCTTTCTTTTTGTAGGATCATTTTCCATGTTTTCCTTCCTTGATACTCCATTTAGGGGAGTAATATTCAAGGGGGAGCATGTGTGTTGTACTATTTCACTTCACAACACTTAGTTGTGTTTTAAACATGAAATGCTTTCATGACTTGTCTTGTGCGACAACTAATCTTTTTCTTGTAGGTTCAAAATCCATGTCTCCTCTCTTGGAACTCCATTTAGGGGGAGTATCCTCCAAGGGGGAGCAAGTGCTTACTTCCGCTTCGCTACTCTTCTTTTTGTTTCGACAAAAAAGGGGGAGAATTTAGATATAAACTTGTTTCAAATTTTTTTTTTTTATCACATCATGTTAGCAAAAACAAGTTTTATACCTAACTTTATAAGACTTAACACTAAAACTAGTGACTTACTTATAAATAAAGTTTATGTTTTGTCATCAACAAAAAGGGGGAGATTGTTAATACAAATATCGCCTAAAAACGTTATTTATATTTTACGATCTTTGCTAAGTTTTGTTAATGACAAAGTATGAAGTTTAGCTATAAGTAAATCATCACTTTAAGTGTTTAAGTCTTGTTTAACTATGGTTTGAATTTCCTTTTAAACAAAACATTGTTTTTATTTCTTAAACTAGAAAGTGTCTAGTCACATCACATTTATTTCTTAATATAGTAAGGTCACATCACATTTAGGGCAACCCTTGTCAATATACATTTATGGTAAGAAGTGTGTTTGAATTACTAAGTGGTTGCTTGCAAGTTTAGTATTTGACTTGATATTATGAGATGTGACATTGTTTGGTTTGCAAGGAGTAATGAGATGTAACCTTGTTTGGTTTGGGAGATTTATTGCAAAAACCAACTGCAGCCCTGGCGGTACCCTGGGGATACACGGGCGGAACCCTCCTGAGGGGTCCGCCGTATCCGCCAGACCTGCAGAATGGTTTGCTATAAATACCAAACCATTTGTTAGTTTTGTGAAACCCCTTTAGGACATATTTTCACATACTCTCTCAACTAACTCAGTAACCTTTTGATTTGTGTGATTCTCTTATGTAGCAAGGGACTTCACAAGATCATTCAAGAAGTTACAAGCTTCAACTCTAAAGTTGCAAGTCTTGGTAGCTTGGTCATGTATAAGATTTGGAAGTTTATACTTCATGTGTGTCATGTATATAGAAGTAAGTGGTTAGTATTTTAGGCCTCAAAATACGTAGTGTGTCGGGAGTTGTTGTACCCTTGTAAAAGAACTAAAGGGAGTGGTTGTACCCTTGGTAAAGAACTCGACATCTAGCTTAGTGTCGGTAAAAGTGTAAGCGACGATGGGAGTGGTTGTACCCGTATAAAAGAACTCGACATCTAGCTTAGTGTCGGTAAAAGTGTAAGCGACGTTGTAAAGGTTTTCTCCGCTGGTGAAAGAAGCTTGTTGATTAGTGCTTATAACTCTCGAGTTGGAAACTCGGGGCGTGGATGTAGGGCAAGGAAAAAGAGTCCTTGTAGCCGAACCACGATAAACAATCGTGTTGTGGTTTGATCGTTTCTTTCTTTATCTTTGCTTATTACATGTTGTTCTTTAGTTAGAATAGCTAGTTACATATAAAGTTTTTCAAAGAACTAAACAAGTAAAGATGTGTTTATATCTTCAAACAAAAGTAAAGCTTTTCAAAGAACTAAACAAGTAAAGTTAGAATTATTATTCACATGAAAAGCTTTTCAAAGAATCAAACATACAACATTGTGTTTATATCTTTAAGCAATCGTAAAAGTATTTAAAAGATATTCAAGTTAAAAAGGAATTAAAAAGCGGTAAACTATTCAACCCCCCTTCTAGTTTTCCACAAAGCTCATACAAGCACATAAGCAAATAAGCTCACAAGAGCTTATCACAACATATAAACAACAATTATTAACACTACAGGGAACAAGAACAACAACAACATCAAAAACAAACAACAAGAAAAGTAACAAGCTCAGTTTAAAAACAAAAAGATAAAGTAGTAGCAGTCAAAAGGGACCAAATGAGGCCAAATGAGTGCTTAATTATAAGCACTCAATGAGAAGTCATGGAGGAACAAAAACCACAAGCCTAAACTTTACCTAGGGGGAGTTCAAAATCAACAGAGACCCATGGAAATGTTCTAAAATTAAACGTGTGATAATGAATTGAAAATGGGTCAGATTGGTGAATGGCTGGGTGCAGGGCAACTTGTGCTTGACAGTCCAACTTAAGGGCTAAACTTATCTTACCAAATCAACTTCAAACCTAAAAATTCTTTTTGCTTTAGGTTCACACACTGGAAGGGATTCCAAAAACTCAGAAATTTATTACTTTTATCCAGAAACTAAACTTGTGCACCCATTTGAAATCTGTGCCAATTTGCCTAGTATGCATTTTTTCTGACTTTTGCACTTTTCACTAATTTTGACTAAAGTGAATTTTGGATGAATCCTAGTTACTGAAAACATGATTATAAGCTAAATTAAAAGTGATAAAAGCTAAAGTACTAACTTGTGCATCTAAAACAGAGGGTTTACAGTCTTCAAATTCCCACAGTGAACATCAATGATAGGTTGAAAACTAATTTTGACTTTTTATGTTAAAAACTTACTCTATTATGCAGTAACTAGCCTAATCTAACCTAAGGTGAGATGATTGTGCAGATTAAACAGTAAATGAACATGACTAAAAGGCAATTCAAAACAGATCCAAACACCCCTTAACACACTAACTGTTTTTAGTATTCAAGGGGTTTTAACTAACAAAAGCTATTCTAATGATTTAACTCAACTACTTATGCTATATAAATGATTTTAAAACTAAAATGATGCAAAGGTAATCAGTTCATTAAATCTAATTAGATTATGCTTAAATGGCAGTCAAATTGCAAACCTGGGAGAATAAGAGATCTAAAATGTAAAAGGTATGCAAATAAGCTACATCAAAGCACAAGTAGGCTGAACAAGTTCAAAACCTCTCAAAAAATTGCACAGAAAATGATAGAGAAATAGCAATAAACATTAACCTAAAAAACAGCTAGTAGTCTAAAATTGGAATAGAAATGATGATGCAAGTGAACTAACCTTCAGAACGTTGGTATAAAGCTCAGTTGAACTTTTCAACAAGCTTCTTAAAACTATATGAGACACACAATCTCCTTCTGAGTCAGCTTATTATCTATTTGGCTTATTTGAATTTTAAATTGACCTTATGGAATTGAAATAGAATAATAACATTAAACTCACAGGAAGCTAGTAAAGAGCTTATTGAACTTAAATGTGCAAAAGATGCTCAGTAGGGCTTATTAGAAATTCTCACAGTGAAGATGAATTTTGAAACTTGAAATTGCACTTTGCATTAACTTAATTAAGAGGGTTACATAAGAAAAGGAACTAGAATCTGATATTACATTTGACAACAGGAAACTAAATGCTACTTCTTGCTAAAAAAAATGAATTTTAAACTATTAACTACCTAAATTAACTAACTAACTAGCTCCTTGTCTGCCTCTTTCTTCATCCTTTTATATTGATGTTTTAGGGTTTTGGGAACCCACTAAGCTCTTCCACTTCCATTTTGGACCCTTAGATTAGCATAATGATCCCTGGCCGTTTGATTCAATTGGGCGGGAAAAGGGGAGCAAATTGGAATTTGGCTTTTAGCCTTTGGTAGAGGGGCAGGTTTTGGTTTTTAGTGGTGGAAAGGTAGTAGAGGGTGGCTGGTATTGAGTGTGGCTGGAGAGGGAGTAGGGAGTGTGATGATTCTGTTGGTTTTGTAGGTTTTGGAGCAGGGGAAGGGTTCATGGGTGTGTTTTTGGGGGTGAGGTGGAGTAAAACCAGGGTTTGACTAGGGGTAATATATTAACGGGGGGTTGGGTTGGAGTTGTATGGGCTGGGGATTGGGCTAGGAATAAAAAGAAATGGGTGGGCTTGGTGTTGGTTTATTCAGGTTTTAGGTTTAGATTACAAAGGGTCCAATTGGTGTTAGTAGTGTAAATCACAAGGACCATATTTGTAATTACTGAAAGTTGAAGGACCTAGTTTGCCAACTTCCTAAAGTTATTTAAGGAACCAAACATGCCACACTTCATTTATATAAGTAACATAAATGATTTTTCCAAAATAAGATCACCGGGGACCATTTTTGCCAATTTTGAAACTTAAGGGGCCATATTTGTACATTTTCTCAAACTTTCACCCAAGGACCAATTATAATAAATTTTGACTTTTAAATTCCTTAGGTTGACTTTTCTTTCAAAATAAACCTTTTAGGGACTAGTTTTGTCAATATTTGAAACTTGAGGGACTGAAACTGCCAATTATGCAAACTTTGTTAGTTTTTCATTTGTTTTTAAACATTTTGCATCTAAAACATATAAAACACACTTTTGGGATAATTTCTGTATTTTGATGCATTTCTGAGTGTTTTTGGATGTTTTGGCAGTTCAGATACGGTAAAAATGATGAGTATTTACACACTCATCATTCACCTTCATATAACAACGATAAAATTGAAGCAAATGGATGGAACCGGTCTTGTATGAGGCACCAAAGTCCTTCTTAGATGTTTCATAGCTTTCTCTTCCTCCATCTACATATTTTTATCGACCACATGTCAACCTTCAATCCTCTTTTGCTTTTAAAATGAGTGAAAAAAATATGAAAATATAAATGCCTCAACGTTATGCAAAAAAGTTTATTTTCGGTAAGTGCTGCAATGAATATGAAAAATATAATTTATCAATAAAATCACAAATGCTAATGATCACATAGTATTTTATCTACGACGGGTCAAATAAGTCAAATGGATCAAATATGACGAAAGTCACATTTTTATCGTAAGTTCCATAAACCTCATCTTTGACCCGTTACTCAACTTGACCCATTTTTAATTATTGACTATACATATATATATATATATATATATATATATATATATATATATATATATATATATATATATATATATATATATATATATATATATATATATATATATATATATATATATATATATATAATCAGCTTCATAAAGATCTAAATAGATGTTCTAGGTTGGTGATTTATCACTTTTAAATTACATTCTTACATGAGATGATTATTTAAAGTTCCAACTTAAGTAGAGTTAAAAGGCATACAACCAGGGATTCTATTTATCCATGACATAAAACAATTATTGCATGCATATGTGAGACAATCATTTATTTTTTTCATACAAAATTACTATCTTATCCAAGTTTGTAATACTATAAGCCATTTATTGAAACGTACACAGAAGTATTCAACTTACAAAATATGTAGTAAAATTTAATAATCCATTTACATGTAAGGTTTTAAATGGAAAAAATGATCATAAGGGTGTGTTAGAGACTATAAGCTTTCTAAAGCACCAACATCATCAGTATTAAATAGTTGCCATGAGAAGTTGAGAACCAAGACTATAATTGTTATTAGCTTTTATGATCAGCATTTGAAACTGAAGATCTGCAGCAGTCACAAACACCCCAGTAAAGACCCAAATATCCCTTTCAAACATAATTTTTTAGTAGCTCCAAACACCCCTTAAAAGGTATACCAAAAATCCCTATAAAACTGCAAATTTGCAGCCTTGCGGATGACTTAAACAACCATCAAAAGTCAATTTTTCAGCAGACCCAAACACCTTTTATAATGACCCAATCTCCTATTTAAAACTGATGTTTAGAATCAACCCAAACACCCGTAAAAACATTGAAATGTTCAACATTTTAAGAGTTGTAAAAACCCTTTCTTTAACAGTTTTAGACCACCATAAAAACATTGAAATTATATGGAGTATTACCTTGATAGGTTTTGGATGAACTTTGTTATGTTCAACATTTTTCAGTATCCCGACCATTAGATTGCTTCGCACTGCATATAAAGTTGAGAAATTATATCATTTTGGATATAAGATATTAGACAACTCACACCACAGGTTTGAGAAAAAAGTTACTCTGTATTACGGTTGAGCGAGGATTTCTAATGATAATTGTGGTTGATTTATCATTTTTACGGTTGAGCATGGTAAAAATTTCTTTGTAAGAGCAAAGGATCGACGTTAACACCTCTGTATAGCCGTCAGTGCGACCTAAAGAGAAAAAACAACAAAAAATCCTTGACTTATTATGGATGTATGATACACATAATAACGAAGATAAAAGAATTTTATCACACTTACCTCTATTCTGATAAGGTCGCTAAACTGATTCAGAGGCAAGGACTTTATAGATGCAAGTGTCCGCTGTGGAATTTTATTAAAACCATAAGCAATAGCCACTTACTATGGAATCTGTTACAAATGTGTCAGTTGTGTTAATATCAAGGCATAGATGGCAAATGAGCAAGTTGGGGAACGAATTAGTCGTGACCACAATACTAAATCAAAATGCAATACATTAATTTCTATCAATAGTTGTTAACCGTGGGTGATGAAGCGAAAAGTGTACCGCTTTTGGGGGGTCATTTAAGACCAAAGTCGAGATTATTTGATCAAATATTGCCCTAAATCGTTCCTTTTGTCATTTTAGGTATTTTGAGAGGAAATTTACAAAAGGAAGCATTTTGGACGTTTTTGGAGCGAAAAAGTGAAGAAAACGACAAAGTCTCAAAATCATGCTGGAAATTGCACATGATGGCGTCACAGGATGCTAGTGACGGCGTCAAGACTTGATAAAGAGATGGATAAATCATTACACGTGATGCGCTAGAGAGTTTTCTAAAGGGTGCGTGACGGCGTCACCCTTTAGGGTTGCCAAGGCCGTCACGTATTACACAAAGAGAGACGGCCCAGAATCCACAAAGAGTGACGGCGTTAGAAGTGTATCTAGGCAATACGAGTATAATTTTGGCGGCGAGTTGACGGCGTCACACCTATCTCTTGACGCCGTCAGGATGTAAAATCTATATATAGTTTTCTAGTTTTCATTCATTGTGTGCAACTTTAAAGGGAGTAAACCCTAGACAAATTTGACAGATATTTTGAGGGTTTCAAACCCTTGTTTTATCCATGCTTAATTGAAGATAAGTCTTTAATCAAATCATTCAATATGTCTATGTGTTGTTTGATTATATCTTACGCTTGTCTTCTCTTTAACATGCTAGGCTAGGTTTTCTTTGTGTTTGCTTAGATGTAATGAAACTTAGATATTGATTATGGGTTGGTTGTTTGTTTATAATTGTTGTGGATGAATGAATTCGATGTTAGGCTTAAGAAAACTGGCAGACTTCCAATTGGTAACTTGCTTGAACGTCTTAAGAAACATGATCGGAGGGGTACTACGGTATATTGGTTGTATTTAATGCGTAGGTAACTACTAATGAGGCCATGTTAGGAGCTAGTAGTCGGCTCGACATAGGAAGAGGTAGAAGCTTATAGAGTTAGGGAAGATCGTACACGGCCCTACGAATAGTATTAAGGAATATAACCCGTCATCCATGCAATTGTAACAAACTAATCAACCAGTAAAAGATAGCTAGGGAGTAGTGAAATCTAAGTAAACACATTTTCTCTCATTATTGTTTTCGCCATAATTTAGTTTAAGTTTAGTTTATTTTATTTTGATTGCATCTTTAGTTATTTGGGTTAGTTGATTACCAACTAATTCCGCCCACTCTTTCCAAAACCGAGATTTTACTTGCTTTCCATAAAATACAAAAATACAAAAAGAATCATCCCTCATCTCTAGACCTAGTTTTAGTGAGTTTTAACCCTAGCGAAAACTATTCTTTGAGTTGAACGATCAATCCCCCGGTACTTGTCACTATACTATACTACAACGGTCAGGTACACTGCCTGGTGGGGATTGCAAGCTTCTCAAGATCCCTTGAGAGGTAAAACCTTTTGCGAGGGTGCAATTCCACGCATCAAGTTTTTGGCGCCGCAGCCCGGGGAATAGTTATTGTCTAGGTTAAAATTTCTTTTTATTAGGTCTACTTGCTAGATTCCTTTCTAGTAAGATTTTTATTTTATTTTTATAGATTTCTTTAGTCTATCTTTTTCTTCGTTCCTTTGTTCGTAACCTTTTCCATCCACCATCATGGTAAATGAAGATCTTTCTAATATTAGAGTCACCAGAAGTCGTAGTTCCTTAAGAAATCTTGTTCCTCCCTATGCAGAACCTGAAAGGGAAATGCGTAGCCTAAGGCAATCTCTTCCAACACCCGAACCATCCGGCATAGCCATCAACTTTGACGAGGCCCTTTCTGAAGAAGATTCAGATCATCACCTTACACCCCCAGCTCCCAATCTAGCCGCGATATGGACACTCCTGAAATTCCCATACCTAAGCGCCTTAAGGATTATTCCTCCCCGAACCCTCACAGCTTCTCAAATCCCATTGTCTTTCCAAACGAACATACCAATGAGGTCTTGCATGCAAACAATGTTTGGCTGGTCCAAAGTGTATGCAAGTTTCACGAATTGCGAACCGATGATCCAATTCAACATATTAGGGATTTCTTGAAGATAGTGGACACCCTCCATGCGGATGGGGGCACTAGAAACATATCCCGATTACAGTTCTTTCCTTTTACCCTTCAAGAAAAAGCCAAGGATTGGTATGATAAACTTCCCTCTGAGTCCATTTTTACATGGGAGCAACTTATCTTTAAGTTTTACGAGAAATTCTTCCCTGCTGGAAAAACCTCAGCATTTAGGGATAGGATCCTCCATTTCCGTAAGGGAAAGGACGAACCCATATGTAGATCATGGATTAGATTCAAGGATCTAATAAGGCAAGTTCCCCATCATTGCATCGAACTTTGGCTTCTTGTCCAAATCTTCTATGACAATGTCTCGCAAAATGACCAGAACGGAATTAATAATTCAATAAAAGGGAAAATAGCCAATCTAAGCGCCGAGGAAGGGTGGAATAGGATTGAGGAATATGCTCAAGATCAGGACGATACCTGGGATGAACCCGATTCGACTATGAGTATATCAGAAATCATGCAAACACCCTCACCTGAGAATCGGCTTAGGAAGCTTCACGAGAAGGTATCATACCTAGCAAGGTCGCAAACAGCTAAACAACTATCAAACCCATACTTGATTTGCGTCCACTGTAGGGGCCCGCATGAAGTAGAGGAATGTGGAGGAGAAACCACTACCGAACGTACGTACCTGTCAAGCCATGACATTCTCGATGATCCTTCCCTTTTAACCTTCTACCAAAACGATGATTTTACCCCTTGGGGAAATCTTGTAAGAAAAGAGGAGGGAGAGAAAGGTCCTGACTTCAAAATCAGGAGCACTTTTGAGGATGATCTTGGATATTTCACTTATGAAAAAGTCTTACAATTGAAAGGGCTTAAACAGTTCATCACTGAACAACAAAATGACATGGAAAAATGGTTCCAAAAACTTAATGCCACCCTTGATGGCCATAACAAGCCTCAAGTAAGCCAAAAGACCCTCTGCTCGATATTACTACTCGAGCTGGAACAACAACCAAGGACCCTCTCTATCCGAACCAACATCCCATTGTTGTTGAGCCAAATATTCCTCATAGGGAAGAAGGTGATGTGAGCGATGAGACTCCCGAGCAACCCCCTCAGATGACCCCCTCTCCACTTGCTCCACCGAACCAACCTATGAAAGTCCCATTTTCGTCCCGCCTCAAGAATCAACAGATTGAGAATGATAATAAAAGATTCTTATCATATCTAAAGGATTCAGTGGTCACCATACCCCTCCTTGATGCATGCTACCATATGCCCAAGTATAACACATACTTTAAAAGATTACTTGCCAACTGAAAGAGACTCGAGGGTCTTGTAACTCTAGGAGAGGAATGTTCGGTGGTGACCCAACGAGGACTACCGAAAAAGGTAGACGACCCGGGTAGTTTCACCTTGCCCTCTTCCATAGGATCTCTACCGGTAAAGAATGCTCTAGCTGATTTAGGGGAAGCATCAATCTCATTCCTTATTCCATGTTCCTCAAATTAGGGTATTCCGGATTAAAGAAAACCCGTATGAACATCCAACTAGCTGATAGATCAGTCAAATACCCCTTGGGGATATGCGAGAACGTGCTAGTTAAAGTTGGGAAGTTCAAATTTCCAGTTGACTTAGTAATCTTGGAAATGAAGGAGGATGACCTAGTGCCCATCATCTTAGGAAGACCATTTCTTGCCACTGCTCGTGCTGTCATTGATGTTCATGGTGGCAAGTTAACTCTGCGAGTAGAAACCGACAGCTTAACCTTTGATATTAAGGATACAATGGACCTTTCTCTCGAGGCAACTAACCGGCTATATTTCATTAGAGAGGTCGATGAATTAACCAATGTCATTGACAACTGTGTTGATGAATAAATCGAAGAAGGCTGGTTGCGGGATGAAGCTTTCCTTCCCATAATTGAGAAGGAGAAGGTATAAGGGGTTAGCGCAGTATCCTTCTATCCCGGGCGAGAAGCCACTGAACCACTCGAACTTCGTAAACCCGAAAACAAACTGAAACCCTCCATCGTCGAACCACCTAAGCTAGAACTCAAAGAACTCCCAAACCACTTAGAATATGCTTTCCTACAAGGAGAAGATCAACTGCCAGTAATCATAAATTCCTCCTTGGAAGATGGGCAAAAAGATAAACTCCTAGGAATTTTAAACAAATATAAGGGAGTCATTGCATGGAGTGTAGCCGATATTAAGGGGATTGACTCGACCTTTTGCACACACAAGATTCTTATGGACGATGATTATAAACCAGCCGTGCAACCCTAGAGGGGAGTAAATCCCAATATTAAGGAAGTGGTGAAAAAGGAAGTCATCAAACTCTTGGATGCAGGGCTGATCTACCCAATTTCAGATAGTCTGTTGGTTAGTCCTGTATAGGTCGTACCAAAGAAAGGAGGGATGACTGTGGTGAAAAATGACAAAGGTGAATTGGTGCCCCAAAGGACAGTCACTGGCTGGCATGTGTGCATTGATTATAGAAAGCTAAATGATGCCACCCGAAAGGATCAGTTCCCTCTCCCATTCATAGACCAAATGTTGGAAAGATTAGTAGGAAATGAGTACTACTATTTCTTGGATGGATTCTCAGGGTATTTCCAAATCCCCATAGCCCCTGAGGATCAAGAAAAAACCACGTTTACTTGCCCATATGCAACATTCGCCTATAAGAGAATGCCTTTCGGGTTATGTAACGCTCCCGCCACTTTTCAGTGATGTATGACCGCAATCTTTCACGAGTTAATAGAAGACAGTATGGAAGTCTTCATGGATGATTTCTCGGCCTTTGGGAACTCTTTCGATCATTGTCTCGCTAACCTCGAAAAAATGCTTAAACGTTGTGAGGAAACCAACATGGTCCTCAACTGGGAAAAATGCCATTTTATGGTAAAAGAAGGGATTGTGCTTGGACACAAAATCTCTGGAAATGGAATCGAGGTGGACAAAGTGAAAATTGACTATTTCTGTTAGGAATACAAATATTCCTGTAAAAGTCTCGGTCACCTAATTATTGTAATAGCATTAAGTTAACTCGTAGTTAGTTTGTTTATTAGTTAATTAGTATTAGTCTAATGCAACGTCTCCAGATACAGAAGGGTGTAAGCATGATGGTCCTTTGTCACTACATCACATGAAGGCAATACAACTATGGATGAGCTTGGAGATTTACTTTGGCTGATGATCTCAAAGAAGCTCAAAGATCAAATATCTCAAAGGAATTCAAATCACAAGTTCGCTTGCTTGAAGTACGAAGTGTGTTTAAAAGTGAAGAATAAGATCCTACGAGCTACAAAGACCAAAGAATGCTTAAAGACCAAAGATCTTAATTTCAAAGGTGACCTCGCTTAGGGGGAGATTGTTAGGAATACAAATATTCCTGTAAAAGTCTCGGTCACCTAATGATTGTAATAGCATTAAGTTAGCTCGTAGTTAGTTTGTTTATTAGTTAATTAGTATTAGTCTAAGTAACACCATGGAAGAAGGACGGGTCTTCACCCACTGTATGCCTGATCCACAGCCCGGGAGTGGGCGTTTTATTGTAAGTATAAATACCCCTCTCCACATGTGGAGAGGGTTGGACCTTCACTTAATCTCAATCTAATATTTCACTTTTCTCTCAAGGCTCCTCTCTTCCCCTCCTTCTTACTTCTCCAACGCTACATAAACACAAGATCAAACATGTTTCCAACATAGTTAGTATTCTACAATTGGTATCAAGAGCCAAGGTTTCATCTTAGGGCCTTGTAGAATCAAATTTGATGATGTTTTGTGTGGTTTTGTGAGTTTGAAGTCACTTTCTTGGAAAACATCTTGGTTTGATCTTTCTAGTGTTGTTATACATGTTAGTGATGTACTTTTATGTTCATTAGTGTTTGTAGAACATTGTGGTTTAGTTTGTGTTACCATTTCCTTAATCTATTTGAAGTTTGGAGATGATTTTGGGCGAATTTCTATCTTGCGGTTAAGTCTACTGTTCCATTGCTTCGTTGCGTTTAGTTTCTAAAATCTGTGGTTAGTTTGACTGCGATTACTATTTTAGGAATACAAACAAAACGCAAGGATAGTGACAGTTTTGGACCATTGTCACTGCGATTAGTTGTCTGCGGTTAGTCATTTGCGTTTAACTATTCTGCGGTTGGGAGTTTTCTGCGGTTTGGTACTTTCTGCGGTTTGTGTCCTGCGGTTAGTATCCTTGGTTTACGGTTTACTTAGGTTGCGACTGGATCATTGATGCGTAGGGATTGCACCAGGCTTTACCTCTCGAGGGATCTCGAGAAGCTTACAACCCCCACCAGGCAGTGTACCTGATCGATGTAGTAAAGTATAATGACAAGTACCGGGGGATTGATCGTTTAGCTAGGAATAGTGTCGCTAGGATTAGAAAACCTAAATACTAGTTCTAGAGATGAGGGATGATTCTTTTTTGTATTTTTATATTTTTTAGAAAGCAAATTAAAATCTCGGGTTTGAAGGATTTAGGCGGAATTAGTTGCTAGTCAACTAACCCAATACTAAGATGCAATCAAAATAAAATACTAGAAATGAAAATAAAACTAAATTAAACTAAGGTTGTGAGCAATAAGTGGAGAAATGTGTTTACTTAGATTTCACTACTCCCTAGATATCTTATACACGTTAATTACTTGTTATAGTTGCGTGGATGACGGATTGTATTCCTTAATACCATTCATGGGGTGGCGTACTTAACTCCCCAATCCTATGAGTGCCTACTTCACTCCTATGTTGAGCCGGCTAAGAAGCTCCTAACATGGGATCATTAGAATTTACTCATGCATTAAATACAACCAATAAAACCTAGTACACATCGGTTCATGTTTCCTAAGACGTTCAAGCATGTTACCAATTAGAGATCTGCCAGTTTTCTTAAGCCTAACATTGAAATCATTCATCCAATACAACCATAAACAAGTAATCAACACATAATCGACATCTAGGTTTCATTAGATCTAAGCAAACACAAGATAAATCTAGCCTAGCATGGTGGAATCAAGACAAGCACAAGATATAGACAACCAACACATAGACATATTGATTGAATTAAATGAATACTTATCTCAATAACACATGTAAGGGTTCAAGGGCTGAAAACCCTTGAAAAAGCTGTAAAATTCGTATATGGTTCGGCCTTAGGGTTTCTCCAAACTTGTTCCTCTTTTATGAATGAAAATTAGAAAACTATATATAGAAAATAGAGGCTGACGGCGTCAAGAAAAATCTTGTGACGCCGTCATCTCGCCGACAAAAGAATCCTCAGACTGCCTTGATCTACATCTGACGCCGTCATGTTATAAACTTTTCCAGGCCGTCACACATTTAACTCTTGACGCTCTTCTTTGTGACGCCTTCATTTCTGTACTGGGTCGTCATGATATTTACTCTTGACGCCGTCAACTTGTTCCTCTTGACGCCGTCACACACTGTTCCCAGCATGGAAAATTAAGTCTTTGGCGTTTTCTTCACTTTTATGCTCCAAAAACGTCCGAATTGCTTCCTTTTCCAAATTTCACTCCCAAAGTACCTAAAATCACAAAAGGAACGATTTAGGGCAATATTTGATCAAATAAATTCAATTCTGGGCTTAAATGACCCCCTAAAAGTGGTTCATTTTTCGCCTCATCATATACCCTTACACTTGAGATTTGCTTGTCCTCAAGCAAATGCGCTTTTATTCTAATCAAAATAAAAGTTAGGGGTCATTTAACACTAATATAAAAGTAATTACAATAAATAATCGTTCCACTAAAGACCAAAGACAAGCACGGAGGTCATACACTAGCACCTCACAAATAGTGTTTAGATACTCACATCTCTCGGGTGTAATAAAGTATAAATTACAATATGGAAACGGAAGATATCTCTCACTACCTGTCATAGCAAAATAGATTACCATAGGCTTGGGAAAGGATCAAACCTCCACCACATGGTGTAAGCACCTAGGATAAACTATCAAAGAGGTCTTTTAAAAGGGTTGTAACGTTAGGTGTAGGGATATGAAATACACGGTTTTGTTGGATATAGGCAGTCTTTACGGGTGGCGAGTTAACAATCTTGGTTAATTACATGTACAATATGGCGTTGCTAAGCCAAGACTAGACTCGACTTAAGCTAATAAATGAAAAGTAACAAAAACATAAAATAAACATAGAATGAAACAGGATGGCAGTCCGTATGTTTTTTTCTCTTTTCTTTTTCTATTTTTTTTTTCTTTTTCTTTTTTTTTTTCTTTTTCTTGATTTTTTCGATTTTTTTTTTTTTTTTTTTTTTTTTTTTTTTTTTTTGCATACACTCTTACCCTACCATCCAATATAATACATCATAGGGAATGGAAATTCCCCTTACACTTGAATTTTTACATACTTTACAATAAACTAATCTATTGACTCGAATTAAGAAAATCAAAACACTTGGAGTACTTTTAAGATTAACGTACATATGGGGGTAATAAATGATGTTCTTCCCCATTACTCCATAAAATAAGTACTTTACCCATGAGTCCCAATCGTCCCAAAACAATATGTACAAGGATATGACTCGACTTAGCAACCATGTAATCAATTAGATAGTTAACCTAGGGTTTAACAAATAACAATAATGCACTAAAAATGAGCGCATACACGGAAGGCTAAGGTGATTTGGGTGTACATTTAAGTGGGGTGTAACAAATTCTTCCTTTAAGTAAGATGCTTAAAGTTAGAAACGAAAAGATAGGCTCGGAGGGGTGTACTAGGGGTTTCGTGTACTAAAAATGAGTACAACGCTAAGGTGTGGGAAAAATTAGTTGACTTAACTAGCCAAGTAATATGACTTAAATGGTCAAGTAATTATGATACGGGTTTAACACAAGGGTGATCCTAATGCCTCTTATCATGTAGTAAATCCTACTACACGAATGTAGTCTCACTAGCGGTCTCGGGATGCATCACTAACGCAAGTTCTAGAATCTAAATGCTACCGGTACAATCATAAGCACTAATAGTAAATGCTTTTCCTATCAAATCTAAAGGCGAACCTCACATATTTGGGTGGTAAATTTTTCTGAAAGTACGGTTATGTGCTAGTCATACAATCTCCTATCCATGAGATGCTTGCTATGGCTAAAGTTTCACGCCTAAATGTTGTAAAAAAATTTAAATTTGGCGCTAAAATTGCACTAACAAGTATTTCTCATAGTTTTATTACACATCTACTATCAAACAAACAAACTCAAGCGAAAGTGTATCTGTAAGGTATCATCATTTTACCCTCCCCTTACACTTAGGATGAACATTGTCCCCAATGTTCAAGTAAAGAATGTAAAAGTGAAAAAGTAAAAAGAATGAAATCAAATACTCCCTTGATTCGCTCGGTATGGATAATAAGGTGGCCAGGTTAAATCTTCCTCCAAGAAAATGAACAATCAAAGCTTCCCTTCCAGAGTATAAATCATCTTCTCGTCATACATAACCTGTAAATCCTGAGAAAACAAAAAGCAACATCGCATAAAATCGGCGGCAATCTACATAAGTTACTAAATCCTATAAAACAAAGTAAGATATAATGCTTGTGGAATGAAGTTTGCAGATTTCCTGGAGATTATAAAACTTAATAATTCAACAAAAACTTTAAAACTCCGTTAGAAAAACAGAACTGGTAAAATTTCCAGATTTTTACACGTGACGCCGTCAAGAGCAAGCTCATGACGCCGTCAGAAGTGACCTGCAGAAATTCTTATGTTAAGTTTCTGGAAAATTTCTGGAAAAACTTGGTCCTACTTCCTGGAAAATCCTGCAAAACTTTATTATGACTCAATACAAGCATTTGACTCTAACAAATACGAATATACATGTTCACTTAATATTGTGGAGAATCATGATCGGTTTGTTTCTTAAAAACATATTTGGGGTTTCCCCTTACACTTATCTTTTGCAAAAATACCTTTAGGTGGAGTTAAGACTAGGCCAAACAACAAAGTAAAGTATTTCCACTTTTTTAGTTTAGAAACATGATCAACCAACAATAAAAATAAAGCATGCATACGGAAGCAAATAACAAACAAACAAAATAAGATCACACAAAGCATGGGTCGCCTCCCAAGAAGCGCTTTTCTTTATTTACGAGTCTTGTAGCTAGACTCAAGGTCATGGGTTACTACGTGATACGGGTGTGTTCCTCATTGAGGACATCTTTGGGATCAAACTTAGGTTCCAACTTCCTATCGGTTTTCTTAGTACGGTATGACCTTTCAAACTTTTCTCCATCCGGATCATACAAAGTCATCCTCATATGCCATGATCCGTCACCTTCTTTAGGTGGCTTGTCCCACCTCCATTTACACTTGTCTCCTTCTCTTTTCCACTTATTCATCTCTATATTAATAGGCATTACGCTCAAGAACTCAATCATCTTCCTAAAGACTAAGGGGTCCTCAAAAGGATCTAGCTCTTCATCTCTAGCTATGAGTTGTTCCACCGAATGTGTCTTTTCAATGAAATCCTTTTCTAGATAGAATGGGCGTTGAGTTCCTATAAAGTTCCTTTCTATCCAAGGTCCATATCTAGATGGTCTCCTATTCATCTCTACCCAATGTGGTGTCGGTTCATCATCACAATCATAACTATGCTTCTTAACATCGTATACCGACCAAGTATCGCCTTCACCTGCCGCTATCTTAGACTCCTTACAATCTATCATGGCGCTAGCGGTTGCTAAGTCCTTGAAACGAGTCCATGCTTCATAAAGAGATTCATTTTGACGTTGTTGGAACATCAAGATGTCATTTCTAAGCTTAGTAGTTCTCCCCGGTGGGAAAAATTGAGCAAGGAAACGAGTGGTGAGATCATCCCATGTGGTGATGGATCCCGCGGGTAAACGCTCAAGCCATTGACTAGCTTGATCCCGTAGAGAGAATTGGAATAGGCGTAATCGGGTTGTCTCTCTAGTTGCAACATCTAGGTCTATGGAATCTACGATTTTAAGGAAGTCCTTAAGATGTTGATTTGGATCTTCTGAACGAAGTCCATGGAATGCACATCCGCTTTGCACCAACCGGATGGTGTCGGATCGCAAGGGGGTCACATTGGCTCCGGTGAGCTCAATGGTGTTTCGGTAGCCTTGGGGGCTAGGTCGGGAATACTCTCCTAAGGTTCGGGGCCTAAGAGGTTCTAGTGGTGGGTTTTGTTGTGGTGGGATGATGGGTTCAAAGATGTTCCCATCGTCCATGATGTCGGGTGGTGAAAAGTTACGAACAAAAACACAAAGAAATAAGATAGACTAAAGAAACCTAAAACAATAAAAATAAAATCTTACTAGAAAGGAATCTAGCAAGTAGACCTAATAAAAAGAGATTCTAACCTAGACAATAACTATTCCCCGGCAGCGGCGCCAAAAACTTGATGCGTAGGGATTGCACCAGGCTTTACCTCTCGAGGGATCTCGAGAAGCTTACAACCCCCACTAGGCAGTGTACCTGATCGATGTAGTTTAGTATAATGACAAGTACCAGGGGATTGATCGTTCAGCTAGGAATAGTGTCGCTAGGATTAGAAAACCTAAATATTAGTTCTAGAGATGAGGGATGATTGTTTTTTGTATTTTTATATTTTTTAGAAAGCAAATTAAAATCTCGGGTTTGAAGGATTTGGGCGGAATTAGTTGCTAGTCAACTAACCCAATACTAAGATGCAATCAAAATAAAATACTAGAAATGAAAATAAAACTAAATTAAACTAAGGTTGTGAGCAATAAGTGGAGAAATGTGTTTACTTAGATTTCACTACTCCCTAGATATCTTTTACACGTTAATTACTTGTTATAGTTGTGTGGATGACGGATTGGATTCCTTAATACCATTCATGGGGTGGCGTACTTAACTCCCCAATCCTATGAGTGCCTACTTCACTCCTATGTCGAGCCAGCTAAGAAGCTCCTAACATGGGATCATTAGAATTTACTCATGCATTAAATACAACCAATAAAATCTAGTACACATCGGTTCATGTTTCCTAAGACGTTCAAGCATGTTACCAATTAGAGATCTGCCAGTTTTCTTAAGCCTAACATTGAAATCATTCATCTAATACAACCATAAACAAGTAATCAACACATAATCAACATCTAGGTTTCATTAGATCTAAGCAAACACAAGATAAATCTAGCCTAGCATGGTGGAATCAAGATAAGCACAAGATATAGACAACCAACACATAGACATATTGATTGAATTAAATGAATACTTATCTCAATAACACATGTAAGGGTTCAAGGGCTGAAAACCCTTGAAAAAGCTGTAAAATTCGTATATGGTTCGGCCTTAGGGTTTCTCCAAACTTGTTCCTCTTTTATGAATCAAAATTAGAAAACTATATGTAGAAAATAGAGGCTGACGGTGTCAAGAACAATCTTGTGACGTCGTCATCTCGCCGCCAAAAGAATCCTCGGACTGCCTTGATCTACATCTGACGCCGTCATGTTATAAACTTTTCTAGGCCGTCACACATTTAACTCTTGACGATCTTCTTTGTGACGCCTTCATTTCTGTACTGGGTCGTCATGATATTTACTCTTGACGCCGTCAACTTGTTCCTCTTGACGCCGTCACACACTGTTCCCAGCATGGAAAATTAAGTCTTTGGCGTTTTCTTCACTTTTATGCTCCAAAAACGTCCGAATTGCTTCCTTTTCCAGATTTCACTCCCAAAGTACCTAAAATCACAAAAGGAACGATTTAGGGCAATATTTGATCAAATAAATTCAATTCCGGGCTTAAATGACCCCCTAAAAGTGGTTCATTTTTCGCCTCATCAATCATTCTGCGGTTGGGATTTTTCTGCGGTTTGTTATGTTCTGCGGTTAGTGTCCTGCGATTAGTGTTGATTGTGGTTTACTTGTCTGCAGTTTACTATCTCTGCGGTTAGGTCAAGTTGTGGTTAAACTTTCCTACGACTAGTACCCTACATTGTGAGTATCTCCCACTTTGTGGTTTGGTAATTTCTATCTTGTGATGTCGACATCTTCTGATGACATTCAAGCTGCTAGGTCCGACATCCGACCACCGATGTTGGACAGAACTGACTATGAATCATGGGCACAAAGGATTCGTCTTTATTGTCTGGGTAAGGAAAATGGGGTTAACATCTTGAAATCCATCGATGAAGGACCCTTTCAAATGGGTACTACTAGAGACACGGTTGAAGCAACTGATCAACAACCGGCCGTATTTGGTCCTGACACACCTCGCACTTACAATGAGCTGTCGCATGAAGAAAAGAAACGCTATGATGCCGACATCATAGCATCGAATATCGTCATTCAAGGGCTTCCCAAAGATGTCTACAAACTTATCAACTACAACACTGAAGCAAAGGCGGTCTGGGATAATGTCAAAATGCTTCTTGCAGGGTCTGAGTTAACTAAAGAAGATCGTGAGTCTCAGCTATACGATGAATTTGAGCATTTCAAAATGAACCCAGGTGAAAGCATCACTGACTATTACGTCAGATTTCACAAGTTGGTCAATGATATGAGAGCCATCAAGATGACAATGCCCAATATACAGCTTAATTCCAAATTCGTGAATAACATGGCACCAGAATGGGATAGGTTTGTCACAGCTGTTAAGCTCAACAAAGGTCTCAGGCATACCAATCATGAACAACTCTATGCATATCTCCAACAGCATGAGAAACATGCTGCTTATGATCGGCTAATGCGAGAAAAGCTCAATCCGTCAGCAACAAATGAATCTCTTGCTTTTGTCTCTAATGTTCAAAAACCTAACCAAACCTCAAATGATCAATCTCAACCATCACAACCATCTTCCAGGTCTCCCCCAACCAATAGTCAATCATCAACTCCCTTACCATCTGCTTTCAATACACAACTTGATTCTGGGTATTCTCACACTGACATGATGATTGATAATCTCTCCAACCAAGTTTCTTTACTGGTCCAACAGTTCAGGGCTGCACTTCCATCTACTAACAACCAGCTTAGGATCTCATCTAATCCACGTAATCAGGCAGTCATTGAGGATGGTTGTGTGGTGGTGCAGAATGTGCAGGGAAGACAGAACTTCAACCAAAGAAATGCTGGTAGAGATAATGGGCAGTACAGAGTTGGGAATGCTCTTCAAGCACAAGCTAAGCAGCCTAAATGCTATAACTGCGGAGGGTTGGGCCATATATCTAGGAATTTCACTCTTCCAAAACGTCCTTAAAACTCTGAGTACTTCAAGGACAAGATGTTGCTGATGCAGGCACAAGAAAATGGGACGGTGTTGGATGAAGAAGCTCTGCTCTTTCTGGCTGGTAATGATGGGAACACCTTTGATGCTGATGTGGATGATCAGCCTATTCAGGATATGGCTCTTAATGACCTGAATATCTTTCAAGTTGAAGAGTGTGATGCATTTGACTCAGACATAGATGACGAACCTACTGATCAAACCATTTTCCTGGCTAATCTGTCTACAGCTGCATCCTCTTCACAGCATCCTGATTCATGCATCACATCTGCTATCTCTGAGGTACCAACATCTCCTAATCATGATCTGAATAATCCTACAACTGTACAGGGGGCATGTGACTCGGTACAACTCAAGAATATTGTCAACACAAACATCACTGATATGGGTAATACCAATAATATCCCGTATGAAATGTATTTATATGACAATGGACCGCCAGTTGTACCAAGTGACATGCCGTCTATTGACTCTAGTGAACATGAGGTACATGAGCACACAATATACAACCCTGATGATTCCTTGATTACTAGAATTAACACCCCTAAGGATCAAGTGAATATTTATGAGCAGCGTGCAAAGTTTGAGCTGAATGAACGTGAGCAGAAAATGGAATGGCAACTGCGTACTTACATATCTAAAAACAATTCCAAACAAGAAGCATTGAAAAGGGAACTAGTTTCTTTAAAAAACCAATTGGATCAAACCGTTAAACAAAAACAAGAGTTTCAAAAAGGTCTGACTTCAATCAAACTCCAATTCAAAGATAAAGAAACAAAAATTCTAAATGATTTCTCAAAACTCAAAATGTTGAAAAATAAATTGGAAGATAAGTTGTACACACAGGGCCAAACCATTCAATCTGCTCAAATGATGCAAAACCATAGGAAACTAAGTGATGAATTTAGTGAACAGGATGCCTCCAAACCCAAAGCAAGATACCTTAGAATTGGTTTAGGTGCACAACCTGCATTATATGATGCAAACACTATGCTTGAACCTAACCATGCCCCTCCGGATACTCGATCCTATGCCCACATTAATGAGGCGGAGGATAGAACTAGGGTAAAACTTGCTGAACGATTAAAGGATCCTAAATGCATTGCTAAGAATATTGTGTTTTTCTTTGACTATGCAAATGACAATCACTCTGCCATTTTTGTTCCTCAAAAGAGAATTCTTCCTGACAAAGTTTTTTGGAATATAGACATTGAGAAAATGCAAGCTGAAAGAGTTGTAGGTACCACACGCACTATGTTTAGAATTGCTGACCCAACCATTTACCCCCTGAACACACCCAGACACTTAGTACCATTTACTCTTCCCACGCAGTGTAACACTCTAATTGGGTTGTATGTTCTAGGTCAATTGTTTAACGACTTTGAGAAAACCTGTAAAATAAGAATTACACCTACAGGGATTACAGAAGGGGAAAGGGGTTTTGAGCAAACAAAGCAGTGTTACCTAACTGAAGTTATGCCATTTTTTAAACTTCTCAAAGAACATTTTGAGGGCCTTAAAAACACCATTAATGATGATGTGACTCAAATGAAAAAGGTTTTTGATGAAGTGGAAAGTGAGGGTAACCAATTAGCTATTGATCTCAAATCAATGAAATTGACAGGAAAAACATTCTCATCATGAATGAAAATTTGATTGCAAATTGTATTGCAAAAGATGTGTTTTATACTGTTACCGACTCAGCATTATCTGCTCGACAATTTCATGAAATGTCGGTTACTTTAAATGTCTTCCAGAATCATGTAATTGAGCTTGAGGGGGAGAATTACAAACTTACTGAAAAAATTCAAAACGACGACCATGATAACATGGTCAGGAATTTCTCAAAACTAGAAGTTGATAATCTGAACCTACAATTAAAATATCAACATCTAGAAGAAAGCATAAAAATATCAAATGCCAAGACATCTTCGGATGCTCCTGAGTTTGACACATGTTTTGAATTAGCTAAAAAGGATGAAGTAATTCAAGCTTACTCAAACACGATTCGGAAATTGAAGGTCCAAATTGCACAATTAAAATCGAACAAAAGCGATGTGACCAATACCAATTACCAGAAGTCGATAGATTCTCAAAACTTTCAGAAACAGGGCATGATCAATGAATTACAACATGAAAATGAGTGGCTTCGTGCTGAAATGTCTAACGCTAAACAACGTTACAAAGAATTGTTTGAGTCTATTAAAATAACACGTGACCAAAATAATGAAAGAGTCACTTCTTTGTTAAATGAAATTGAGAATCCAAAGACTATGGTGAAGGGTAAAATGCCCGTTGTTTCATGTGATCATGCAATTTCCAATGTACATGCTTGTAAGAAATATGTGTGCGATGCTGTGAATGTCTCTCTTCCCCTTAGGAACAATAAGTTAGTTCATAACAACTATCTTAGAAATCTTAAGGATTGTCTGGCCATACTTAGAGAAACCATTGAAGATGAGAGGACATCTAAACCACTTGATGATGTTATTATTGGTGCTTGCTTCCTCACTAATAGAGCCCAGGAATTATTAGAATATGCTATAGGATCATGCTCCAAGAATGATAACAAGTCGGATAGGACATTTGCATTGCACCCTAACAGTGGCAGCAAACATGTTACATTTGATTTTCCCCAAACCATGTCACAATCCACCATCATGATCACCGATAAACAAGTAGCAACTAATCAGACTAATGTTCCCATCATTGCTTCTACAGGAGTAAAAGGTGTATCTAATGCTAGCAAGTCACAGCCTAAGTGCAATACAAAGAATGATAGGACTTTGCCGGCTAAGAGTACACTTTTGAAGGAAGTAGAAGAATCATCTAGGAACAATAAAGTTATGCTTAGTGAAAAGAATCAAGTTGATTCAAACATTTGTGTTAACAATGATGTAATTAATTCGAATTCTGGTGCTATTTGTAAGACTTGTAATAAATGCTTATTTTATGGTAATCATGATGCTTGTGTTGTGTCCTTTCTTAAATCCACTATGAAATCTCCAGTTATGAATGTCTCAAGTGTTAAACGGGTAAAACAAATATGGAATAAAACAGGAAAAGTGTTCACTAATGTTGGTTATCAATGGAAACCTACTGGAAGGAAATTCACTCTAAGGGAAAAGTGCCCAATGACTAGGATCACTAACCCCAAAGTTGTGCCTATTAGGAAGTGGAGACCTACTCGTAGACTGTTCCCAATAGAATCACTTAGTACCACTCCTAGTTCTAGTGCATCAAAATGTGAACATTCCAGTGAGATATCTGTAACATATGATAATCCAATATTTGTATGTGCTAACCAAACGGACCCCAAAGTTTGTGGGGCTCCAGCTTTTTCAGTTATCCACGATTGTCTGGTTTCAAATGCAGGTCGTACAAATCGTCTTTTGGTATTTGGACTCAGGCTGCTCAAAACTTATGACTGGAGATCGCTCGCGGCTCAAGAATTTCGTGGAAAAGTTTAATGGTACAGTTAGATTTGGGAATGACCATTTTGGATCTATAATGGGTTATGGTGATTACGTCTTTGGAGACAGTGTGATATCCAGAGTTTACTACGTGGAAGGACTTGGGCACAATCTATTTTCTGTTGGTCAATTCTGTGATTCAGATCTCGAAGTTGCTTTCAGAAAGCACACCTGTTTTGTTAGAGAATTAGATGGTGTTGATCTTCTCAAGGGGAGTCGGGGCACTAATCTTTATACCATCTCCATCGAAGACATGCTATGGTCCTCTCCAATTTGCCTGCTCTCTAAAGCCTCCAAGAACAAATCATGTTTGTGGCATCGTCGTTTAAACCATTTGAACTTCGGTACCATCAATGAACTTACACGTAAGGATCTTGGTCGAGGCTTGCCCAGACTTAAGTATGAAAAAGACCATTTATGTTCTGCTTGTCAAATGGGCAAGAGCAAAAAGCACACCCATAAACCCAAGACTGTCAATTCAATCATGGAAGTTCTTCATACTCTTCACATGGATCTCTGTGGACATATGAGGATTCAAAGTATCAATGGAAAGAAATATGTGCTGGTTATTGTTGATGATTACTCTCGATTCTCGTGGGTAAAGTTTCTACGATCAAAAGATGAAGCTCCGGAAACCATCATCAAACTCATCAAGATGTTGCAAGTTCGCCTCAACAAAACAGTTAGATTCATTCGTACTGATAATGGAACAGAGTTTGTGAACAAACAACTTACTCAATTTTATGAAGGTGTCGGCATCAGTCATCAAAAGAGCATTCCACGTACTCCTCAACAAAATGGAGTTGTTGAAAGACGTAATCGCACCTTAGTTGAAGCTGCAAGGACTATGCTCATCTTCTCCAAAGCTCCTATGTTTCTTTGGGTTGAGGCAATTGCCACTGCATGTTACACACAGAACCGATCTTTGATACATCCTCTCCACTGCAAGACTCCCTATGAACTGGTTCATGGCAGAAAACCCGATCTTTCGTTTCTTCGAGTTTTTGGTGCACTTTGCTATCCAACTAATGACAGTGAAGACCTTGGGAAACTCAAGGCCAAGGCCGACATTGGTTTCTTCGTTGGCTATGCTCCAGAGCGAAAGGGGTACCGAATCTACAACAAACGTACTAGAGACATAATGGAAACAATCCATGTTACTTTCGATGAGCTGACTGAGCAACCAGTTCCTGGACAATCAAGTTCTGGACCCGTACCTAACCTTTTGTCTCCTGGACCTATTAGTTCCAGGCTTGTACAGAATCCCATTCCTGCTGGTCCTTTTGTACCTCCTTCAAGTGAAGATTGGAAGAAACTGTTTGACCCAATGTTTGATGAATACTTTGAACCTCAACAGATGAATGCTCCTGAAGCTATAGTGGTTCAACCTCCAGCTGGGGTGGTGAATATTCAAGTTGACAATAACGGTCCATCCACTTCATTGTCATGGGATCCTGAAGCCCCCACCATCAGTCAATCGGTTACCACTTCTAATGTCCAACCTTCACCTGTACAACGAGCGGCAACTGTAGATAATACATCTGAAGTAAATCCTTTTGCTCCACCTGATAATGAGCCATTTGTTAACATCTTTGCCCAAGAATCGTCAAATGATGTAACATCCTCCGACGAATCTAACACGGCTACCTCAGTTCCCTATTCTCAACCCCATGAATACCTTAGAAAATGGACCAATGATCATCCTATAGACAACATTATTGGAAACCCTTCGCGTCCAGTATCTACCCGCAAACAACTTGCAACCGACGCATTATGGTGCTTCTTCAATTCTGTCCTCTCTAAAGCTGAACCAAAAAACGTCGAGGATGCAATGTCTAAACACTCATGGTTCACTGCAATGGTGGACGAGATTCATGAGTTTGACCGACTGGATGTGTGGGAATTAGTACCACCTCCCGATTGTGCTATGATCATTGCTCTCAAATGGATATTCAAGGTTAAACTTGATGAGCATGGAGATGTATTGAAAAACAAAGCTAGGCTTGTGGCAAAAGGATATCGACAAGAAGAAGGTATAGACTTTGAAGAATCCTTCGCACCTGTTGCTAGAATTGAAGCCATAAGAATATTTCTCGCAAATGCTGCAAGTCAAAACATGGTGGTTTATCAAATGGATGTCAAGACTGCATTCTTAAATGGCGATCTAAAAGAGGTGGTGTATGTATCTCAACCCGAAGGTTTTGTGGATCCAGAACGCCCTAATCATGTGTATCGGTTAAAGAAGGCTCTCTATGGGCTTAAACAAGCACCTAGGGCGTGGTACGACACCTTGTCTAAATTTCTTCTGGCTAACAAATTTTCCAAAGGCGTTGTTGATCCTACACTCTTTACCAGAAAAACGGGCAAAAACCTTCTGCATGTACAAATCTATGTTGATGACATCATCTTTGCCTCCTCTGATTCCACAGAATGTGATCGTTTCTCCCAAGAGATGAGTTCCGAATTCCAAATGTCTATGATGGGTCAAATGTCCTTCTTTCTAGGACTGCAAATTTCTCAAAATCCTAATGGTATCTTCATCAATCAATCCAAATACGCCAATGAAATTTTGAAGAAATTTGGATTCTACTCCTGTGATTCAGTTGATACTCCTATGATTAAAAGATCGAAACTAGATGAAGATGATGTGGGAATTCCGGTCGAACAAACCATGTATCGCAGCATGATTGGCTCCTTAATGTATCTTACCGCTAGCAGACCTGACCTTCTATTTGCAGTTTGCATATGTGCTCGGTATCAATCTAAACCCACCCAGAAACATCTGGAAGCTTTCAAGAGAGTATTTCGATACCTTAAAGGAACAATCCACATGGGCCTTTGGTACCCTAAGGAAACTTCTATAGCTCTCACAGCATATTCTGATGCTGATCATGCGGGATGTCAAGACACTCGTCGCAGTACATCTGGTGGTGCACAGTTTTTGGGGAATAAGCTAGTCAGTTGGTCGTCAAAGAAAAAAATAAGTACATCTATCTCCTCCACTGAAGCTGAATACATTGCCATGTCATCGTGTTGTGCTCAGATCTTATGGATGCGATCTCAACTTTCAGACTATGGCTTCATATGCAGCAAGATTCCCATGTACTGTGACAACAAAAGTGCAATAGCACTCTGCTGCAACAATGTCCAGCATTCAAGGACTAAGCATATTGACATTCGACATCACTTCATCAGGAAGCAAGTTGAGAAAGGAATTGTGGAACTTTACTTCGTGAGGACTGAGTTCTAGCTAGCCGATATCTTCACCAAAGCACTTTCTAGGGACCGTTTTCACTTCATTCTCCCATGCCTTGGTATGAAGAGTCTCACGCCTGAGGATCTCATTTGTCTTCAGGAAGATCAAGAGGAGTAAAGGGGTTGCTTCACATATCCTTTGTATATAATATTAACACAAAAAGAAAATAGAAAAATATAAAATTACAAAAATCCCAAAAAAATCTGAAAAACTGCAAAAATACAAAAATATTCTTCTCACGACATGTCTCTTGTATAATCAATATTATGTATGTTTCTAGAAATGTCATTCAATAATGACACGGAATCATACATGTCGTATCTCAAAACATGCTTGAGCAAGAGTTTTTCGGTTTCAAATAAAGTTCTTTTCAAAAACATGTCGTATCTCAAAACATTCTTAAAATTATGGCTTGTAGTCATTTCAGGCTACAACCCGGACTTCAAAATTATGGTTTGCTATTACTACAGATAGCAACCCGGTTTTCAAAAATGAGGAAAACACGTCGCCAAAAAGACGGTTGTTCCTAGTAAAGGGTGCCGTTCATCCGAGCGTGAATTACTTTATATTCATGCACCCTCGATCTAATGTACGTTTCAGTGCATTATTTCTTGTTTAAGAAGAGAAGTCTTCTTTTACCAAAACAAATATTTTTCCATCTATGATTCTTCAGAAAAATATTTTGTATATTAAATGGTGGTTTAAAACAATATTTGAAATTCAATTGGACTTAAGTTTTTCATAAAAATTTACCACTCAATCTATGACAAAAAGGTTTAATTTTTCACAAAATTTTAAATGTACAAATGGTCATAGATTGAGGGGGAGAGTGATTTCAAATTTTATTTTAGATCATCAAATGTTTTTCTTTGTTCGGCTCAAGTAGTGAATAAATATGTGATGTTATGTGTCAGAATATGAATATTTTCATGAGTTTCGTGTTAAACTCCAAATCTTTTATAAACTCGTCATAACTGACAATAACAGAGTCCCTCATAATTTAAGGGGGAGCATTAATATGTTCTAATATCGGCTTGTATAAATCAGACACATTTTCTCTCAAATTTTTCTCCAATATTTAAATCAATTGGGATACAAAATCTCAAAAGATTTGAAATCTTTGATCGGGGGAGAGAATGTGATTTAAATATATAATCTGATAAAAAGTGATCATTAAAGACTCAACCAGACGCTCTTCCCTCCATGTGATAAACAATTTCGAATACCGATGCACATGTTGAGGGGGAACATTTCTGAAAGATCAAAAACCATTAAGGTATAAATGCTTTGATATCAAATATCACGAGTACCTTGATTGATTTTCGATTGGGTTTAAGGCGGAGAGAACAATACCAAAGACCGACCATTTTACTTTATGCAATGGAGTTATAAGGATGATAAGGTTAGGTATTTCTTCCTATGATCCACCAGAACCGGAGGGATCTTCCCAGGGACAATCCTCTAGTTAGAGTAGAAGTCCTTAGGAATGATTAAAAAAGGAGAAAAGTGAGATAAGGGAAGAGTGCCGACTGAGATGGAGCTAGTACTGGAATAAACCCAACAAGGTTCTGGTAATGAAGTCTCGGTAAGCACTGAAGGGGTTGAAGAATGAATAAGAAACGTAAATTAGAAAGGGTGAAAAGAAATAGCCCTCCATATATTCAACCTTAGGGCAGAAACCGGTTTCAACTCATATGATACTGGTGGTCACCAAGGTAACACTGGTATTGAAGACAAGACGTCATGGACCCAGTGACGCACTGCACTAACCTTCCTAGCTACTCAAGTTCTCTTAAAAGGACTTGTTTCATTCTCACGGGGAACCCTGCATAACGTATCGACCGCTCATTGCGAGCCATGTTGATACTAAAACAGGAGACGTCTCTCCAGTCTCCAGGAGCGGATCAAAACGCACTATTGAGTCTAGAGCCATGAGATCATCCATAAATCTCGATAGGACACATTCCAAATATGCTTATTGTTTCACACAATGTGGAAAATAAGATAAAATATTTAGAGTCCTACGCATTATCCTTGTGGTATTGCCAGAACATCCGAGTGATATGAAAATATTCACAATGAAGATGGAAATCCTTCTAGAGCGAACATCACTCAAGCTCTTGGTAGGTGACATGTGAGATCCATCTTGGATCAATGATCAAGTGACAACTGGAAAGCAACGATGGTGTGATTCAATATTGAATCACACTTATTCCAGGATATGGATTGACGGATACTTTTGCTAAAAGCTCTCAATGTGCTCACCAACTAATCTTTCGAGCACATTGATTGTGTACAATATCTTTCAAACAAAAGTATTTTTGATGGAAATGTGATTCTAAATACAAAACTCTCGTTGTGTCTCAAAAATGTTTATCATAGGACACACGAGTGATTTCTATAAATCTATTTCCCATCAATCCGTGAATATTCATTCACCGATTCACTCTATCGTGCTATCTGCTTTGAGACGTTCCGGTATGAGAACATGCTAAGTATGAAGACTCCAAAGTGGATTCTTTGGAAAATTTATTACTACAAGCTGGAAATTCCTGTTAAGGAGAGTCTGTCCTCGCAGAACGAATGACAAAGCCATGTTCGTTCTCTATCTTTATTGCTAACTATTTTATTTCAGGGACACATATAAAGATGGCGTTGATGGCTCCAGTTTCCAGCTGAATCGGGTCAATCCATACCTCATGCTCACACATCCTCCACACTATCAATGAAGATGAGAGACTTGCTACAACAGAATGTTGAGAGACTTCTGACAACGTTTCCGCAACTCTGATGAAAAAGTCTCCGGATTCACAAACTCCAATGCAACGTCTCCAGATACAGAAGGGTGTAAGCATGATGGTCCTTTGTCACTACATCACATGAAGGCAATACAACTATGGATGAGCTTGGAGATTTACTTTGGCTGATGATCTCAAAGAAGCTCAAAGATCAAATATCTCAAAGGAATTCAAATCACAAGTTCGCTTGCTTGAAGTACGAAGTGTGTTTAAAAGTGAAGAATAAGATCCTACGAGCTACAAAGACCAAAGAATGCTTAAAGACCAAAGATCTTAATTTCAAAGGTGACCTCGCTTAGGGGGAGATTGTTAGGAATACAAATATTCCTGTAAAAGTCTCGGTCACCTAATGATTGTAATAGCATTAAGTTAGCTCGTAGTTAGTTTGTTTATTAGTTAATTAGTATTAGTCTAAGTAACACCATGGAAGAAGGACGGGTCTTCACCCACTGTATGCCTGATCCACAGCCCGGGAGTGGGCGTTTTATTGTAAGTATAAATACCCCTCTCCACATGTGGAGAGGGTTGGACCTTCACTTAATCTCAATCTAATATTTCACTTTTCTCTCAAGGTTCCTCTCTTCCCCTCCTTCTTACTTCTCCAACGCCACATAAACACAAGATCAAACATGTCTCCAACATAGTTAGTATTCTACAATTTCCAAGCTACCCTATCCAACTACAGTCAAGGCAATACGTAGCTTCATGGGTCATGCCGGTTTCTATAGGAGATTCATTAAAGTCTTCTCTAAAATAGCTCGGCCAATGACTCAGTTGCTTGTAAGGGATGCCCCTTTCGATTTCTCTCAAGAATGCAAGGATGCATTCGGTCGGCTCAAGCAGGAACTCACGCAAGCCTCGATCATGGTTACACCTAATTGGGAATTTCCCTTCGAAATCATGTGCGACGCTAGTGACTATGCTATTGGAGCAGTATTGGGCCAAAGGCTTAACAAACACTTCCAACCAATATACTATGCTAGCAAAACTATGAATCCTGCTCAAGAGAACTACTCCACCACTGAAAAGGAGCTATTGGCCATAGTATTTGCTTTTGATAAATTTCGCCAATATCTGGTCCTTTAAAAAACGGTCTTCTTTACAGATCATTCGGCTCTTTGATACCTTTTTGCTAAGCAAGATTCTAAACCTCGACTAATTCGGTGGATCTTATTGTTACAAGAGTTTGATGTTGAAATCCGTGATAAGAAGGGGGTAGAAAATTTAGCTGCTGATCACCTCTAACATCTCGAAAATCCCTGTCTTAATGAATCTGACAAGAGTGAGATTCGGGATTCATTTCCTGAAGAGCAACTCATGTCAATATATGATTCTGAGCCATGGTACGTGGATTATGCTAACTATCTGGCAAGCAGAATTATTCCAGAACACTTGAACAGACACTAAAGGAAAAGGTTCTTCACCCAATTAAGATACTACTTTTGGGACGAACCTTTTTTGTTCCGAAGATGTCCTGATCAAGTAATCAGGCGCTGTGTTTCGGAAAAAGAGGCGATGAAGATAATGAAAGAATGTCATTCAGGGCCCTCAGGGGGGCATCATGGGATGAACACCACTGCACGAATTTTTTTTGATGCAGGATTCTATTGGCCTATAATATTTCGTGATGTAAAGGGAATGATACAAGCATGCGATGCATGTCAACGAGCTGGGAATATATCAAAAAAGGATGAAGCCCCTCAGAATTTTATACAAATTTGTGAGGTTTTTGATGTTTGGGGAATAGATTTAATGGGCCCATTCCCCTCTCCTGGGGGGGAACGAATACATCTTAGTGGCCATTGATTATTTTTCAAAATGGTTAGAAGCACAAGCCCTTAGGACCAACGATGCTAGGGTAGTTATTCATTTCTTAAAGAAACTGCTTGCTAGGTTTGGCATTCCTAAAGCTCTCATTAGTGATAGGGGAACCCATTTTTGCAACGCACAAATGGAGAAGGACATGAAAAGATATGGGGTCTCCCACCGATTTTCCACCGCTTATCACCCTCAAACCAACGGTCAACTTGAGAACACCAATATAGCGATTAAGAGAATACTCGAAAAGACGGTCAATCAGAACAGAAAGGATTGGTCATTTAAACTCGACGAGGCCCCTATGGGCATTCTGAACTGCCTACAAAACACCTATTGGGAGGGTCAGGTGGGGGTGGTGGGGGCCCGTCGTCCATTTTTATTTTTTGTTCTTCAATAACTGTATGTAACTCGGGTACGTTTCTTTGATGATTACGCTTTGTTTGTGAACGAGTGTGCATGCACTAAAACTAATGTCAATTAAAACAAGACCGAGGCAAAACAACAGGGAACTTAAACCAATAATCACAGTATGACTGGCTTCTTTGAAAAAGGTACACCAATCACAAGTATAGAAAGGCAAGTTTTAATCTTTAGTTTGGGAACTTATTAATGTTCATACCCCTAGTTGGTAGGTATTCAACCTTGGTTTTCGACAGTTTATTTTATGTATTTATTATTAACAGAAAACAAAATGTTTTTGGCTTTTTGGGTGTGTGTGCAAAAAACTTTTGGAAATATTTTTGGTATCGATTCGTTAACCGAAATCTTTTTCTTTAAAATTACTCGCAGGGTGGCGGAAGAGAAGAAAGGATCTCTCTTCCGTTCGGAATTTAATGTCAGAACTTCCGTTTACCACCTGTGTAGGTTGTAATCTTAAAGAAACCGAAGTAATTTAACTTCACGATTTGTTTTGTTGTTTATGATTTTTTTGGTGTTTTTAACACTTTAGGAAAAGTGTTAATGAACTTTTTCTGATATGATTATGATTTTTACAAAGTGGTGAAATTTGTACAAGGAGGGTTTCGAAAAATCACTAAACCTAAAAACGTTTTGAAACACGCAACAACCTCCCCGGCAACGGCGCCAAAATTTGACTCCTCTCAAACAGTCAGTACAAATTAACCAAGGATGGTCAAAAGGTCAAACCGGAGTGAGAGTAGTGCAAGATATATAATCCGTGGAAGTACAGGGAAATCCCCGGGTCGTTATGTCCCAACAAGATTGAAATTGTGTTTTAGAAACGTTTATGGGAATCAGTGATTTGGGAACAGTAACAGATAATGATTTGGATTTTATTACACTACTGATTTCTTGATATTAAGATAATAACAATATAAACAATCACAAGATTACAGATATAAACAAATGTACACAAATTAAAAATCAGAAACGACTGCGTGTAGAGAAAAATGTGAGTTTTAAGCAAATATAAACTACAGGGGGTGAAAATGAAACTTTTACAAACATAATATTAAAAGAAAATTTAATTTAAAAGAAAATTATTTTTTTGATTATTTTATTATTTAATATTAATTAAAAACTAATTTAACTATTTAATAATTAATAAAACTAAATTATAACTAATTTAAATTTAAGAAAAATACTAAAATGACTTAGAAAAATATGAAAAATTTTAAAAAACTAATTAACCAACACATGAATCCTAAAAAATTATAAAAAGTTTATAAGAATTATTTTTAAACTAATTTACTAATTATTTACTTATTTAATAATTAAAATCTATTTAAACTAATTAAATTATGAAAAATACTAAATTAACAGTTAAAATTCTAAATTTTTTTCAAAAAATACTTTATTAATTATAAAGGCTGGGGAAAATATAAAAAGCTACTACTGCTTATTAATAAGGAGAAGGAAAATTAAATTTGGCTTTTTTAATTAAAACTAATTAAACTTAATTTAATTATTATAAATACTAAATAAACTCAGAAAATTATGAAAATTTTTCATAAATTATTTTAATATATTAGAAACTTAATAAAAATATAAAATGGAAAATTTCTTTTTGAAAAAGCTGAGCAATAAGCCAAATGGCTTAAATAGAAGCTATCACTATTTTTAATTTTGGTTTTTCTTTTTAAAAACTATTTATCTACTGAAAATGAACAACTTTTGTGAAAACACCTTTTCTAGAAATAAAAAATAAGCAGGTTGTGAGCTTATGAGTTTGGCAGATAAGCACTTAAAGCTTATTAGGACTTTGATAATTTGAAAAAGCTAGTTAACAAACTACAATCTGATTCCACAATGGTAAATAAGCTACAACAGTTTAAAATAACTCTAAATAAGCAAAAATGAAAGGGATAAGCACATGAAATAAGTTACAAGAAGCTGATAAACAAATGACCAAAACCTGAATACAAGGCAGGCCAAAAATGCAAAAGTGTAAGCCAATGTGGGGCCTACAGGAAGGTTTGGAAGTCCAAAACAAAAGCTAATCTAAAAAGCTAGCCACAAGGGCTTTTCAAAAAGCCAAGGATCAAGCAATGGGGCCCACTAATAAGCACAACGGGAGCCCTTGAAATTGGGCCTGTACACTGACTTACTCAGTATGCATCATGGAATGGGACAAACTAAAAGATACAAGCAGCCCTACCAAATAAGCCAGAAATCAACTAATAAGCTCTGAACCTTAGAGATGGGCTTATGGGCTTTCCAAAAAGTCCAAACTCACATTGTGGGACCCACAGGTGAGCTTTTGAGGTGCTTGTGGAGTTGGGTTCAAACACTGAGTACTCAGTGTACTCAGTGAAGTGGTGGTAACTTAGAGGCAAAGAAAGGCTAGGGGCAAAGGATGTGAAGTCCAATATAAGCCTGAATATAATAAGCTGACCTAATAAGCTTGTCAAAAAGCTAAAGGGTGGGTCCTGGGGCCCACTGGTTAAGCCAGAATAAGCCAAGGAAGGTTTGCTAAAAACCCTGGTGCAGGGGAAGGTGCTCAGCCTGTAGGTCTAAACAAGCACTTGTATAAGCTAAAAGAAAAATCCTAAAAATAATCCAATGATTGATTTTGAAACTTAAGCTGGTATATTTTAACTTGTGAAAAGATTGAGGCTTGAATGAAAGCACAAAAATCAGGAAAAATCCTTGAAAATTTTAGTTTCTATGTGACTATGCAATTTTGACTTTTTAGATTTATGAGCTAAATTGACTAAATTGAACTTTGGATCACATCTACTTACTGATTATGTAGTATTAAGCTAACTAGAAATGAAATTAAGCTAGATGACCAAGTTATGAACTACTGTAACGAGATTGATACTTTAAATCCTAACAGATAACTAATATGATGAGACTATAAGCTATTTTTACTTTTTGTTGAAAGGGACCTGGTTTTTATGATTGATATTACCTAATGAGACTTATGGTGACCTAAATGAACCAAGAACATCAACTAAAATAGGCTAGTACATAGAATAGCAAACAAATCCAAACACAACTTAAACTTGACTAATCTTATGATTTTCAAAGAGTTGGACAAAGTTACACCATGAAACTTATTTGCAGCCACCTAAGGTGATCTAATAGCCCTAAATGAGTACAGATTTATAAGCTACAACCACTAGCCACCAAGATTACAACTTATGCTAATGGAACAATCCAAAGTGGAATTATAAACAACTATTAATACTAATTAACAAGCAACTGATTGTAATCTAGAATATAACTAACAAACACTACATAAGCATAAAGGAACTAAAATTAAGCAGTAATAAGCATGTGAACAGTGAAACAAGGAAATTGAGAAAAATCTTACAAAGTGCACTCCTGCCAAATACCAAGGACCAAGATCACACCTATAGGTTCTCCTCAGAACCACTAACCCAAGGCCATCCAAAATTTACCTTGCTCCAGCCATCATCACCATTAAACCCGTAATTTTTGATTTTTTATCTATTTTTCTCATTTTTTTTTTGTATTTTTGGTTTTTAATGCTAAACTGCTTTTTAAGGTTTCTAATAGCTATGAAAAGCTATATAGGGAGCTTATGTGAGCTATTAAGTCCAAAACACCATGTATCAACACTAACTACACTATATGAGATTTTTGAAATTTGAAAAGTGCATAAATTGAGATTGTGAAATTAAACTGAAATTGGAACTTTGAAATAGACTTAGATTATCATAAAAAGGCTCAATACAAAGTTTTAAACTGAAAATTACACAAGGAGATTACAATTTAAGCTAAACGACTATATTTTTTTACTAATTAAGCTACTACTCCTTTTTCTGTCTTCTCTTTCCTTTTATAAGCTTCAATTAGGGTTTGTGGGTGTTTCTGAGCAAATCCCATCTCGAATTACAACCCTTGGATGAGTGAGAATTGATCCTGGCTATTTGTTGGTTATGGCAGGAAAAGGGAACAAAGCAATTTGCTCTGTTTGCGTGTAGGAGATGGGTGCTGCATTAAATGGGGTTTGTTTGTTAGGTGCAGAGGGTGTGGGTAGGTGATGATGAAAATGCAACAAGGGGTGGTGGAGATGGGATGTTTGCAGGGTCAAGTTGGGGCAGGAGGTGTTGGTTTGACTTGTGTTGACCAGAGGGAGGAGGCAGGTCAAAGGGGTCGTTTGACCTGGGTAATACTAAAATGGGGGTTGGGTTTGTTTTATGTTTTGGGCTTGGGAAGGGTTTATGGGCCAAGGGGGTGAGTGGATCAGTCTTATGTTTAGATTGGATTTGGATTTTTGGTCCAATAATATTACAAGGGTCCGTTTGGTTATAGCAATTACACAAGGACCAATTTTGTAATTTCTAAAAATTCAAGGGGCTGGAAATGTGACTTTTCCAAAGTATTCATAAGGATGAAACTTGCCAAACTTGATTAGTACAAGGACCATATTTGAGATTTTCCACTTTTTGAATTTTCTAGGGACCAAACATGCCAATTCTAAAACTTCAGGGGCCAAATGTGTAATTTCTTCAAAACTTTCATCCAGGGACTACACTTTGCAATTTGTGAACTCCAAGGACCAATGTTGACTTTTTATTCCAAAATCCAATGCTCAGGGACTGATTCTGCCAATTTTCAAACTTTAGGGACCATTTCTGCCGATTTTGTAAACTTTTGCTCCAAAGACTACTTTTGGCATTTGGTGATTTTCCAAGGTATGTTTTGACATTCTTAGCTTAAAAATGATAATTTGCTTCCCCGGCTTTAGCTTTTGATACGATTTCTAAACTCGTGCTCGTTTTTGTCCTTTTTGGCCTGATTTCTGCCAATTTCTGAAATATCCATTCGTGCACGATCATAAACATAAAAACACAATATCTTTGGCATTTATGGTTAGTTTGTGTTTGTTTTGGTCTTAAAATGGACAAAAAAGGTTGTGTGAATAAGCACACACCAAATCCCCTAGACTAAGGTATTGGCGTGTCCTCACGCAATGGGATCATTTCACGCCCTCCGAGATAAATAACTTCCATAACTCTTTCTACTAATGTTGAAGAAGTAGAAAAATGTTCAAAAGAGAGTACAAAATCATTTATTTCAGAGAACGCTTCGTTTTTCAGCTTTGTTTCCTTCATTAATATTTACATACTTTTTACACTTGTTGGGTGACGGGATGTTTTGACTTTCATCATTTTGCAATAATGTTTTGGGTCACAGAGTAGAAAACACAAAAGTGTCCATACGGATAGAATTCATCGTTCCTGATTTTTCACCAGTTCCCATGCCAAACGTAAAAACGAAGTCAAAGCTTGAATACAAGGCAGATGCTAATACTACTCATGGAAGTTACTTGTGTAAAACTCCTGGCTCCTATTTTCCTATTTTCCTCTATTTATTTTATTTTTGGTGAGAGATTAATTTCTTCATATTTTCTCGTTTCGATAATTTTTAGTCCGATAAAGATACCATATTAAGACGCTAAGTAGTTTTGTATCTTTTCTTGAGAATCACTGCTTTAAAAATGAGGTCCATATCAAAGAGTTGGGATTCGGGTAGACTCATAGATATTAGTTGAGGAGAGATACACGTGCACCTCATGTATCTGGTCTAGGACCCTGTACATGCACCTCACGCGCCATCAACTTTTGTCTAATACTTAAGCACATAACTCACTCTTATTCATAAAAAAGACATATTATTTTTTTATTTATTTTTTTTTTGAAGAAAGGATGGATAACTTTACATACATAACAGAGTTTTCACTTGGATTTTCTACTCTGAAATGATGACTCAAAGGTTTAAGATCAAGACCTCACACATTGATGTGTGCCCAACTTTTAAAACAAAGATTCTCTTAAGAAGATACAAAACTAAGTTTCGTCAGAACATGATGTCTTTAATTATTATTATTACAGATATAGGGTGAGACAATTTTGTGGGAGCAAAAAGCCACAAGTACCTACTACGAGCTCTAAAGAGAACCAACTACTCCACGTTTAGCATCTAACTTCTAAACAAACTCAATTAGTAGCTCGCTGGCATGAATATGTCGACGCTTCAACTAACGGATGGTCACTAGTGCACTTCTTGGCTCGCTGACGCGTTATTTGCATAACGGATGGTCACGAAGTCATACACTAGCTCGCTGGCACGATTAGTCAATTAATCTAGTAATCGGATGGTCACTACCTCAAGAAATGAGATTCGTGAACGCTTAGCCTCACGGAGTTAAGGGAACAACTAGGGCTCAATGTGCCCGGTTAGGTCAAAATTTCTATTCCTACTCTACCTAGTGGAAAGTCAGAACAAAGTGTCAAAACTTATTATATTTTTGCATAAAATTTTAAAAATTTTCGAATTTTTTGGTGCTTTTTGATGAAAAATTTTCAATTTTTTTTGGATTTTTTGAGAAAAACGAAGTTGCATGAGTAAACGGCACATGACAGGTGCAAGTAAAATCGAAGATACCCCCCCCCCCAGACTAAAGTTAAACATTCTCGTCAATGTTTCAACGGCGAGGGTCATCCTACTTTGTATCTAAGGTCGTTTATTAATTATGCCAAGAGATAACGTTAGTAAAGGATATCAGATTTCTTTGAACGATGAAGCTTTTTATGAAGTAAGGACAAAAAAAAATGAGCATGAGAGCCTTCATGCTTCGGGAACAATTACCTGTACAAACACAACAACCACAAGACAAAAGATGCAGAAGAGGTTACCCTCTTCGGGTTATTTTATTAGAAAGAAGAGAGAAGTCAGAAACATGGGTGAAAACCCATGTGCATGCTAATGTTTTTGTTCACCGATTCACTAGCTTGACTCGATCCCCGAATTCATTGGTTCGTGGGGAAAGTTTGGAGATCCGGGACAACCAAGGGTGGTTTGTACCGTCTAAAGTAATGCTTCAACCTATGACCGTTCACTTTGAAGTTGGGACCGTCGGGTTGAGATAACTCAACGGTTCCATATGGAAAAACTTTTGTGATAGTGAAAGGCCCAAACCAACGGGTTTTTAATTTGCCCAAGAAAATCTTTAATCTTGAGTTGAAAAGAAGGACTCGATCACCAACGTTTAAAACGCGGTTCTTAATCTTTGAGTCGTGGATCTTCTTTGCCTTTTCTTTGTAGATTAAAGAATTCTCGTAAGCCTGATCACGAAGTTCGTTTAATTCATTTAATTGAACCTTGCGGTGATCACCCGCTGTCTTAAGGTCGAAGTTGGCATGTTTCAAGGCCCAATAGGCTTTGTACTCTAACTCAATCGGTAGATGACACGCTTTCCCGTATACCAGCTTGTATGGAGTACACCCGATGAGTGTTTTATAAGCTGTACAGAAAGCCCAGAGTGCATCATCTATCTTATCCGACCAAGAGGCATGGTTTTCTCCTACTGTCCTCTCCAGAATTCTTTTGATACCACGATTGGAAACCTCCACCTGCCCACTTGTTTGGGGGTGGTATGCAGTGAAAAGATGGTGAGTGACACCGTACTTCTGCATAACCCTTGCAAACTGATCGTTGCAAAAGTGTGTACCACGATCACTGATTATGGCACGTGGAGTTCCGAATCTGGCAAACAGAGCTTTCAAAAATTTGAAAACAACTCGGGCATCGTTGGTGGGTAAAGCATTTGCTTCAACCCATTTGGACAGATAATCGACAGCCACGAGTATATATACTTATTCCCTCGTGAAGACGGGAATGGACCCATAAAATCAATGCCCCAGATGCCAAATATTTCACAGACTTGGATGGCGTTTTGAGTCATCTCATCCTTCTTAGAAATATTCCCATGACGCTGACAAGCATCACAGGTTTTAACAAACTCGTGGGCATCCTTGTAGATCGTGGGCCAATAGAACCCGTAATCAAACACCTTTTTGGCAGTGTAGTTTGGACTATGATGTCCCCCCGTATGTCCCCCCGTGGGTCCATAATGACAAGATTTGAGGATATCCGTGGCTTCTTGGCCATCGACACACCGCCAGATGACTTGATCCACACATATTTTGAATAGATAGGGATCGTCCCAGAAGTAGTGATTAACATCTTTGAAGAACTTTTTATCTTCTGTTGGGACGTCATCCCTTTAACAATGAAATTTCCCGCATGGTAATTTGCAAAGTGTGCAAACCATGGGGTAGGGGAATCACCACGAGTAGAGATCACATTCAGTGTCTCGAGGGGAAAGGTTTCATTTATTTCCTTTTTCTCGAGGACATCTTGGTGAGGGTTCTCTAGTCATGATAGATGATCAGTCGCTAGGTTCTCATCTCCTTTTTTATCACGGACAATGATATCAAATTCTTGTAGGAGCAGAACCCATTGGAGTAATTTCGGCTTTGCATCTTGTTTAGCAAAGAGATATTTCAGAGACGAGTGGTCCATATACACTATGCACTTTGTCAAGATAAGGTATGGCTGAAACTTCTCGAAAGCATACACCACGGCTAAGAGTTCTTTTTCCGTAGTGGTATAGTGAGTTTGAGCTTCATTCATTGTTTTACTGGCATAATGTATAGGCTGGAAGTGTTTGGTTTTACGTTGCCCCAGGACTGCACCTATTGCAAAATCACTCGCATCGCACAAAAGTTCAAAGGGCAGGTCCTAGTCGGGGGCAACAAGAATGGGTGCCTCAGTTCGCTTTTTCTTTGAGGTTTGAAAAGCTTCGATGCACTCGGGTGAGAAGATGAAAGGAGCATCATTTTCAAGAAGATGGGTCATAGGCCGGGCAATTTTTGAAAAATCTGGAATGAATCTACGATAAAAACCGGCATGACCCAGAAAGCTTCTAACACCTTTGACAGTAGTGGGAGGAGGCAGTTTAGCTATTACATCAACTTTGACTCTATCAACATCAATCCCACTTTTGGAAATTTTATGGCCGAGGACAATGCCCTCTTTGACCATAAAGTGACTCTTCTCCCAATTTAGACATAGATTCGTTTCTTTGCAACGTTTAAGCATGTTTTCTAAATGGGAGAGACAAGATTGGAATGAATCCCCAATGACCGAGAAGTCATCCATAAAGACCTCCATAGTTTTCCCGATCATGTCGTGGAATATGGCCATCATGCACCTTTGGAACGTGCCTGGAGCGTTACATAAGCCGAAAGGCATACGTCGATAGGCAAAAGTTCTGTAGGGGCACGTGAAAGTGGTCTTTTCTTGATCCTGCGGATCAATGGGAATCTGAAAGTAACCCAAGAATCCATCGAGGAAACAATAGTACTCATTTTCAGCTAATCTCTCGAGCATCTGGTCCATGAGGGGTAGAGGAAAGTGGTCTTTACGGGTGGTGTCATTTAACTTACGATAGTCAATGCACACACGCCATCCCGTAACCAGTCGAGTTGGAATCAACTCGTTTTCTTCATTTGTGACAACAGTTATGCCACCCTTTTTTGGAACACAATGGATTGGGCTAACCTAAGGACTGTCAAAGATAGGGTAAATCAATCCGGCATCATGAAGTTTGAGAACTTCTTGTTTAATAACCTCATGAATTTTGGGATTAACCCGTCTCTGTTGTTGAACTGCCCGTTTGAAATCATCCTCCATCAAGATTTTGTGAGTACAGAATTCAGGGTTAATACCCTTGATATCGGAGAGTTTCCAAGCAATTGCTTGCTTGTGAGATTTCAAGACCTTTATGAGAGCAGTTTTCTCCTCATCTTTTAAATCTTTTGCAATAATGACGGGTAACTTATAATCACCCTCAAGGAATGCGTATTCAAGATGGGGAGGTAAGTCCTTAAGCTCGACCTTGGGGAAATCATCAGTTTTCTCAACATTTTTTATTTCCTCTTTATGAAGTGTATGTGAAAGAACGGGAGGGTGGGAGGGATCTTGATTGAGAAACTTCTCAAGGATAAGTATATCCCTTTCCGGGTCAATCTCTTGGTTATCAATCCCTTCGGGAATTGAGTCACTTCGGAGAAAGGCCTCTATTTCCTCTAAGACGAAGTCACTTCCCTCAAACGGAGTGAGGGAAGGAGTAGAATTAGCAATTATGGGATGAGAAGAGGGAGTGGGATTCCCACTCAAAGAATCATCAGCGAAACCAAGAATTTCTTGAGAGTACTCCTCGGTAGCAACATCGATGCAGTTAACAGATTTAGAATCATAATTCGAGGAGTGTCTCGAGGTTTGATCAAGGTTGAAGGTTATGGCTTCGGAACCAACACGTAGTGTGATTTCCTCATCGAATACATCGATCAGAGCACGACCCGTCCTAAGGAATCCTCTTCCAAGAATGAGAGGAACCCTTGGATCCGCACCAAAATCAACAATCACAAAGTCGGCTGGAAAATGGAATTTTCCCTCCTTTACAAATATATCCTTGGCAATACTGAGGGGACGAGATATCGAACGATCTGCAAGCTCGAGAGTCATGCAGGTGGGAGTAAGTTCAGGAAGAGATAGTTTCTTCCACACTGAATGAGGCATCAGGTTGATGCTTGCACCAAGATCGCCCAAGGCATAGCATTCAACCATTCCCGGGAATATACAAGGAATGAGAAATTTCCCGGGATCTCCTAGCTTCTCGGGAAGCTGTTTCAACAAAACCACAGAGCAGTTTTCATTGATGGGAGTTTTTGCCATCTCGAACAGTTTTTCCTTGTTACTTAACAGATTTTTGATTGTGGATGCAAATTTAGGCATCAAGAGAATAACATCCGCGAAGCTGATGTCAAAATGAAGATCTTGAAAGATTTGGAAATTTTTTTCCATTTGATGGTTTGCTTTTTCATGGAGCTTTTGATCCTGTAAACGTGATGGACAAGGAATTGTAAGTTTCGGGTTGGGTTTTGGATTTTCAACAGGCGTCTTGGGAGGTTCAAATACGACCCTTGTTTTACGGATTGGGACCAGGATAACTAGAGGAGGGATGTCAGTGGTACCTCTGTTATTAGGAAGTACCCTATCAGTTGTAGCCTCAGTTTCACGTTGTAGCCTCAGGTTCAAATAGATGAAACTGTGGGTCCTTTATAAGAAACTCCGCTTCGGGTTGTGATCGCCTTAATATCGCCCCTCGGGTTAGCGATCGTGTTGCTCGGTAGTGTACCTGAGCCTGAGGGTCGATCATTTAAAGACTTCTTGAGTTCTGAGATCTGGCTGACCAACAATTTGTTCATTTCTTCTTGGGATTTCATAAACTATTTCAACAAGTCATTGGATGACGGTCCCGTTGGAACAACGGCTTGATTTTGGTTAGGAACATTTTGAGAACGGTTGTTTTGAAAATTCCCTTGATTTTGATTATTATGACTCTGAAAATTGTTTCGTTGTTGAAAATTACCCTGTTGGAAATTATTACCCTGATTAAAATTACCATGACCTTGATTACGGTTAAAATTTCCTTGGTTCTGAAAAGCCTGATTGTGACCGGAATGGAAATTCCCTTGGTTTTGAAAACCTTGGTTCATTCAGTTTTGATTTTGATTAAAATTTTGATTCTGATTCTGAGACTGATTAAACCCGGGTGGTCCAAGGTAGTTATTGGAATGATAGCTCAAAAGGTTAGGGTCCCCTTGTGTTGGTAAGAATTACCTCCCGCATTATAGGAACCTTGAGCTGCATACACGTTTTCGTGAGCGAAGCCACCGGAGACTGGACACTTAGTGTACGGGTGGGGACCACCACAAGTTTCACAACTTGGGTTGACAACTTTGACGCGATAATTTTGATTTGACTGATGAATACGTAAAACTGTAGTGGACAAACCATCAAGTTTTTTATCAAGGACAGCTATATCATTGTTTGCTGGAGTGACTGATTTACATGAATCATTCCTCTCGGCTGAGGAATCCCAGAAATTGTGATGGGCAGTCATGTTTTCGATCAAATCATAGCGCTCTTCAGGGGTCCTTTTCATAAAGGTGCCCCCAGCAGCAGCATTGATGGTGTCACGGTGACGAAGTGTCAAACCATTGTAGAAGATATCTATAATGGAACCAACAAGCGTATTATGATTGGGACATCGATCAATTGCAACCTTATAGCGTTCCCATGCCTCAAATAAGGACTCGTCAGGACGCTGTCTAAAGTTACTGATATCATTTCTCAGCTTAGTTACCATGGATGGTGGAAAGTATTTAGCCAAGAATTTGGTAACCATCTCATCAAAAGTTTGGATCAAATTCTTAGGAAGACGATCGAACCAGGCAATAGCATGATGAGTGAGAGAATAGGGGAAGAGATACAAACGAAGGCCGTCTTCGGTGACGCCATTTTGTTTCATGCTCTGGGTGACGGTTAAAAATTTGTCAAGATGCTTGTTAGCATCGTCACCCGGCAATCCGTGGAACTGACATGAATTTTGGATTTGTTGAATCATGTGATGCTTGAGGTCGAAGTCCGTAGCCTCAATAGTGAGTGGTGCAATAGGTCCACCTCTCCCGTGCATGGTAGGTTGACACAACTCCTCCATTGTTCGGAGATCAGGAGCTGTCTCATCCTTGGGAGGGTCAGGTGGGGGTGGTGGGGGCCCGTCGTCCATTTTTATTTTTGGTTCTTCAATAACTATACGTAACTCGGGTACGTTTCTTTGACGATTACGCTTTGTTTGTGAACGAGTGCATATGCATGCATTAAAAACAATGTCAATTAAAACAAGACCGAGGCAAATAAACAGGGAACTTAAACCAATAATCACAGTATGACTGGCTTCTTTGAAAAAGGTACACCAATCACAAGGATACAAAGGCAAGTTTTAATCTTTAGTTTGGGAACTTATTAATGTTCATACCCCCAGTTGGTAGGTATTCAGTCTTGGTTTTCGACAGTTTATTTTATGTATTTTTTATTAAAAGAAAACAAAATGTTTTTGGCTTTTTGGGTGTGTGTGCAAAAAACTTTTGGAAATATTTTTTGGTATCGATTCGTTAACCGAAATCGTTTTCTTTAAAATTACTCACAGGGTGGCGGGAGAGAAGAATGGATCTCTCTTCAGTTCTCAATTTAATGTCAGAACTTCCGTTTACCACCTGTGTAGGTTGTAATCTTAAAGAAATCGAAGTAATTTAACTTTACGATTTGTTTTGTTGTTTATGATTTTTTTGGTGTTTTTAACACTTTAGGTAAAGTGTTAATAAATTTTTTCTGATATGATTATAATTTTTACAAAAAAAATTTACAAAGTGGTGAAATTTATACAAGGAGGGTTTTGAAAAATCACTAAACCTAAAAACGTTTTGAAACACGCAAAAACCTCCCCGGCGACGGCGCCAAAATTTGACTCCTCCCAAACAGTCAGTCCAAATTAACCATGGATGGTCAACAGGTCAAACCTGAGTGAGAGTAGTGCAAGATATATAATCCGTGGAAGTACAGGAAAATCCCCGGGTCGTATGTCCCAACGAGATTGAAATTGTGTTTTAGAAACGTTTATGGGAATCAGTGATTTGGGAACAGTAACAAATAATGATTTGGATTTTATTACGCTACTGATTGCTTGATATTAAGATAATGAAACAGTATAAACAATCACAAGATTACAGACATAAACAAACGTAAACAAATTAAAAATCAGAAATGACTGCGTGTAGAGAAAAAAGTGAGTTTTAAGCAAATATTAATTGCAGGGGGTGAAAATGAAACTTTTACAAACTTACTATTAAAAGAAAATTTAATTTAAAATAAAATTATTTTTTTGATTATTTTAGTATTTAATATTAATTAAAAACTAATTTAAACTATTTAATAATTAATAAAACTAATTTATAACTAATTTAAATTTAAGAAAAATAGTAAAATGACTTAGAAAAGTATGAAAATTTTTACAAAACTAATTAACCATCACAGGAATCCTAAAAAATTATAAAAAGTTTATTATTTTTAAACTAATTTACTAACTATTTACTTATTTAATAATTAAAATCTATTTAAATTAATTAAATTATGAAAAATACTAAATGAACAGTGAAAATTCTGATTTTTTTTTAAAAAATACTTTATTAATTATAAAAGCTAGGAAAAATATAAAAAGCTACTATTTCTTATTAATAAGCAGAAGGAAAATTAATATTTGGATTTTTTAATTAAAACTAATTAAATTTAATTTAATTATTATAAATACTAAATAAACTCAAAAAATTATGAAAATTATTCCTAAATTATTTTAATATATTAGAAACTTAATAAAAATATAAAATGGGAAATTGCTTTTTGAAAAAGCTGAGTAATAAGCCAAATGACTTAAATAGAAGCTATCACTATTTTTAATTTTTGTTTTTCTTTTTCAAAACTATTTATCTACTGAAATGAACAACTTTTGAGAAAACACCTTTTCTAGAAATAAAAAATAAGTAGGTTGTGAGCTTATGAGTTTGGAAGATAAGCACTTAAAGCTTATTAGGACTTTGATGATTTGAAAAAGCTAGTTAACAAGCTACAATCTGATTCCACAATGGTAAATAAGCTACCACAGTTTAAAATAACTAGAAATAAGCAAAAATGAAAGGGATAAGCACATGAAATAAGTTACAAGAAGCTGATAGACAAATGACCAAAACCAGAATACAAGGCAGGCCAAAAATGCAAAAGTGTAGGCAATGTGGGGCCCATAGGAAGGTTTGGAAGTCCAAAACAAAAGCTAATCTAAAAAGATAGCCAAAAGGGCTTTTCAAAAAGCCAAGGATCAAGCAATGGGGCCTACTAATAAGCACTAGGGGAGACCTTGAAGTTGGGCTTGTACACTGACTTACTTAGTATGCATCATGGAATGGGACAAACTAAAAGATACAAGCAGCCCTACCAAATAAGCCAGAAATCAGCTAATAAGCCCTGAACCTTAGAGATGAGCTTTCCAAAAAGTCCAAGCTCACACTATGGGACCCACATGTGAGCTTTTAGGAGCTTGTAGAGTTGGGTGCAAACACTGAGTACTCAGTGTACTCAGTGAAGTGGTGGTAACTTAGAGGCCAAGAAAGGCTAGGGGCAAAGGATGTGAAGTCCAATATAAGCCTGAATCTAATAAGCTGACCTAATAAGATTTTCAAAAAGCTAAAGGGTGGGTCCTGGGGTCTACTGGTTAAGCCAGAATAAGCCAAGGAAGGTTTGGTAAAAACTCTGGTGCAGGGGAAGGTGCTCAGCCTGCAGGTCTAAACAAGCACTTGTATAAGCTAAAAGAAAAATCCTAAAAATAATCCAATGATTGATTTTGAAACTTAAGCTGGTATATTTTAACTTGTGAAAAGATTGAGGCTTTAATGTAAGCACAAAAATCAAGAAAAGTCCTTGAAAATTTGAGTTTATGCCTAACTATGCAATTTTGACTTTTTAGATTTATGAGCTAAGTTGACTAAATTGAACTTTTGATCACATCTACTTACTGATTATGTGGTATTAAGCTAATTAGAAGTGAAATTAAGCTAGATGACCAAGTTATGAACTACTGTAATGAGATTGATACTCTAAATCCTAACAGATAACGAATATGATGAGACTATAAGCTATTTTGACTTTTTATTAAAAGGGACCTGGTTTTTATGATTGATATGACCTAATGAGACTTATGCTGACCTAAATGAACCAAGAAGATCAACTAAAATAGGCTAGTACACAGAATAGCAAACAAATCCAAACAAAACTTAAACTTGACTGATCTTATGATTTTCAAAGAGTTGGACAAAGTTAAAGCATGAAACTTATTTGCAACCACCTAAGGTGATCTAATATCCCTAAATGAGTACAGATTTATAAGCTACAACCACTAGTCACCAAGATTACAACTTATGCTAATGGGACAGTCCAAAGTGGAATTATAAACAACTATTAATACCAATTAACAAGCAACTGATTGTAATCTAGAATATAACTAACAAACACTACATAAGCACAAAGGAACTAAAATTAAGCAGTAATAAGCATGTGAACAGTGAAACAAGGAAATTGAGAAAAACCTTACAAAGTGCACTCCTGCCAAATACCAAGGACCAAGGACCAAGATCACACCTATAAGTTCTCCACAGAACCACTAACGCAAGGCCATCCAAAATTTACCTTGCTCCAGCCATCATCACCATTAAACCTACAATATTTGATTTTTTTATCTATTTTTCTGAATTTTTTTGTATTTTTTGTTTTTAATGCTAAACTGCTTTTTAAGGTTTCTAATAGCTATGAAAAGCTATATAGGGAGCTTATGTGAGTTATTATGTCCAGAATACCATGTATCAACACTAACTACACTATATGAGATTTTTGAAATTTGAAAAGTGCATAAACTGAGATTGTGAAATTAAACTGAAATTGGAACTTTGAAACAGACTTAGATTATCATATAAAGGCTCAATACAAAGTTTTAAACTGAAAATTAGACAAGGAAATTACAATTTAAGCTAAACGACTCTATTTTTTTTTACTAATTAAGCTACTACTCCTTCTTCTGTCTTCTCTTTCCTTTTATAAGCTTTAATTAGGGTTTGTGGGTGTTTCTGAGCAAATCCCATCATGAATTACAACCCTTGGATGAGTGAGAATTGATCCTGGCCATTTGTTGGTTTTGGCGGGAAAAAGGAACATAGCAATTTGCTCTGTTTGTGTGTAGGAGGGGGGTGGTGCATTAAATGGGATTTGTTTGTTAGGTGCAGAGGGTGTGGATAGGTGATGATGAAATTGCAACTGGGGGTGGTGAAGATGGGATGTTTGCAGGGTCAAGTTGGGGAGGGAGGTGTTGGTTTGACTTGTGTTGACCGGAGGGAGGAGGCAGGTCAAAGGGGTCGTTTGACCCGGGTAATATTAAAACAGGGGTTGGGTTTGTTTTATGTTTTGGGCTTGGGAAGGGTTTATGGGCCAAGGGGTGAGTGGATCAGTCTTATGTTTGGATTGGATTTAGATTTTTGGTGCAATAATATTACAAGGGTCCGTTTGGTTATAACAATTACACAAGGACCAATTTTGTCACTTCTGAAAATTCAAGGGGCTGGAAATGTGACTTTTCCAAAGTATTCATAAGGATGAAACTTGCCAAACTTTATTAGTACAAGGACCATATTTGAGATTTTCCACTTTTTGAATTTTCCAGCAACCAAACATGCCAATTCTGAAACTTCAGGGGCCAAATGTGTAATTTCTTTAAAACTTTCATCCAGGGACTAAACTTGGCAATTTGTGAACTCCAAGGACCAATGTTGACTTTTTATTCCAAAATCCAATGCTTAGGGACTAATTCTGCCAATTTTTAAACTTGAGGGACCATTTCTGCCAATTTTGTAAACTTTTGCTCCAAGGACTATTTTTGGAATTTGGTGATTCTCCAAGGTATGTTTTGACATTCTGAGCTTAAAAATGATAATTTTCTTCACCGACTTTGGCTTTTGATACGATTTCCAAACTCGTGCTCGTTTTTTTCCTTTTTGGCATGATTTGTGCCAATTTCTGAAATATCCGTTCATGCACGATCACAAACGCAAAAGCACAATATCCTTGGCATTTATGGTTAGTTTGTGTCTGTTTTGGTCTTAAAATGGACAGAAAAGGGTGTGTGAATAAGCACACACCAATGTAATTAACCCAGATGATTAACTCGTCACAAGTAAATATTGCCTTTATCCAACAAAACCGTGTTTATCATATCCCTACACCTCACGTTATAACCCTTTAAAAGACCTCTTTGATAGTTTATCCTAGGTGCTTACGCCAAGTGGTGGAGGTTTGATCCTTTACCAAGCCTGGTTATCTATTTGTTATGACAGGTAGTGAGAGATGTTTTCCATTTCCACATTGTGATATATACTTTATTACACCCGAGATATGTGAGTATCAAAACACTATTTGTGAGGTGCTAGTGTATAATTTTCGTGCTTGTTTTTGGTTGAAGTGGAACGATTATTTGTTGTAATTACTTTTATATTAGTGTTAAATGACCCCTTAACTTGTATTTTGATTAGAATAAAAGCGCATTTGCTTGAGGACAAGCCAATCTCAAGTGTAAGGGTATTTGATGACCCGAAAAGTGTACCTTTTTTGGGGGGTCATTTAAGGCCAAAGTCAAAATTATTTGATCAAATATTGCCCTAAATCGTTCCTTTTGTCATTTTCGGTACTTTTGAGAGGAAATTTACAAAAGGGAGCATTTTGGACATTTTTGGAGCGAAAAAGTGAAGAAAACGACAAAGTCTCAAAATCATGCTGGAAATTGCACATGACGGCGTCACAGGATGCTAGTGACGGCGTCAAGACTTGACAAAGAGATGGATAAATCAATTACACGTTACGCGCCAGAGAGTTTTCTAAAGAGTGCGTGACGGCGTCACCCTTTAGGGTCGCCAAGGCCGTCACGTATTACACATAGAGAGACAGCCCAGAGTCCACAAAGAGTGACGGCGTTAGAAGTGGATCTAGGCAATGCGAGTATAATTTTGGCGGCGAGTTGACGGCGTCACACCTATCTCTTGACGCCGTCAGGATGTCAAATCTATATATAGTTTTCTAGTTTTCATTCATTGTGTGCAACTTTAAAGGGAGTAAACCCTAGATGAATTTTACAGATATTTAGAGGGTTTCAAACCCTTGTTTCATCCATGCTTAATTGAAGATAAGTCTTTAATCAAATCATTCAATATGTCTATGTGTTGTTTGATTATATCTTACGCTTGTCTTCTCTTTAACATGCTAGGCTAGGTTTTCTTTATGTTTGCTTAGATGTAATGAAACTTAGATATTGATTATGGGTTGGTTGTTTGTTTATAATTGATGTGTGCTTATTCACACATCAGTTTTAGGCCTTAAATTAGACCAAATACACCAAATACTAACCAAATATGCCAAGTGAATGTGTGTTTTTTTATTTGTGTATGTGCAGGTACGGATATGTGAAAAATGGTCCAAAATAAAGCCAAAACCGACAAAAATGAGCACGAGAATGGAAAAAGATCAAAAGCCGGAGCCGGGGAAGCTTAATGATCAAAGAATGCTCAAAATGTCATAATAAGTCCTCAGAAATTCCTAAATTTGCAAGAAAAGTCCCTGGTCAAAATTTGGTGAAATTGGCAACATTGGTCCCTATACTTTCCGATATTAACAAGAATGGTCCCTGAATAAAGATTTCAAATTTGACAGAACAGGTCCCTATAATTTAAGAATCTACATAAATGGTCCTTGTCATTTTTATCCTTAATCCTTAAAACTATTAAAACAAATCCAGTCCAAAAGCCTAAACTCCCCTAAACCCAAAATGAATATAAGCCCATCACCCCTTCTCCCTTGTACCCGATCCAATATACATCCTGGTCAAATAAACCATATGACACAGTCAATCTTTTAATAATAACACTCCCAAACCCAATTCCAAATACCCCGCCCCCTAAATTTAACCATACCAAGAAAAAGTAACTGTAGCAGGAACCCAAATTACCACACAACCCAAATTAACCCATCCAGGTAATAATTACCTCATGATTATTGCTTCTAGAAGGACTGTCACGTGTCAGAGGATGTCATGACACACACGGATTGCCAAGCTGTACAATCACAGCTCTTTGATTGGTGGATGGGACGTGGATAGTGATCCAAGGGTCGTGATTAATGGATTGGTGGCCAAGGCTTGATCAAGGGACATGATTAGAGGGTCGTGAAGCTTCCTGAAGCCCTAGAAGACCTCTCCTCAGCCTATATATCTATATCCCCTCACTCTCACAATAAAAGACTATTAGATTTATGGTTAGATATTAGGAGTATGGTAAATTTAGATATAGCTTTAGCCTGTTGTATTTTCAATTTCAATTTCAAATTGTACTCCATTTTCAGTTTTAATATAATTCATAATTTCATTTTATTTCCTTGCAACTTAATTTTCAGCAATTCTATTCTGTTTATTGTTTAAAACTTTTTAAGTTACTGTTTTATTGAGATATTTCAAATAACTTGTAGTGAGTTGTATGGATTATTTTTTGCTTCAAAATCAGTTGAAATAATTGGTCAATGAAAGTCAAGATTTGGATTTATATGAAATAATAGTGATGTATTCTGGGTATGGATTGCTCATTGAGCCTATATTAGAGATAGGCTTTGATCAAGTCTAACCTCTGTTCTGCTGAGGTTGATTAGTAAGTTTCTCATTTTATTTTAGCATACTTCCTGTAGAAATTTACAACTGCTCATATAGTGTTTAGTTTTATTTGATAGCTTATGTTTTATGTTTGATTTATATAAGTAATATTGTTTGTTGCTTAGTGGTTACTGTGTGATTGTTGGAAGTTATATTCTTTTCTCCCTGTATATGCATGGAAGGAGTCTCAACTGATGAACATGATGAGGTATCATCACATTCATCATCCTCATCGAGAAAAACAGCATTTTGAAATTTGGTACGTGTTCTAGCTGCTTGTTCTAAGACGAGTAATTCTTCCATGCTTCTTTCGTCTCTACCAGCATGTTTTTCAGCAAGTAATTCCGTGATAGATTTATCACGAGAATATTGAGTGAGTGGAAATTGTGGGGTTGTGGATGTGTCAAAACCGGAAGGTTGACATTGATCATCATTATGAGGACCCCCACAATGTACACAAGAAAAACTTTGTGCATTGTGAGACGACATATTAGCCAACTTCTCCTTAAGATCTTTAAGTTTCTCAAGAACCTCTAGACAAGGGTCTTGCTGGATGTGAGGAGTTGCTTGGTTTATTTGGCACTGTGGATGTGGGTCTTGAAACGAATAGTCATAATTGTTACAAGGAAATGGATTCCTTGTTTGACAATCAGAGCTAAAGTGTGGACCTCCACAATACTCACAACAGTTGAACTGATGTGGTTGTGAGTCGTATGTGTTTAAGTCATAATTGTTATTAGGAACCTGTTCATAGACAAACTGATTCCTAGTTTGACAATCAGAACTATAGTGTGAACCACCACAATACTCAGAACAGTTAAACTGTTGAGTCTGGTTTGGTGTATTTTGATACGAAGCATCATTGAGATTTGGATAATATGATTCTTGCTCGTATGAATGTGATGGGTAGTTTGAAAAATTTGAGGAGTCGTTGAATGAGTTTTGATTAGGATCATAAGCAAATGAATTACTCGATCCACAAAACAAACAACTCCCATTTTGAATATCATTACCACATTGTATACATGTACACCAACGACATGGAAAACCGAAAAGAGGCTCACCACAACCGACACAAGGAACAAAATCTGGAGGTGGGACAAGTAGTGTGCTCTGAGAGCTAGCAATTTCCACCACTTCCGTTATGGTCTCGGGTTTTGGTTCTTGATAAACGTGAAGATCAGGTAAGTCGTTCTTTTCAGTCACAACCCTAAGCTCTGTATGTTTGCTTGACAAACTTTTAACCGTAAACCGTGAAAGATCAGGATTGATTCTTGAAGGTTTAGGAGCATTTGTGAGCTCAGGTTTTTTTACAACCGTGGTTTGGACGTATTTACCACCTCCATCGTCAGATGAAAGTACAAGGTCCTTTGTCACCTCGGTTTCATGATCTCTTTCCCTCACCGGAGAGGGAATAGGAATCGAAGGTCCATCATAATCAACATAACATCTTGACATTTTTGACAAGGCCATAAGTTTTTCAACTTCAATTTTACAGGCCCTTTGTTTAAAGAAATCGTCATCGAGAGATGCCATTAGGATTAATTATGGGACAAGTAGAAGAATGTAGAATCAAAGGGTTTTGGGGATGAGAAATGAAGAATCAAATAGGTAGGGGTGTAAAGGTGAATATTTTTGTGTTTTGTTTTATAAAAATATGGATAAAAGATGGTAAATATACAATGGATGTATATCCAAACTCACTAATACGCAAAATCTTTTAGAATAAGCGCACAACCTCCCCGGCAGCGGCGCCAAATTTTGATTCGCCTCAAACAGTCAACTAAGTTTACCAGGTGATGGTCAACCAAGTCAAACGTCTAAAACAAATGCTTTCGAGGAATACAGTGTTGCGTGGAGAGGGTTTAGGGGCAATTAATGGTTGTTGGAGTGTTGTGTGAGGTGGAGGGGAGTGGATAGGAGTGGGGAGCAAGAAACCGGTGAGGTGGAGGTATACCAGGGTGGTTTGGAGTCTGTGTGGTGTGGTGGTGGTTTTGGTGGGAAAAAGGAAGACGGGGTGGTTTTGTTTTAGGGGTGTTGACCGGGTCTTTGACCAAAGGGGTGGACTGGATTGGTAAGTGGGCTGGGAAAATGGGCTTGGGGTATTTATAAAAAGGTTGGGCTTGGTGGATTGTTTGGTTTATTTATTTATAAGGGTCCGTTTGTATAATAACTAACAAGGACCAATTTTGTAATTAGGGAAAAGTTGAGGGGCTGTTTGTGGCATTATTCAAAGTTTATCATAAGGACTTAATTTGCCATATATGAATAGTATAAGGGTAGGTTTTTGATCATTTTCACTTTTAAATACCCGGGGACTATTTATGCCAATCCTTCAAACTTGAGGGACCAATTTGTAATTCCTCCAAACTTTTCACATAAGGACCAAACCTGCAAAAGATTATAAGTAAAAGGACCAAAATTGAATTTCTCAAAGTTTTTAACATCCCAGGGACCATTTCTGTCAATTTCCAAAGTTGAGGGACTAAACTTGTAATTTTATGAAACTTTGTACCAAAGGACTAAATATGTAACTTTATGATTAAAAAGGACCTTTGGTGACATTTTCATGTTTTTAGAATAACCAGGGACTAGTTTTGCAAATTTATGAAACTTGAGGGACTGAAACTGCCAATTATGCAAACTTTGTACGTTTTTCATCTGTTTTTGCATATTTTGTATTTGAAACATATAAAACACACCTCTAAGATATTTTAAGTATTTTGATACATATTTGAGTGTTTTTGTATGTTTTGGCAGTTCAGATTAGTATAAAATGATAAGTATTTAGACACTCATCAATCCCCCACACTAAACTATTGCTAGTCCCTAGCAATCTATTGAGAAAAACTTAATGGATTTGAAAAACTCTTTACCAAAAGCCATCACTTCTGGAGTAGCCAGGTGTAAGAACTGTGGCACACCTGATAACCGTGTGATTTTGAGCAAATCACCAGCTGTCAACGGATTTGATTAGTCTTTACCAAAAGCCGTTTGCTTCTGGACTAGCCAACTCTTGATGGAATAGTCAACATCTTGGTGAGCTGATTACCAATTATGGTTTTTCCACGGCCTTTACCACAAGCCATAATCTTGCGGGCTAGCCAACTCATTAGCTTTTGAGGATAATGGGGAGTTGAGGAACCATACAATTTTTGGCAAATTGCAAGCCATAAACGGGTTTGAGTTATCTTTACCAAGAACCGTTTGCTCCTGGATTAGCCAATCCTGTTGTGGGTTAGACATGGAGGATTGATACCATTTATTGCGTTCTAAGTGAGAAAAAATTTTAAAATTTTGGCTAAAATGGGGGTTCTTGATGGAACATGTGTTTAAATTCGTTAGACGAATCTCCCCCCACACTTAGAACTGAATATTGTCCTCAATATTCAAAGTACCGGGTGTTAAACCGAACTTAGAACGTAAGAAGAAAATATTCCATAGCCTTTATTTATTTAAGATGTATATACATACAATTTATTTTTTAGATAAAACTTCTTAAATAGAAGCTATCACTATATTTACATTTTTTTTTTTTTTTTTTTTTTTTTTTAGAGGATATATATATATATACAACATGTGGGGTATCTCCCCCACACTAAGGGTGAAACATGGGTGAAAACCTATGTACATGCTAATGTTTTTGATTCCCGAGTCACTAGCTTGACTCGACCCCGAATTCATTTGTCCATGGGGAAGCAAGTGGAAAAGACAATCTCAATCGGACTTTCATTCAAGTTGTTTGGATAAACATTTGAAGCACGTGAAAGTTCCACACCGATGAGACAAGTAACCGGCTCATAATTTATAAATGATAATGCCGGGATCAAAGATAATGTCTTCACTCCCGAAAGAGTGAAGAACAGGATAACCCACAGGATATATGAAGAAAAGAAAGAAAGTCATGATGAAAATCATGATTAACTCTTCTTCCTCAATAGGAGAATTCATTGGTTCATGAATCTCCTCATTTAAGCTCGCTTGATCAAGACATATTATGGGTATGTCTAGATCAAAATAGAAATTATCATACTCCGGAGGAGATATGATATGAGTGAGTTCATCGGAGAACTCCTCAAAGGTGAATGATTCGTATTCGGGATTGATTTGAGTGAATTCACTTGGGAACTCCTCAATAGTAAATGATTCATAAACGGGAATAGAATTATAAGAATGAGAAGCGGTACTGCCACTTATCTTCTCTTCCGTTTGATCAAAATGGAACGTTTGCAATTCAGGAATAGAATCATTGATCAAAATCTCACTATCCTTGACGGGGATAGGAGATGAAATAGGCTTTTCATTAAAAGCCTCGATTCTAGAAATGAGAAGATTAGCATTTAATAACGTAAGACGAAGAGCTTCGTCTTGGTGTATTCCTTCATCATTCTCTTCTTTTGAGTTGACAAGCTCAGAAGGTAATTCCCCCACATAACTTATGTCTCCACAAGATAAAGAATAGTTCTCATCAGAATCAGAGAACATCTCAGTATGATTATTTGGAAAGACAAGAAGGGGAGGAATATCACACACATGATCAAGAATTCCCTGTGACTCACTTGGGATTGGGACAAGGTTCTCAACACTAGACTTTATGAATTCGTCCGATTCCTTTGCAGGAACAGTGTCAAGATGCTCGTCCCCCATGTTCAGAGAGTGAGTGGGAACCTCGGGTGTGATAACATCATACTCAGGGAGATGAGAAGGACTAGCAGTAATGGAGTCTACAAGTTCCATTATTTCTACTGCTGGTGATTCAGTTATATTCTTTTCTCCCTGTATATGCATGGAAGGAGTCTCAACTGATGAACATGATGAGGTATCATCACATTCATCATCCTCATCGAGAAAAACAGCATTTTGAAATTTGGTACGTGTTCTAGCTGCTTGTTCTAAGACGAGTAATTCTTCCATGCTTCTTTCGTCTCTACCAGCATGTTTTTCAGCAAGTAATTCCGTGATAGATTTATCACGAGAATATTGAGTGAGTGGAAATTGTGGGGTTGTGGATGTGTCAAAACCGGAAGGTTGACATTGATCATCATTATGAGGACCCCCACAATGTACACAAGAAAAACTTTGTGCATTGTGAGACGACATATTAGCCAACTTCTCCTTAAGATCTTTAAGTTTCTCAAGAACCTCTAGACAAGGGTCTTGCTGGATGTGAGGAGTTGCTTGGTTTATTTGGCACTGTGGAGGTGGGTCTTGAAACGAATAGTCATAATTGTTACAAGGAAATGGATTCCTTGTTTGACAATCAGAGCTAAAGTGTGGACCTCCACAATACTCACAACAGTTGAACTGATGTGGTTGTGAGTCGTATGTGTTTAAGTCATAATTGTTATTAGGAACCTGTTCATAGACAAACTGATTCCTAGTTTGACAATCAGAACTGTAGTGTGAACCACCACAATACTCAGAACAGTTAAACTGTTGAGTCTGGTTTGGTGTATTTTGATACGAAGCATCATTGAGATTTGGATAATATGATTCTTGCTCGTATGAATGTGATGGGTAGTTTGAAAAATTTGAGGAGTCGTTGAATGAGTTTTGATTAGGATCATAAGCAAATGAATTACTCGATCCACAAAACAAACAACTCCCATTTTGAATATCATTACCACATTGTATACATGTACACCAACGACATGGAAAACCGAAAAGAGGCTCACCACAACCGACACAAGGAACAAAATCTGGAGGTGGGACAAGTAGTGTGCTCTGAGAGCTAGCAATTTCCACCACTTCCGTTATGGTCTCGGGTTTTGGTTCTTGATAAACGTGAAGATCAGGTAAGTCGTTCTTTTCAGTCACAACCCTAAGCTCAGTATGTTTGCTTGACAAACTTTTAACCGTAAACCGTGAAAGATCAGGATTGATTCTTGAAGGTTTAGGAGCATTTGTGAGCTCAGGTTTTTTTACAACCGTGGTTTGGACGTATTTAGCACCTCCATCGTCAGATGAAAGTACAAGGTCCTTTGTCACCTCGGTTTCATGATCTCTTTCCCTCACCGGAGAGGGAATAGGAATCGAAGGTCCATCATAATCAACATAACATCTCGACATTTTTGACAAGGCCATAAGTTTTTCAACTTCAATTTTACAGGCCCTTTGTTTAAAGAAATCGTCATCGAGAGATGCCATTAGGATTAATTATGGGACAAGTAGAAGAATGTAGAATCAAAGGGTTTTGGGGATGAGAAATGAAGAATCAAATAGGTAGGGGTGTAAAGGTGAATATTTTTGTGTTTTGTTTTATAAAAATATGGATAAAAGATGGTAAACATACAATGGATGTATATCCAAACTCACTAATACGCAAAATCGTTTAGAATAAGCGCACAACCTCCCCGGCAGCGGCGCCAAATTTTGATTCGCCTCAAACAGTCAACTAAGTTTACCAGGTGATGGTCAACCAAGTCAAACGTCTAAAACAAATGCTTCCGAGGAATACAGTGTTGCGTGGAGAGGGTTTAGGGGCAATTAATGGTTGTTGGAGTGTTGTGTGAGGTGGAGGGGAGTGGATAGGAGTGGGGAGTAAGAAACCGGTGAGGTGGAGGTATACCAGGGTGGTTTGGAGTCTGTGTGGTGTGGTGGTGGTTTTGGTAGGAAAAAGGAAGACGGGGTGGTTTTGTTTTAGGGGTGTTGACCGGGTCTTTGACCAAAGGGGTGGACTGGATTGGTAAGTGGGCTGGGAAAATGGGCTTGGGGTATTTATAAAAAGGTTGGGCTTGGTGGATTGTTTGGTTTATTTATTTATAAGGGTCCGTTTGTATAATAACTAACAAGGACCAATTTTGTAATTAGGGAAAAGTTGAGGGGCTGTTTGTGGCATTATTCAAAGTTTATCATAAGGACTTAATTTGCCATATATGAATAGTATAAGGGTAGGTTTTTGATAATTTTCACTTTTAAATACTCGGGGACTATTTATGCCAATCCTTCAAACTTGAGGGACCAATTTGTAATTCCTCCAAACTTTTCACATAAGGACCAAACCTGCAAAAGATTATAAGTAAAAGGACCAAAATTGAATTTCTCAAAGTTTTTAACATCCCAGGGACCATTTCTGTCAATTTCCAAAGTTGAGGGACTAAACTTGTAATTTTATGAAACTTTGTACCAAAGGACTAAATATGTAACTTTATGATTAAAAAGGACCTTTGGTGACATTTTCATGTTTTTAGAATAACCAGGGACTAGTTTTGCAAATTTATGAAACTTGAGGGACTGAAACTGCCAATTATGCAAACTTTGTACGTTTTTCATCTGTTTTTGCATATTTTGTATTTGAAACATATAAAACACACCTCTAAGATATTTTAAGTAATTTGATACATATTTGAGTGTTTTTGTATGTTTTGGCAGTTCAGATTAGTATAAAATGATGAGTATTTAGACACTCATCAATCCCCAAATCTGCCTGAATACTTATAAATTTGAAGCTGCCTAAGTGCAATTTGTTCGATTTTATGTAAACCTAGGATAATTAAGTGCTTAATCAAGTTCAAATTACACTTAGGGGTAGTCTAGATCAATAGTTATTCACTATAGTCAACATAGGATTGCATCTTGAAAGTCAAAGTTTAGGTAAATTCTGTCTTGAAACCATTTGATCTCAAGCACTTTTAGGTTAACAAATCAGTTTGTGAGTTTGATTTTATGATGTTTTTAGAAACTCAGTAGGTCTGTTTTGGTTTTGCCCCCATAAGTTCAATATCCTCAGCTTATTTACACTGCTTATTTGGTTTGTCATTTAGTGGAATTGAACAGAGTTACTGTTTTCAAATTTGAGGCCTGCTAGTGAGTTTTTGAACTTGATAGCTGAGATTTATTGTTCATTCAAAGTCCTTTGTGTTTCTAGATTGATGTTCTTAGTATACTTTTGTTTGTAGCTTATCTGTTTGAGCATTGCTTATTTCCTTATAGCTTATTTGAACCTGTTTTGAGTCCTCTCTGTGTTTCTGAGCTTAATTTAGTCTCACTTTTGCTTATTTGAACTTAATTGAGTCGAAAACACCTTTGATAAAAGTTTGGTCAAAGTTGGTCAAGGAGTGCTTATAAATAAGCACTCCAAATAAGCAGTTTATAGCTTATCAGCATTTTTCTGGCTTATTTTATTTTCAAAATGTTTTCTCAAGCTTATTTTAATATTTTAGATTTTCTGTAATTTTTTAAAAATTTTCTAAATAGGTTTACTATTTTTCTTATTTAATTTTCATTTTTAATAAATTTTTAATACTTTTTAATTACCAAAAATTCCAAAAAAAATTAGAAAAATCCTAAAAAATCCAAAAATATTTTAGAAATTAGTTTTCATTTATTTTTTTATTTTTAGAAATTAATTTTGCATTTTTCCCATTTATTTTGAATTTTATTTGAATTTTTATTACTTTTTAATTAAATTTAATAGTTTTTAATTCACAAAAATTACATAAAAAGCCAAAAAAAATAGTTTTAAGTTTTAAAATTACTTTTTAGTTATTTTATAATTTTCAAAATTTATTTTGCATTTTTCAAACTTTATTTTCATTTTCTTTTCATTTTTAATTAGTTAATTAGTTTTTAATTCAAAAAAAAAAGTCAAAAAAATATTTTTCTTTTTCTCAAAATTCTCTTTTATCATTTTTAACTTTAGAAAATTATTTTCAAGTCCGTAGGAGTAGTGTAGCTTAAATTTCATTTTTTATTTCGTACGTTTACGTTTATTTCGCGTATTAGCTTACGTTTTCGATTTTACGTTACGTTTTTGGTTTTAATACTTGAATTAGGTGCTTAAGTGATTATTTGTGCTTCATTTACTTATTCATTAGTATAATCTCATTCAAATCACTTTTTACCACTTTCACGACACGTTTCACGAATCGTGAATTTAGAATTCCATTAACACCTTCGTTGGGACACGACCCGTGGAAATACTTTCCTAAGCATTTCTTCGGAAAAATAAACCTATACTAAAACGATTAAATCAAATGGCGTAGCTGCCGGGGAAGGTTGAAGTGAATTTTTGATTTTCGTTTTTCGAAATTGTGTTTTGAAAACTTTCTTTGTATATATTTTCTATAAAAACCAAAAAAATTGAAAAATTAAAAACACTTTTCCTAAAGTGTTTTCAAAAATACCAAAAAGAAAGTTACAGCCTCGACTCTCCCGTGGAAGGGGGGGCGTTGTAAACCAAATAAGCTTCCCAATATAAGAACGCGTGAAATTAGTTGCTAATCGGATTACTTTAATTCTACAACCGAATAAGCGGAAAATACGGATAGCTTTGACATTAAATTGCAAGCTGAAGAGAGAAACACTCTTCTCTCCCATTCCGTCGCGAGTAGTTTTAAAGGAAATGGTTATGATTAACGTAACGTTTGAAAAAAGAGAATAAAAGTTTAAATTTTTTGAATTCCAATATAAAAATACAAAAAGATTTTCCTTTTCTACTTTGATTTTCTTTTTCGATAATTAAAAAAAAAAAACAAAAATAATCTTCTTCTCCTCTTATCATTTGATTCTTCTTCTTTAACCCTCTAAACCAATAATTCTTATGGATCCGACTTGTTTTAAATGTGGAGAACCGTTCTTTGAAGGTTCATGTGTTTGGTGTACATGCAAACGGTGTGGTAATGATATTCAAGACGGAAGTTGTTTGTTTTGCGTTTCAAATACGTACAACAACTTTCCAAATTTTTCCGACTACCCACCTCAGCCCGATTCATTCAATCAACAATATTGCGAAAGATGTGGAAGAAATATAATCAATGGAATTTGTTCGTTTTGTGCTTTAGAAGATGAAAGTTCTTATTCTTATGGTTTTAATCCGAACTTTTCCAATTATCCTCAAAACGATTTCAATTCATATGAGCAAGATCCGTACTTCAATGATGAATCGTTTCAAAATGCACCGACTTCACAACTACAAAACGGTTGTGAGTATTGTGGAGGTCCACACATTAGCACCGATTGTCAAACAAGGAAATCGTTTCCTTGTGACAATGATTATCACGACCAACCTCTACAATATGAAATGATCACTAAAATGATGATTGCTCAAAATGACTTTACCGAGCTGTGTCTAAATACATTAGATCTTTTTAAGGAGGTAATTCGTATAAGAGAACAAGTTAAGAATGATGAAAATGAGCTTTATAAAGAAGAAAATTCTACGATTAATCCCAGTCCGTCTTGTGAACCTTTAAATGTTGAAAATTGTTCTATGGCATCTCTCGACGATCATTTCTTTAACCATAGGGCTTTTAAAATCAAAATTGAACAACTTTACGCCTTGTCAAAAATATCGAAATGTCGTGCTGATTATGATGGACCATCGGTTCCTACTCCCTCTCCGGTGAGGGAAATGAAACGAGAAACCGAGGCGACAAAGGACTCGATACTTTCCACTAACAATGGAAGTGCTAAATACGTCCAACCTATGGTTGTCCAAGAATCAATTGCTACTCCTAATCCATCAAAATTTGATCCTAACCTTTCTCGATTTACGGTTAAGAGTTCGTCAAGCAAACGTGCTGAGCTTAAAACGGTGTTTAGAAGAAATGACTTACCTAATCTTCACGAACAAGAACTGGAGACCATAACGGAAGTGGTGGAAATTCCTAGCTCTCAGAGCACACCATTTGTCCTACCTCCGGATTCTTCAAGATGTTTTTCGATACTTGAATCTATCATCCCCGATTCTTCCCATCCTTTCCTCACACCGGTTGAGGGAAGTGATCCTGTTTTGGAAGAAGTCGATACTTTACTTGATAACAATGATTTTATTTCGACTGAGATTGTTATGCCGTCAGATCCTTTGGAGCCCGAGCTCAAGGACTCTTTACCCGATTTTGAGAAATATGTTTTTGATTCGGATGAAGAATGTGAGTTACCTCCGATTGATAATTCGAATGATTGTGTTGAGATGTTCTCCGATTCTGACGATGACGATTCTATATCTTGTGGAGACATCGACTATGTGGACTAATTACCTTCTGAGCTCGTCAGCTTAGAAGAAGAGAATGATGAAGAAGTTGACACTGAAATCGAAGATGATGCACTTCGTGAAAAATTATTGAATATCAATCTTCTTATTTCTAAAATTAAGGCATTAAATGATCCTCCGATTTCTTCTCCTATCCCCGTCACGGATAGTGATTTCTTACCCGAGCTTGAAATTTTTCGATTTGAAGAGACGAGTAGTAGCAGTCCCACTATTCATGCTGATATCTCTCTTCCGGATTATGAGCGTTTTAACTTTAAGACCGACTTTGTGCTTATTTTCGATAATCCGTCACGTGATCCTCTTTTAGAGGATGTCGATCCATTTCTTGCTGCGGATGACTCAATACCACCGGGTATTGAGAATGATGACAATAACGTTCAAAGAAATATTCTTTCCGATTTACCTTCTTCTCGTCCACCTGCGAAACCACCAGATGTAGATTTTGAATCCGATACGAATGAAGATATAATTGGAGTGGTGGACGAGATTTCTGAACATGATGTTCCTGTGCTTAATATTTTACCCACCCAACCCACCCATGATTCTGATGATGTTTATGCTTTTACCATCCGAGTGTTTCACCCATTCTTTACTTATCCCATCATTTCTTCACTTTTCCACTCCACTGGGAGTGAGGATACCGCCTTTGACCCCGACATCTCCGCTTTTTATGCCGGGTGTCCATTCCATCTGCTCTCCCCAAGGATGAATTAATTCGGGGATCAAGTCAAGCTCATGTGACTCGGTAATAAAAAACAAGCTCTTCGTGGGAGGCACCCCATGCTTATCAATTTCATTTTCTTTATTTTCTATTTTCTTAAGTAACGTGACGTGAGGGGGGCGACCCTTTCCAAACTCGTGTTTTCGTGGTTGTTTGTGAATGTTCAGGAATTTCCCCGAAGTTTGAGGACTCTCGTGCTCGTGGTTTGTCGTTCTCTCCACTCGAGTCTCATTCTTCGTTGCTCTTTTCGAAATTCACCATATCCAAAATCTTATCAACTAACGTTTTTCTCTTGGAATACTTAATAAACGACCTTAGATATTACGTAAGACTACCCGTACCCTTAAAACGTTGAGGACAATGTTTCACTTTAGTCTGGGGGGGGGGGGGTGAATCTTCGATTTGATTTGACCTGTTACCTTCGTCTGAGCTGTTAACTTACGCAACTCCGTTTTTCCACCAAAATTTTAAATTTGTCACCTTTTTATAAAAAAAAAAAAAGAAAAATTATATATATGGTATTATAAATAAGATTTTACACCTTGTTTTGACTTTCCTACTGGCGAGAGTAGAAATAAATGTTGCGACTTGACTGGGCGTGTTGAGCCCTAGCTCGTCTCCCTTAACCAATATAATCAAAAGATTATGGCTAAGCATCCGCGGATCTCATTACTTTGGATTTTAAATTTGCGGAGATCGAGGAATGGTAGAGTTTATTTAGAAGTTTCGTGCTAAACGTGGAGTAGTTGGATCTCTTTAGAGCCCACGAAAGGTACTTGTGGCCTCCTTGTTCCCACAAGATTGCACACCAATAAAAATAGATCTCTAGGATTAATTAAGTGTATGGGGTTTGGGCAATACTTAGTTTTTTCTCGTTCCCAACAAAATCTCTGCATATGGGGGTTTGGTACACATAGGGGTACTGCCAGTGTTACGGTGAAATAGACTATTGCATCTTGCCGGTTCGCAGCCGATGTTGTGATCTTAGTAAAGCCAATAATAAGGCAGAGGAATCCAAAGCTATAAAAAAGCAACGGATATAAATCCAAGGTCATAATAAAGCTCTTACATCTTGGCGGCTCTTAAACCGTTGTTGTAAAAGAAATAAAGGACTAAGGACCAAATATTATTAAAGTGCTTATAATTATGCAAAAATGCCAAGCTTCGACTCCGGGGGTTTCCCTAATAAAAAGCTTCCGTCTCGGGTCTCAAACATGGGATGTTTCGGCTGTAAATAAAAAGGGGGCCCCCACAAATCGTGTTAAATCAGAGACCTTCATGTGGACCCGATTTCTGTATGCAGGGGTTTTCGAGGGAAAGTTTGGAAACTACTTAGCGTTCAAATTTTGTGCTCTTATCGGACTAACAATTATCAAAACGAGAAAATATGAAGCAATTCATTTCTCACAAATTAAAATCTTGAGATACAAACTTAGGAACTGGGAACAAGCGGTAATTACACAAGTAACTTTTTTGGGTAGTGTTAGCATCTAACTTGTGGATAGACAATGATTTCGATTTTATGCTTAGTTTGGGAGCTTGTGAAAAATCAAGGATGACGATTTTTATTCGTATGGTCTCTTCTCTGTGAGAAGTGTTTCTACTTGTAGACCCTGAAAGTTATCAACAGATAAGAATTGATAATGAAATTCAAAGCAAACCATCACATATATAAAAATGAAAAAGTACAAAAAGAGTAATAGTAGTTGTTATTCATAAAAATCAGAAAACGGAGCGTTTTTTAGAATAAATAATTTTGATATCTCTTTTGAACATCATTGCTACTTTACAACGTCAATAAAGAGAGGTTTTGAAATTATTTATCTCTTAAGCGTGAGGTGATGACATCGCGTGAGGGCACGACAATACCTTCGTCTAGGGGAGTTTTGATGTGTGCTTATTCACACATCATTTTTAGGCCTTAAATCAGACCAAATACACCAAATACTAACCAAATATGCCAAGTGAATGTGTGTTTTTGTATTTGTGTATGTGCAGGTACGGATATGTGAAAAATGGTCGAAAACAAAGCCAAAACCGACAAAAATGAGCACGAGAATGGGAAAAGATCAAAAGCCGGAGCCGGGGAAGCTTAATGATCAAAGAAAGCTCAAAATGTCATAAGAAGTCCTCAGAAATTACTAAATTTGCAAGAAAAGTCCCTGGTCAAAATTTGGTGAAATTGGCAACTTTGGTCCATATACTTTCGGATATTAACAAGAATGGTCCCTGAAGAATAATTATGAAAAATCATCAAAGGTCTCTCATAAATTCAAAAGATGTTCAAGATTGGTCCATGGATAAAGATTTCAAAGTTGACAGAATAGGTCCCTATAATTTCAGAATCTACATAAATGGTCCTTGTCATTTTTATCCTTAATCTTTAAAACTATTAAAACAAATCCAGTACAAAAGCCTAAACTCCCCTAAGGCCAAAATGAATATAAGCCCATCACCCCTTCTCCTTTGTACCCGATCCAATATACATCCTGGTCAAATAAACCATATGACCCGGTCAACCTTTTAATAATAACACTCCCAAACCCCAATTCCAAATACCCCGCCCCCCAAATTTAACCATACCCAGAAAAAGTAACTGTAGCACGAACCCTAATTACCACACACACGAAATTACCCCATCCAGATAATAATTACCTCATGATTATTGCTTCTAGAAGGACTGTCCAGTGTCGGAGGATGTCATGACACACACGGATTGCCAAGCTGTACAATCCCAGCTCTCTGATTGGTGGATGGGACGTGGATAGTAATCCAAGGGTCGTGATTAATGGATTAGTGGCCAACGCTTGATCAAGGGACATGATCAGAGGGTCGTGAAGCTTCTTGAAGCCCTAGAAGACCTCTCCTCAGCCTATATATATATCCCCTCACTCTCACAATAAAAGACTGTTAGATTTAGGGTTAGATATTAGGAGTAGGGTAAATTTAGATATAGCTTTAGCCTATTGTATTTTCAATTTCAATTTCAAATTGTACTCCATTTTCAGTTTTAATATAATTCATAATTTCATTTTATTTCCTTGCAACTTAAATTTCAGCAATTCTATTCTGTTTATTGTTTAAAACTTTTTAAGTTACTGTTTTATTGAGATATTTCAAATAACTTGTACTGAGTTGTATGGTTTATTTTCAGCTTCAATATCAGTTCAAATAATTGGTCAATGAAAGTCAAGGTTTGGGTTTATATGAAATAATAGTGATGTATTCTGGGTATGGATTGCTTATTGAGCCTATCTTAGAGATAGGCTTTGGTCAAGTCTAACCTCTGTTCTACTAAGGTTGATTAGTAAGTTTCTCATTTAATTTTAGCATACTTCCTGTAGAAATTTACAACTGCTCATATAGTGTTTAGTTTTGTTTGATAGCTTATGTTTTATGTTTGATTTATATTAGTAATATTTTTTGTTGCTTAAATGTTTATTTAGCCTCAGTTAAGTTTTTGTGATCCATTTAAGTCATAAATTCAGTAGGTGGTAGCTTATACATTACAGTTGTAGTGTAGTCTCAAAACAGTTGCATCAATTAGGGGTGTTTGGATTAGGTTGGTTCAGTTTGTTCTTGTTGGTTTATTGATAAGTTAGCTGCATACTCTGACTTCCTAGAGTGTATTTGAACTATTTTGAGTATAATATTTATTGGTTATAGGTAAAAAGTCAGAATTCATTTTCAATCCCCAAATCTGCCTGAATACTTATAAATTTAAAGCTGCCTAAGTGCCATTTGTTAGATTTTATGTAAACCTAGGATAATTAAGTGCTTAATCAAGTTCAAATTACACTTAGGGGCAGTCTAGATCAATAGTTATTCACTATAGTCAACATAGGATTGCATCTTGAAAGTAAAAGTTTAGGTAAATTCTGTCTTGAAACCATCTGATCTCAAGCACTTTTAGGTTAACAAATCAGTTTGTGAGTTTGATTTTATGATGTTTTTAGAAACTCAGTAGGTCTGTTTTGGTTTTGCCCCCATAAGTTCAATATCCTCAGCTTATTTACACTGCTTATTTGGTTTGTCATTTAGTGGAATTTAACATAGTTACTGTTTTCAAATTTGAGGCCTGCTAGTGAGTTTTTGAACTTGATAGCTGAGATTTATTGTTCATTCTAAGTCCTTTGTGTTTCTAGATTGATGTTCTCAGTATACTTTTGTATGTAGCTTATCTGTTTGAGCGTTGCTTATTTCCTTAGAGCTTATTTGAACCTGTTTTGAGTCCTCTCTGTGTTTCTGAGCTTAATTTAGTCTCACTTTTGCTTATTTGAACTTAATTGAGACTAAAACACCTCTGATAAAAGTTTGGTCAAAGTTGGTCAAGGAGTGCTTATAAATAAACACTCCAAATAAGCAGTTTATAGCTTATCAGCATTTTTCTGTCTTATTTTATTTCCAAAATTTTTTCTCAAGCTTATTTTAATATTTTAGATTTTCTTTAATTTTTTCAAATTTTTCTAAATAGGTTTACTATTTTTCTTATTTAATTTTCATTTTTAGTAAATTTTTAATACTTTTTAATTACCAAAAATTCCAAAAAAAATTAGAAAAAGCCTAAAAAATCCAAAAATATTTTAGAAATTAGTTCTCTTTTATTTTTTCTTTTTAGAAATTAATTTTGCATTTTTCCCATTTATTTTGAATTTTATTTGAATTTTTATTACTTTTTAATTAAATTTAATAGTTTTTAATTCACAAAAATTACATAAAAAGCCAAAAAAAAATAGTTTTAAGTTTTAAAATTACTTTTTAGTTATTTTATAATTTTCAAAATTTATTTTGCATTTTTCTCACTTTATTTTCATTTTCTTTTCATTTTTAATTAGTTAATTAGTTTTTAATTCAAAAAAAATAAATAAGTAGTCAAAAAAACATTTTTCTTTTTCTCGAAATTTTCTTTTATCATTTTTAACTTTAGAAAATTATTTTCAAGTCCGTAGGAGTAGTGTAGCTTAAATTTTATTTTTTATTTCGTACGTTTACGTTTATTTCGCGTATTAGCTTACGTTTTCGATTCTACGTTACGTTTTTGGTTTTAATACTTGAATTACTTGCTTAAGTGATTATTTGTGCTTCATTTACTTATTCATTAGTATAATCTCATTCAAATCACTTTTTACCACTTTCACGACACGTTTCACGAATCGGAAATTCAGAATTCCATTCACACCTTCGTTGGGCCACGACCTGTGGAAATACTTTCCTAAGCATTTATTCGGAAAAATAAACCTATACTAAAATGACTAAATCAATAATTGTTGTAGATGAATGAATTCGATGTTAGGCTTAAGAAAACTGGCAGACTTCCAATTGGTAACTTGCTTGAACGTCTTAAGAAACATGATCGGAGGTGTACTATGATATATTAGTTGTATTTAATGCGTACGTAACTACTAATGAGGCCATGTTAGGAGCTAGTAGTTGGCTCGACATAGAAAGACGTAGAAGATTATAGAGTTAGGGAAGATCATACACGGCCCTACGAATAGTATTATGGAATATAACCTGTCATCCATGCAATTGTAACAAACTAATCAACCGGTAAAAGTAGCTAGGGAGTAGTGAAATCTAAGTAAACATATTTTCTCTCATTATTGTTTTCGCCATAATTTAGTTTAAGTTTAGTTTATTTTATTTTGATTGCATCTTTAGTTATTTGGGTTAGTTGATTAGCAACTAATTCCGCCCACTCCTTCCAAAACCAAGATTTTACTTGCTTTCCATAAAATACAAAAATACAAAAAGAATCATCCCTCATCTCTAGACCTAGTTTTAGTGAGTCTTAACCCTAGCGAACACTATTCTTTGAGTTGAGCGATCAATCCCCCGGTACTTGTCACTATACTATACTACAACGGTCAGGTACACTGCCTGGTGGGGATTGCAAGCTTCTCAAGATCCCTTGAGAGGTAAAACCTTTTGCGAGGGTGCAATTACACTCATCAGTGGGATAATATAGATATGCAGCAGGAAATATATAGTTGTTAACAATGGGATCATAATAGACACAAATTCATATGTCATATATAGTAAGAAAAGTAGTCATAGCCTCAACCAAATTGAATTCATAAAATGTAACCTTTTATTGGTAAATGGTAACTGCAGGTCGATAAATATGATCAGCAGGCATTCACGATGAAAGGACTCTGGCAGATACTGCATTCTTTGGTTTTTGAACCCGTGGCAGGAACCTCAACCTGATATAAACACAACATTACTAAATATCAAACTGCGAGTTAAAGATTTTTAAAAGTTTCAAATGGTGTCAATTACTTTTCAATCAGCTGTGAGATCTTCAATATTCAATACTGATTAGAAGTTTCATTTATGCTAACAGGTTAAGTGAGACATTGATATATTTTTCTTTTTCCAAGAAATTTGATATATTTTTAAACTCTTTTACTCCACCAAACCAACCAATTAATCAAAAACCAGCACCATGTACTTTCATAATAAAATCCAAAAACCACCGTACCTACTTTAAGTCTAACATTATATCTCCTTAAATTATAATCAGTAACCTTCCCCGATTGCATAACAACCTTACCTATCTCATAACAATAACTTACATAATTAATCATTAGAAAGGTAGTGTCAGAACCAAAATTACCATGAGTTATATGAAGCTTCCAAATATCTGCAGCTTCAACAACATGCTTGGACTACCTAACAAAAGCTATTTGTTTTCAACTTTTCATTCAACATACCTGATGATATCAGACATAATTGTTGGAACTGTTATAAAAGGTCACATTTTACTTTTCAATAGCTTCAAGAGCCGAGTTAGCTTCAAAAGACATGACACGCTCCTACCATGAGCATGGCTAAAGCCGAAGATAATCCACCAACATGCCCTAATGGGGCAGTACGAAAATACACCTGCATTTACAAATCGAAGAGGCATACATAATCAATAAACTGGATTCTTGCACATGAAGTCAAAAGGAAATTATGAGAATGTGTAAATGATCCTCACTATAACTAATAGCATCGATTTTGGCAATCGATTGTACAACCAAAACAATATTTCAAACTGACTCCCAGTCAAAAGGAAACAGAAAACGTGTGAGAGGGTTTGTGCAGGCGAGACATAAAACCAAAACAATATTTCAAAATGAGTACCCAAACTGACTCTCAGTCCTTTGTTGCAACTCTAGTCATTCCTGTCTATAATAACACTTAAAGCACCACCTTGACGTCAATATGATCATAAAAAAGACAGACACTTACACGTACTCTATTATTTTCTCTAAAGTAGTACACACACATCTTGTTGTTTACCTGCAAAACAAATTTTTAAATAGGGAGTGTTTGGCATTGTGTTTACGTCCAGTTGTTGGTACTTGGGTATGGCAAAACTGTTTTCCTATTGATCGGGACAACATCAGCTCGGTTAGTTCTCACAAACCAAAACTGTTTTACATGTTTCTTGGGACGGGAGCAGCTCGGTTAGTGCTTATAAACCAAAACCTTTTACACAAACACAAACAAAAATTGAACACAAACATAAACAAAAAATTTAAACCAATTAAAAAAAATGATATTAACAAACAACTACCTGGTTGATTGTTGAAGAGCATAAATTCGATTTCCTGACTCATCACGTGCTGCATATTTAGCCTACAAACAATGATGACACAAACAGGCTGAAATCATGAAAAAATGAAGCAGTCACAATTCTAAAACATCATCAGTTAGTTTATCATATTTATAAAAACAAATACATACAATATATGTAACAGTGAACTATAAATGATATTAAATAAAAAAAATAGTAACTAATGAATTACACATTATTCTTTCTACTGATGTATCTATTATTTGTGCCCCCTTTATCACATGGCTTCGTTACACACTTGTAAAAAAAAAGATTACCTATTGTTGAACAATGAAAGCTTAACTTAAACAATTAGTCCCACCGGTTCTTGTTTCTGCAACAAAAAAGCAAAACTCAACAAAGATCAAAATTGATCTAAATAAAAAAAAATTTAATCAGTTTTTAAAATGAGATGAAACATTAGACAAAAATATAATCACATACAATTAGATTGATTATTAATAAAAACAACACATCAAAATAGTTGTACTACGGAAATTAAATCGAAACCCTAAAAGAATAGATGCGATACTTATCATTGATTCAGTATTTCAGTGTTTAGCCATAGGATTTATGTATATGTTTTTGAATCATTCAGGGTCATAGAGGAAGAGAATGAAATGATTATGTGTGTAATTATTAATTTAGACAATTGTGTGAGTGGATTTGTGTATGTGTTTTTGAAATTTGAATCGGTGAAGAAGATGGATTTGAAACCGTGTAGAGGAATAAAGAGGTGAATTAATAGGTGATTAATGGTTTACAAAATAGAGCAAAGAGCGTATAGATGATGGGCTAAATAAAAGGGTGCATTGTGGTGTTGTACATAAGGTGTTAAATAAGGAATTAGCCCAGTTATTTTTATTAGCTTAGATGTGTGGTACAAAAGTGTCAATAATAGTTTTGGTGTAAACAATTTGTCAAACTATGTTTTGTATACGTTAGAGTATGATATTTATTAAGGGCAATTACATATATACCAATTAAATTTACATATTTACATATTTCTTCAATGCATGCTTAAACATCATTGTATATGTAAAACTCGTATTTTGAGAAAATAAGCAAATATGTCAGTTTCATTGAGTATATATGCAATTCCCCCTATTTATTATACAATGTACTGGGTTGTAATAAGCTTGTGTATGTTGAAATGAGTTGTAATATGTTGCTTAACATAAATGATTTTTATTGGCTGCATCAACTTTCTATTTGTTGAAACTCGTTGTATTATATCTTAAATGCCTAAGTGGGTGAATGAGAAAGATGGCAAGGCAATCTCTATTCCAAATATGTCAATATTTGTGTTGAGGCAACATTATCGAGATCTCATTATGTTTTAATGATGAAAAATAAACCTTTGAAACACATAAAATAACAAACGTTAGCCAGAATTCCCGACTTCCATTTCTGCTCCTGACGCGCTACCCACGCGTCAATGCGCCAAGCTTCTGTGGTAGTCGGGTCAAATTTTGAAAGTCGGCTTTCCCCTTACCCGATAAATGTGGATCTCTCAATACAGGTATGAATATGTTATGTGCTTAATTGAGAACACTCGAAACGAGTTTTAGAATTACAAAGATCCTACTTTTGAAACACCCCTTGTCGAGAAAACGCCAACTCATGTTTTCTAACTCTCCCCTCTAGCCAACGCTTTTCTAAATCTTGGGAGCATATATATTTCATTTAATATCAAGTGAAAGCATTCATATGATCATATCCCATGCTTACGTCTTTTCTAATCACATAACGGGTTTACTCCCATATTGTGATGGATCTAAACACCTTGAACTGTGTTAGATTGATACTTTGAGTTATATCACTAAGTATGCGGAATCTACTTAGTAATACTTAGAAGTATGATTGTGAACGAAACAGTTGTATATGAATGAGAACAATGTATATATCAAACGGTTAGCTCCAATATTATTAATAATACTAATACGAGTGATCTTAGTATCACTAGGGTTACACCTTGAAGCTCTAGAAAAACGTATATGTAACTTTAACCAAGGACCTCCTTTTATAGCACAAGGAGTCCTCTTCTACAAGATAAGAATAACTCTAATAGAATAAGATATACACAAGATCTATTCTATAATTATCTTAACACGTTTCCTAACAATTATCCTAACAGCAGTGGTAATAATTGTACTAGCAGTGGTAATGTGTTTCCACTGCAAGTGCATTCTTCAACAGTTGTAATATCTTCACTAGCCGTGGTAACTGTTAGTATAATTCCCAACAATCCTCCCCTAAACTTATGATTAACAAGTAAATCAATAAGTTTCTTCAAGTAGTCAGCATATATGAGGATATGGGAATTCTTCCAAACACTTATCTTCTTTTCCTTAAATCTTGTATAGCTCTTTTACACTGATCTTGTATCTTCTGAATCAAGACTCTAACTTTTTCATTATCTTCATGAACTCTCAACCTTGATGTCAACATTGCAGACAATGTTGTTGCTCTAAGTGGATAGTCCTTCTCAGCAAACATAAATACATCCACTCCAGCTGTTGTAGATACTTGATGATCCTCACATGAATCATAGAATGTCCATGTAATGTTTAAATCTGATGCTTCAAACTTCCAATAGCTATCTTTAGGATCTGGTTCATACAGTCTTCTCAAGTCAACCCACAACTGCATCTCTTTCATATCTTTGAGAGTATCAGCCTTGAATCTTTCATCAACTAGTTTCCAAAGTGTATCAAGATCATCTCTGTCTTGTAATCTTCCATGTTGAAGCAAAATTCTTTGCTGAGTAAACTTCCCAATCAACAATAGGATGCCTTACTTGTAGAGGATCTGGGTAGAAATCTTCTTCTTCAATAACAATTATAGCACTTATCTCATCTCCTGAAATTTTCTCAGATTGAGACTCTTTCTCTTGAGAAAGCTTGGCCTTTTTAGTAACCTTATCTTCAAATGCTGCAGCTTTCCTTTTACTTCTTTCATCTTCTTCAAAGTCAATAGGTCTAAAGTCACTGTCTTGCCTCTTAAGCCTGTAATAAATTCCTTCAATTCTGTCATGAGACATGCCTTTGAAGTCAGCAATCTTCCAAGTCCCAACATGGCAACAGAATGTCTTCATCTCAGCAATAATTTGTGCCTTGGTTGGTTGTCTCTGCTTTTTTTGACCTTTTCTAACTTTACCAATTACCTCATCCAGTGCCTGTCTATTCTTCATTTGAATAAAATCAACTAATTGAGTTGTTCTCTGTTCTTCTGTCAAAGTCTTGTTAGCAACAAGCTCAATTGCTTTCTTCTTGACTACTGGATCATTATTAATCATATACTCAATCTCTTCTTCAGTTGGCTCATAAGTGAACATTGGAGGTTTCTCCTTCAAAACTGTAGGTGGAACAACTGATATAGGTTCTTCAAGGACATCTTCCAGCTTATCCAACCTCTTAGCCTCCATAAAACTAGTAATTTCATCTTCCTCTTGCTTTTTCTTCTTTTAAATCTCATCTGCTGCTAATTTCTCTGCCAATCTTGCATCAAAATTTATCTGAGCTTGATCTTTCTTTGAAATCTTTCTTGATTGCTCTTGTTCTGTACCAGCCACAACTACTTTACCTTTTACTTTTCTTATTGATTGGCTCCAAACGGTCAACCTAAACTGACCACGGATGGTCAACAAGGTCAAACTGCTCAGAGTCAATGCTCCGTGGAAGTATAGTGTTTCCCCGGGTCGTTATGTCCCGACGAGGTGTGAATGGCTAACAAACGGTTCTGTGATCGGGTGAATTTGGATGAAAAAGGTTTTGAGTGATTAGAACTAAGGAATATACTAGAAAATAGCTTAAACAAGCTATTTGAATAAGACAAGAAAGTGGAAAAACCAGAAACGTTTAAAACCTAAAAACGCGTACGTTATGTTTAAATAAAACGTAAACGTACGAAATAAAAAGTAAAAACGGAAATCTGAAAACACCCAGGGGGTGAAAATGACTTTTTTACAAACTTAAAAGTAAAAGAAAATTTTTAGAAAAAGAAAATAAATTTTGACACTAATTAATTATTTAATATTAATTAATTACTAATTATTAATATTTAAAACACTTAAATATAATACAATATTAATTTAATACAAGAAAAGTGAAAATAAAATTTCTAAAATTATAAAATAACTAAAAACAAGTTTTAAAAATAAAAATAAGTATTTTTGTCTTTTTATGGATTTTCTATTAATTAATTACTAATTAATTATTAATTATCTAATTAAACTATTTTAAATTAAGAAAATAGAAAATGAACAGTAAAAATTATAAGAAAATTTCTAAAATTATTTTACAATATATAAAAGCTATAAAAAATATAAAAACTAGATTTTACTTAATAAAAACTAATAATGCTATTTAACACTAATTATTAATTAATAATTAATAAAACTAAGATTAATTCTAATAAATACTAAATGATGAAATAAAAATCTGAGAAAATTATTATAGCTACTTTAATATAAGAGGAAATTAAGAAAAATATAAAAAAGCTAAGTTCTTAGTAAAAATATAAAAATGAAAATTAAAATTTAAATAAAATTAAATAGAAACTATCACTTAAAATTACTTTGTTTTTTATGGATTTTAATTTTAGAAAACTATTTTATAACTAAAAACGAAAACTTTTTACAAAAACAACTTTCTAGGAAATCAGAAATAAGCACTTGAATTGCTTATTAGGTCAACAGTTGACTTCTGTTGACCAAGCAAGGAAATAAGCTTGAACCAGCTTAGGTGGGACCCACTTTGGTAGAATCTGATCTAAACTAGTAATGTGAACATGTATAAGCAAAAATTAACCAAAAAGATCCCCAGAATAAGATAATAAGCTAAAATAAGCACATTCCAAAACCAAATACTGCTCAGATTTGGGACAAGGTTTGTTGGCTAATCCAGGTGGGGTCCAGGGGTTCCAAAGTCAACCCATTGGTCAAAACATGGACCCTGGTAGGAAGGGAGTGGAAAAGAACAAGATTGGTGGCCTTGGGCCCACTGAGATGATCAGAAAACCACCACCAAGTGGTGGTGGTGGTGGTGTCTGCTGATGCAGCAGGGGCAGCTTGCCCTGCAAGTAAGTTTCAGGCCAAGTGGGGCCCATGGTAAAATTCAAAAAAATAAAAAGACCATGGAAACTTGTAGATGAGGTGGTAGACAATTAAAAGAAACAAGTCTCAAGTCTTAAGAACAAACACAAAAATCAGCAATAATCTTACAACTTTTGAGAAAAACTGATGAATGCAAATTTGACTTTTCACTTAACACTAACCAATTGACTTTTTTGAATTTTGATCTTGGTTTACTGACTAATAATGGTTTATAAAGCAATTCTAAGATGATTTTAAGCTACAACAACAATTAGTGAAATGATTTGGGTGGTTTGGAACTCCTAACAGTCACACAGTGGACTGTTATTGATTTTTGGGTTGAATTTTGACTTTTGGTGCTTCTAACTTGAACTTGGGACTTGTTTTGGCTTAGTATAACCTGATGTAGTATAAACAAACCAAGAGAACAACAAAACAACAACAACAATACAGTGAAATCTACAAATCCAAACACCCCTATATCTTTGACTGTTTTACAGACTAATGAAGGAAATTGAGAGATTGAGCTAAATAACTTATGATTAGCATTAAATTAAGCTAAGATGACACTAAATGAGCTAAGGACAACAGAAAATAACAACAACAACTAAAGTATGTAAACTATGCTAATTATAACAATAAACTAATAAATAAGTGAAAAATGGTAATCAGTAACAAATAGACATGTACATGCAAGAAACCTACTCTATATATCATATAAAATCAGAATACAACAATAAGCATAAGTATGAGCAGAAAGAAGCTATGCTACAGTGAAGGAGGAAAAAGGCTTACAAAGGTGTTCAACTAAGAATCAAGTAACCAAAGGACCAAGTAACTTTCCTAACACCTCCCTGAGGTTCTAAACCTTCTGCAATCAACAAATTTCCATGCTTCTTGCCTCTCTTCTTCTTGTCTTCTGATTTTTAATTTTCCAACTATTTTTCTAGTATTTTTGTGTATTTTTTTGTGATTTTGAGAGTAAACTAGTTTAAATGCTTTCCAAGCTTTTAAATGCTTATAATTTACTTATGTACAGCTTAAGAAACACTAAAACACCATTAACACAAGAATTTAGATAATAAGAGATTTCACATAAAAACTGCAAATTCGAATTTAAAACAACAAGATTTGAATCTAAAGGTTAAGAAAGTTTACATAATACTAGAATAACTGAATACAGCTTTTAATAGCTAAAATTAACAATCTAGAAAAGAGAATTACATTTAAATGAAATTAAAACTAAACTACAACTACTCATAGTTAACTCTCTCTCTCTTCTGCTTCTTTTTCACTTATAAAGGTCCTGGAGTCAAACTCTTTCTTTCCCACTTGAATCACAGCCGTAGGATTTGCTTAATTGATCATGGCCGTTCAAATTTATTTTGGCGGGAACAGGGGATTGGCAGGTGTGGGTTGCTTGGAGTATTTTGTGGACATTAAATGTTTCTTGGACTAAGATGGAGGCTAGGGGGGACAAGGTGTGGTGTGTTGGTAGAGTTGGTGAAGATTAGGAGGGGGTACACAGTGTTTATAGGTTCAAGTGGGGAGGTTAGGGATGGTCAACGAAGGGTTTGACCGGGGTGTTAAATAAAACGGGGGTATTATTGTTTTTGTGGAGTGGGCTTTTGGATTGGTGGGCTGAGGGTGTGGGTGATGGGCTGTGGTGGTATAAGGGGTGTGGATTATTTTGGGTTTGGTTTGTTTAGGTAAATTAAATAAGGGTCCGTTTAATTTGTAACTAAAATTCACAAGGACCATTTTTGTAATTTACCAAAGTTGAGGACTGAAATTGAAACTTTCCCAAAGTGCTCATAAGTACCAAAATTGCCAATTACCAATATTTCAAAAACCATTTTTTTTGCTATTTTCATTTTTCAAATATTTCCCGGGGACCATTTATGTAAATTTCCAAACCTCGGGGACTAAACATGTAATTTCCTCAAAATTCTCACCCAAGGATCATTTTTGATAATTTATGATTTTTAAGGACCAAAAATGATTTATCTTTCAAAATTATCCCACAAGGAACCTTTTTTGCCAATATTTGAAACTCCAGGGACCAAAAGTGTAAATTTCCAAAACTTTCCAATTTTTCACCAAAGGACAAAATATGACAACTTATGATTTCAAAAGGACCTTTGGTGATAATTTTCTATATTTTGAATATCCAGGGACTAGTTTTGTCATTTTATGAAAGTTAGGGGACTGAAACTGCCAATTTTGCAAACTTTGTGCGTTTTTCATTTGTTTTTGCTCATTTTGCATCTAAAACATATAAAACACGATTTTGAAATATTTTTAGTATTTTGATGCATTACTGAGTGTTTTTGTATGTTTTACAGTTCAGATTAGACCAAAAATGATGAGTGTTTGAGCACTCATCAATCCCCCACACTAAACTATTGCTAGTCCCTAGCAATACTATTTTGAAAACTTGATGGATTTGAAAAACTCTTTACCAAAAGCCATCACTTCTGGAGTAGCCAGGTGTAAGAACTGTGGCACACCTGATAACCGTGTGATTTTGAGCAAACTACCATCTGTCAACGGATTTGATTAGTCTTTACCAAAAGCCGTTTGCTTCTGGACTAGCCAGCTCTTGATGGAATAGTCAACATCTTGGTGAGCTGATTACCAATTATGGATTTTCCACGGCCTTTACCACAAGCCATAATCTTGTGGGCTAGCCAACTCATTTGTTTTCGGGGAGTTGAGGAACCATACAATTTTGGGCAAATTGCAAGCCGTAAACGGATTTGAGATGTCTTTACCAAGAGACGTTTTCTCCTGGACTAGCCAATCCATTTTGTCTCTTAGACAAGGCGGACTGATTACCACAAAAAATTTTGAAGCACCAGTGAAAATTTTTTGAAAATTTTGAAATTTTGGCAAAAACAGGGGTATTATATGGTAAAATGTGATTAGATTCGCTAGAATAGCGAATAACCCCCCCCCCCCCCCCACACACACTTAGCATGAATATTGTCCTCAATATTCAAAATCCCGGCTATTATGCCGACATTTTGAACGTAAAAGGGCAACATTACAAGCTAAGCGTGGAAAACACCATTTTGTTTTTTCACTTCATAAGTAACCATAGCATGGGGGACTCCCCCACACTTAGGGTGAAAACCCTATATGCATGCTACTGTTTTTGTTTACCGAGTCGCTAGCTTAACTCGACCTCGAATTCATTTGTCCTTGGGGAATGTGGAAGAGAAACAATCTCAATCGGACTTTCATTCAAGATGTTTGGATAAACATTTGAAGCACGTGAAAGTTCCACACCGATGAGATAAGTATCCAGCTCAAGATAATGATACATGAAAATGCCGGGATCAATTATAGTGTCTTCATTCCCGAAGGAGTGAAGAAGAGGAGAAATCACCTGGTAGGTGAAGGAAAGAAGAGAGATCTGAATAGCAATTAAGATAAGAACTTCCTCCTCAAGAAATGTATATTCAAGTGGAGGAGGCAAGTCCTTGAGCTTGATCTCAGGAAATTTATCAGTTTCCTCAACTGATTGGATTTCCTCATTATGAAGTTGTTTGGGTGGGAGAGGGGGGAATGGATCTTCGTTTAACAAACTTTCTAGAAAAAGAATGTCCCCCTCAGGATCAAGATAATTATCATCAACTTCATATGAAATTGAACTATCTTCAGTAAGAAAAGCCTCGAATTCGTCCAGATCATTTTCACTTTCCGGAGGAAGTGGATTGATCTGAGTAAGTTCAATCAAAGGATCACGAGTAAGTAAGAATTCTAACTCTCTCAAATCCAAATCAAAGTCAAAGACTTCATTTTCATCCCTTGGTGGGATGGGATCCATATGAGAGAGTTCATCAGCGAACTCTTCAAGAAGAAAGTCAACATCAGAGTGGAGAAGTGATGCATCAACAAATTCAATGTCTCCATAAGATAAACAATCATCACTGGAATCAGAGAGAGTCTCAATTTGATCATTTGGATTATTAGGGTGAGAATGAATATCACACACTTGATCAAAAGTCCCCTGTGACTCTCTTGGGATTGGGACAAGGATCTCAACACTAGACTTTATTAATTCGTCCAATTCCTTATTAAGAACAGTGCTAAGATGCTCATCCCCCATGTTCAGAGAGTGAGTGTGAACTTCGGGTGTGATAACAATAGACTGAGGGAGATGAGAGGAGCTAACATTCATGGAATTTTCAAGTTCCATTTGTTCAACGGCTAGTAATTTCCCCATCTCATTATTTTCTCCCTGATTTTCAATGGAAGGAATCACAATTGATGAATCTGAAGAACCCTTATAAAATTGAAGGATATCAAGGGTGTCCTCATTATCACTATCATTATCACAGTCTAGAAGAGCAGCTTGACGAAATTTGGCACGAGTTATAGCTGCTTGTTCTAAGACAAGTAATTCCTCCATACTCAAATCGTTTTTAGCCTCTCGTTCTTCAGCAAGTAATTCTGCCATAGATTTCTCATGAGAGTCTTGAAACGATGTAGTAACCAACTCCTCCTTAAGTTCTTTTAAAATATCAAGAGCCTTTAGTAAAAGGTCTTGCTCGGTTTCTTGAGGAGTTGTGTGAATCATATCATATTGTGGAGGTGGGTCTGAAAACGAAGAGTCGTAATTGTTACAAGGAAATGGATTCCTTGTTTGACAATCTGAGCTAGAGTGTGGACCTCCACAGTAATCACAACAGTAAAACTGATGTGGCTGTGGGTGATAAGTGCTAGAGTTATAATCGTTACCAGGAAACTGCTCATAGACAAACGTGTTTCCCGATTGACAATCATAACTGTAGTGTGAACCACCACAGTACTCACAACAGTAAAACTGCTGAGATTGATGGTGTGGTAACTTATGGAATGAATCAGTCGTGTCATGGTAGGAATAGGGATTCTGGTTATAGACAGACCCGTTTCCCGACTCTACCATGCCACAGCTGGGGCAATCGCCACCATTATGAGGATTACCACACCAATGGCAAACCAGAAAGTGTGGATGAGACATAGAAAGAATCAAATGTGTATAGAGGGTGAGGAAATGAGAATCAAAAGGGTAGGAGGGTTAAGAAGGATATTTTTGGTGTTTTTGGAAAACATTTTGTACAAATGAGAAAAAAAATATTTTGTGTTTTTTGTGTTCGTTGAAAACTTGATTTAAAAAGTTTTCGTGAACGGTTTTGTTTTGAAAATACAAAAATATGAACAAAGGATGGATAAATGTACAATGGAACGAATTCCAAAGACACTGATCAGAAAAACCGTTTAGATACGCACACAACCTCCCCGGCAGCGGTGCCAAAAATTGATTGGCTCCAAACGGTCAACCTAAACTGACCACGGATGGTCAACAAGGTCAAAATGCTTAGAGTCAATGCTCCGTGGAAGTATAGTGTTTCCCCGGGTCGTTATGTCCCGACGAGGTGTGAATGGCTAACAAACGGTTCTGTGATCGGGTGAATTTGGATGAAAAAGGTTTTGAGTGATTAGAACTAAGGAATATACTAGAAAATAGCTTAAACAAGCTATTTGAATAAGACAAGAAAGTGGAAAAACTAGAAACGTTTAAAACCTAAAAACGCGTACGTTATGTTTAAATAAAACGTAAACGTACGAAATAAAAAGTAAAAACGGAAATCTGAAAACACCCAGGGGGTGAAAATGACTTTTTTACAAACTTAAAAGTAAAAGAAAATTTTTAGAAAAAGAAAATAAATTTTAACACTAATTAATTATTTAATATTAATTAATTACTAATTATTACTAATTATTAATATTTAAAACACTTAAATATAATACAATATTAATTTAATACAAGAAAAGTGAAAATAAAATTTCTAAAATTATAAAATAACTAAAAACAAGTTTTAAAAATAAAAATAAGTATTTTTGTCTTTTTATGGATTTTCTATTAATTAATTACTAATTAATTATTAATTATCTAATTAAACTATTTTAAATTAAGAAAATAGAAAATGAACAGTAAAAATTATAAGAAAATTTCTAAAATTATTTTACAACATATAAAAGCTATAAAAAATATAAAAACTAGATTTTACTTAATAAAAACTAATAATGCTATTTAACACTAATTATTAATTAATAATTAAGAAAACTAAGATTAATTCTAATAAATACTAAATGATGAAATAAAAATCTGAGAAAATTATTATAGCTACTTTAATATAAGAGGAAATTAAGAAAAATATAAAAAAGCTAAGTTCTTAGTAAAAATATAAAAATGAAAATTAAAATTTAAATAAAATTAAATAGAAACTATCACTTAAAATTACTTTGTTTTTTCTGGATTTTTATTTTTGAAAACTATTTTATAACTAAAAACAAAAACTTTTTACAAAAACAACTTTCTAGGAAATCAGAAATAAGCACTTGAATTGCTTATTAGGTCAACAGTTGACTTCTGTTGACTAAGCAAGGAAATAAGCTTGAACCAGCTTAGGTGGGACCCACTTTGGTAGAATCTGATCTAAACTAGTAATGCGAACATGTATAAGCAAAAAATTAACCAAAAAGATCCCCAGAATAAGACAATAAGCTAAAATAAGCACATTCCAAAACCAAATACTGCTCAGATTTGGGACAAGGTTTGTTGGCTAATCCAGGTGGGGTGCAGGGGTTCCAAAGTCAACCCATTGGTCAAAACATGGACCCTGGTGGGAGGGGAGTGGAAAAGAACAAGATTGGTGGCCTTGGGCCCACTGAGATGATCAGAAAACCACCACCAAGTGGTGGTGGTGGTGGTGTCTGCTGATGCAGCAGGGGGCAGCTTGCCCTGCAAGTAAGTTTCAGGCCAAGTGGGGCCCAAGGTAAAATTCACAAAAATAAAAAGACCATGGAAACTTGTAGATGAGGTGGTAGACAATTAAAAGAAACAAGTCTCAAGTCTTAAGAACAAACACAAAAATCAGCAATAATCTTACAACTTTTGAGAAAAACTGATGAATGCAAATTTGACTTTTCACTTAACACTAACCAATTGACTTTTTTGAATTTTGATCTTGGTTTACTGACTAATAATGGTTTATGAAGCTATTCTAAGATGATTTTAAGCTACAACAACAATTAGTGAAATGATTTGGGTGGTTTGGAACTCCTAACAGTCCCACAGTGGACTGTTATGGATTTTTGGGTTGAATTTTGACTTTTGGTGCTTCTAACTTGAACTTGGGACTTGTTTTGACTTAGTATAACCTGATGTAGTATAAACAAACCAAGAGAACAACAAAACAACAACAATACAGTGAAATCTACAAATCTAAACACCCCTATATCTTTGACTGTTTTACAGATTAATGAAGGAAATGGAGAGATTGAGCTAAATAACTTATGATTAGCATTAAATTAAGCTAAGATGACACTAAATGAGCTAAGGACAACAGAAAATAACAACAACAACTAAAGTATGTAAACTATGCTAATTATAACAATAAACTAATAAATAAGTGAAAAATGGTAATCAGTAACAAATAGACATGTACATGCAAGAAACCTACTCTATATATCATATAAAATCAGAATACAACAATAAGCATAAGTATGAGCAGAAAGAAGCTATGCTACAGTGAAGGAGGAAAAAGGCTTACAAAGGTGTTCAACTAAGAATCAAGTAACCAAAGGACCAAGTAACTTTCCTAACACCTCCCTGAGGTTCTAAACCTTCTGCAATCAACAAATTTCCATGCTTCTTGCCTCTCTTCTTCTTGTCTTCTGATTTTTAATTTTCCAACTATTTTTCTAGTAATTTTGTGTATTTTTTTGTGATTTTGAGAGTAAACTAGTTTAAATGCTTTCCAAGCTTTTAAATGCTTATAATTTACTTATGTACAGCTTAAGAAACACTAAAACACCATTAACACAAGAATTTAGATAATAAGAGATTTCACATAAAAACTGCAAATTCGAATTTAAAACAACAAGATTTGAATCTAAAGGTTAAGAAAGTTTACATAATACTAGAATAACTGAATACAGCTTTTAATAGCTAAAATTAACAATCTAGAAAAGAGAATTACATTTAATTGAAATTAAAACTAAACTACAACTACTCATAGTTAACTCTCTCTTTCTTCTGCTTCTTTTTCACTTATAAAGGTCTTGGAGTCAAACTCTTTCTTTCCCGCTTGAATCACAGCCGTAGGATTTGCTTAATTGATCATGGCCGTTCAAATTTATTTTGGCGGGAACAGGGGATTGACAGGTGTGGGTTGCTTGGAGTATTTTGTGGACATTAAATGTTTCTTGGACTAAGATGGAGGCTAGGGGGGACAAGGTGTGGTGTGTTGGTAGAGTTGGTGAAGATTAGGAGGGGGTACACAGTGTTTATAGGTTCAAGTGGGGAGGTTAGGGATGGTCAACGAAGGGTTTGACCGGGGTGTTAAATAAAACGGGGGTATTATTGTTTTTGTGGAGTGGGCTTTTGGATTGGTGGGCTGAGGGTGTGGGTGATGGGTTGTGGTGGTATAAGGGGTGTGGATTATTTTTGGTTTGGTTTGTTTAGGTAAATTAAATAAGGGTCCGTTTAATTTGTAACTAAAATTCACAAGGACCATTTTTGTAATTTACCAAAGTTGAGGACTGAAATTGAAACTTTCCCAAAGTGCTCATAAGTACCAAAATTGCCAATCACCAATATTTCAAAAACCATTTTTTTGCTATTTTCATTTTTCAAATATTTCCCGGGGACCATTTATGTAAATTTCCAAACCTCAGGGACTAAACATGTAATTTCCTCAAAATTCTCACCCAAGGATCATTTTTGATAATTTATGGTTTTTAAGGACCAAAAATGATTTATCTTTCAAAATTATCCCACCAGGGACCTTTTCTGCCAATATTTGAAACTCCAGGGACCAAAAGTGTAAATTTCCAAAACTTTCCAATTTTTCACCAAAGGACAAAATATGACAACTTATGATTTCAAAAGGACCTTTGGTGATAATTTTCTATATTTTGAATATCCAGGGACTAGTTTTGTCATTTTATGAAAGTTGGGAGACTGAAACTGCCAATTTTGCAAACTTTGTGCGTTTTTCATTTGTTTTTGCTCATTTTGCATCTAAAACATATAAAACACGATTTTGAAATATTTTTAGTATTTTGATACATTACTGAGTGTTTTTGTATGTTTTGCAGTTCAGATTAGACCAAAAATGATGAGTGTTTGAGCACTCATCACTTATTCTGGCAGCTTTTTCCTCTGCAGTGGTCACATCTTGACTAGCAGTGGAAACATTCTGTCTTGCAGTTGGAATATCTTGACTTGTAGTGGGAACTTGTTCTACAGCAGTGGAAATTGGTTGAGTAGTTCCAACTGTATCATCAAAATCAAAATCAAAATCAGCATCAGCATCCAAACCATAATCTTCTCCAAAATCTATCTTCCTCCCCTTAGTATCAGCATCTGTTTTCCTCCCCTGTTTGGAAGAATCTCCCAAATCTTTACTAAAACCTGCAGAGAACTCATCTTGAGGTGAAGATGAAGAAGAAAACACAACTTTGGCAGATCTTTTCTTCTTGAGACTCTCAACTTCAGTCTGTAACCTTTGAATCTCTACCTTCATCTGATTCAGCTCTGTGGCATAAGTTTGCTTGGTCTGTGCTAGATCTTTCTCCAGAGCTTGAACTTGCTTGACTAATTTTGTACATAATGCCATCAATTCAGTTAGTTGCATACTGCCCTCAACACGTCAAACTGTGTTACCTGCTGGGAGAGGTGAATCATAGGGCATTGATTCAGGCTCTTTTCTAGTTGGACTAGAAGGAAGCCTTGAACCACCACTGCTTGTTCCTAAACCAAAAGGTTCAGCAACATGCAATGTTGAGATGAGAGGAGTTGGCTATTTATGGCTCCTCTCATATGTGTGAGTGACTGCAGAGGTATGTTGAATTGGTGGAACAACAATAGTGGGTGTGTGATGGGATACAACTGGGATAGTTGCATCTTCACCCTGTACCTGTGAAATCTTAGCAAGCATTTGAGGAAAAAGTGGATGAACCTCCCCATTCCAGAGTTCTGAAGCCTTACACATGTTTTGAAAAACTTTTGCCTTAAGACAGGGAGTTTCATAAATTCTTTTGTGAGGTTGCTGGATACATCATAAATTTATATGAACTCTTTACATTGCCTTTCATATTATTGAAAATAAACTTTGAAAAATTGAAAGTCCAATCAGTAGCCAAACAAACCAAAGGGTAAGCCATGGTTGATGCAAATTGTTCATAAGATTTTTTCTTAGGACTTAGGCAATGTAGAAGAGTATGAATGAAAAATCTCCAATGGGGACAAAAACATCCTTTTCTGAAAGTTACTTTTTGATCAGATGTATCATACCCCATGGAAGCTATATTTTTGAAAATATCTGAATTGGGTAATGTGATGATACCATTGAGATCATCCAATTGGAGAACTCAACTCAAGGATGACTCAGTAACATCAATAGTTACCCCATCCACTTTGGCTCTAAGAGCTTCCACAGTTTCGTGTGTATCTCCCTGTTCAAGAGTTATGGACTCCACAGTGTTCCAGAACTGTTTGATATTAGAAACAAAGATTGTAGGATTAACAGTTAAAGCATACCTTATATGGGTTGTATTAAGAAAATCCGCAATCTGATGGAAAACAGGGCCACTCTTTTCGTTTGACTTTTGTAGTGCTCCTCAACAAAGTTTAGAATCGCCATAGATTTTGTAAAAGGAAGATAAAAGTGTTAGTAATCAAAGATAAAAAGCAAGCCGTATGATAATCAATTTATACTAATAGTTTTTGAGGAGTTCGCGTATTGTGAATTATCTTTATAAAGATTTATCTTTGGAAAAGAATAAATTAAAGATGGTAAGTGGATAATTCACAAAAATTTACCCTATTAATTAGGAAACACGGTTATATTTACAACGGCTAGTAAAAAATAGATTACTGACACAACAGTTGTAACGGCTAGTTCACCAGTGGAAAAATTACTCTTACAGTGGTAACAAGTGAACTAGCAGTGGTAAAATTTTCATAAAATATCAAAGAGCAGTGGTAAGTAAAATATGAAAATTTGCTGCTCTTATCATATTTTTTAGCAAACTATCAGCTATCAACGGATTTGATGTGTCTTTACCATGAGCCGTTTGCTATGGACTAGCCAACTCTTCTTCACATGGAGTATGGTGAGTTGATAACCATATAGTTTTTGGTAAACTATCAACCATAAACGGATTTGTAAAGTCTTTACCAGGAGCCGTTTGCTCTCGACTAGTTGATTCTTATGTGGGTTAGACATGGTGAATCAATAACCATTTGTTGTGTGTCTGAGATACATACCTTATAACTCCAATGGATCAAACAATATGGGTTTGTATTCTGCATAATTAAGTAACACCAAAAATTAACCCATAAAAATTAACCCAAAGTAACTTTTTGACCAAGTTACTATTCATAAAATATCTCTCTAAAGTCAACCCGATAATATCCAAATTTACTCCTCCAACCTACCAAAACAGGTAAGAGTAAATATCCTTCATTAATTAGCATTCGACCTTGACTTTGCTTATAAAAAGGGGGCTCATTAACCCTTAGTTTTCATCAAAAACACATCATCAACATCACAAACCCTACATCAACATCATGAGCTGGTTTCCAATTTTCTACATATCATCAGATGATTCTTCTGATGAGGAGATTAGTTATTGCTCAAATTCAGAGGAACCTTCTACTGGGTGGAGTGATTACTTTCCTCCAAGTGCTGCCACATCTACATCTTCCAACATGAAATCCAAGAAGACTGCAGCTTCTCCTGCTCCATCCATGGAGTTCTATTCTAGTTCTTCCTCTGATGATGATGATCCAACCTTCAATCTTTCCAAGGAACTTCCAAGAGCCCTCACTACAGCATTGTAGTCAGCAATATCCAACATGAAGTGGCCTGCTGTTGAGAAGCCTGCATAAGCACCAAAGCCTCCCAAGCAAGTTCTGGGCCTTGCTTGTCCTAGAAAGCAACTTTATTTTGATTACAAGAGAAAGAGAGCTTCCAAAGGCAAGCATTATTATGAGGGAAAAGGGAAGAAACCCATGAAGTAGTTGTGCTGAATGTTTAGGTGTTAGGTTGTTGGTCTTTGTTTTGTGATGTTATGTTGGTGTCTATCTTTTCTGAATTGTTGTAATGTACTTTCTTTTGAATCAATAAAAGTACTGTTTCCTTTTTCTGTTATCACTGAGAGAGCCAATCTTTCCACTGTTGTATAAGTATTTCCACTATGCTTTAATGTCCCTGCATACAAGTTAGTAGAAAACCATACACACATATACAAACAATATTAGTACCTAAAAACTATCCTGCAACACTGAAAAAGTATTAGACATCAAAGATTTATGGATTTAGCATTCCAATACCTGTTACCAAGTACTGAAACCTACCCACATCAAGCCCTTTTGTTAATAAATCAGCATAGTTGTCATCAGTGTGAATTTTGACAACATTAATAAGCTTTTTCTCAAAACAATCTCGGATAAAAAGTGATGTCTAATTTCAATATGTTTAGTTTTAGTGTGTTGCACAGGATTTTTAATAATGCATATGGTACTACTATTGTCTATTTAGATAATGTTGTTCATGAAATTGTACCCATAATCCAACAATTGATTCTGAAGCCATAAGATCTGAGCACAACAGCTAGCAGCAGCTACATATTCTGCTTCAGTGGTTGAAGTAGCCACCATAGTTTGCTTCTTGCACTGCCATAACACCAATCTACATCCAAGAAATTGACATCCTCCTGTAGTTGACCTTCTATCCAAACTTGCACCATTATAGTCACTATGTGAGTAAGTGATCAATTCCATAGGGGACTCTCTTGGATACCATAATCCTATATTAGGATATGTCTTCAAATACCTAAAAATCTTCTCTACTGCTGTCATAGGTGATGTCTTTGGAGTCACTTGAAATCTTGCACAAGCACATACAGCAAACATAATATCTGGTCTTGATGAGGTAAGATACATCAAAGAACTAATCATAGATCTGTAGGTGTGCACATCAACATCAGCTCCACTAGCATTCTTCAACAATAGATGAGTAGTCTTATCAGCAGGGGTATTTGAAGGTTTTGCATCAGTGAATTTGAACTTCCTTATAATCTCAGTCACATACTTGTCTGGACTGACAAAGATGCCTTTTTTACTCTGTTGCACTTGTAACCCCAAAAAGAATGTAAGTTCTCCCATAGATCTCATTTGAAATTCATCTTTCATCAACTTTTCAAACTCTTTGCACATCTCTTGTTTAGTAGATCCAAAGATGATATCATCAACATATACTTGAACAAGTAGAATATCACCCTTGTCTTTCTTGATGAACAAAGTCTAATCAATCTTTCCTCTATGAAACCCATTATTCAACAAATAAGTAGCTAAGGTTTCATACCACTTCCTTGGAGCTTGATGTAAGCGATAAAGAGCCTTAACAACTTTATACACTTTATTTGGGTGTTGAGGATCTTCAAAGCCTGGAGGTTGAGAGACATATACCTCCTCATCAATAGTTCCATACAAGAAGGCACTCTTAACATCCATTTGATAGACAGTAAAGCCCATAAAGGATGCATAGGCTAGAAACAATCTAATAGCCTCAATCCTTGCAACAGGAGCAAAAACTTCTTCATAGTCAATACCCTCCTCTTGAGTGTATCCTTGAGCAACCAATCTAGCTTTGTTCCTGATTACAATACCTCTTTCATCTTTCTTGTTTCTGAATACCCATTTAGTACCAATGACCTTCATACCATCAGACAAATCACAAAGAACCCAAACCTTTTGAAGTTTGAACTGCAACAACTCCTCTTGCATTGCTTCAACCCAGCTAGATTCTTCTAAAGCCATATAAACATTTTTAGGCTCCACTTGTGTGAGAAAACAGAAAAATAAACATTCATTCTTTCTCCTATGCTTCTTGGACTCATAAACTTCACTAATGAACCCATGAATATCATTTTTCTTTGTCTGTCTTTTAGTCTTTACACCTGATTGTAGCTCACCAATAACATTATCAAGTGGATGCACTTTGTGAATTGAGGTCTGTGATGTGCTAGGAATATCATATGTTGTTGGCATGTTTGAGATCTCAACATCATCACTGGGTGATTCCTGAGATGAACCTTCCACATTTGGAGCATCAGTGGAAACTTCTGTTGTAGCAGTGGGAATTGAGTTACCACTGCTAGCAGGAATTTCTTTATTCAGAACATCAAAATTCATACCATTTGCATCACTTTTCATTTCAGAATTATCAACAAAGTCCCAAAGTGGCATAACAATTTGATATTTATCATCTTCATCATCTTTCCAAGATTCATCTTCATCAATGAATTCTTCTGATTCTTCAAGATCTTTGTCTCCTGTGCTTGAAGTAAGAGGTACATAATTCATTGTATTGGATAATGTTTCAAGATCAAATAGCCATTCTGGTCCTGAACCTGCCATGTTAGTTTTATTTTCAAGAAACTCAACATGCAAATTCCCTTCAATCTTCTTTGTTCTTAAGTTATAGACTCTGAAAGCCTTGCTAACCATAGAATATCCAACAAAGAAGCCTTCATCAGACTTTTCTTCAAAGTTACCCAGATGATCAATGGTATTGAGAATAGTAACATGACATCCAAATGGTCTCATAAATTCCAAAGTTGGGGGTCTTCCTCTGAATAGCTCATAAGGTGTCTTGTTCTTTGTTTTAACCACTAAAACCCTGTTCTGAATGTAACAAGCAGTGTTAACTGCTTCAGCCCAAAAAGTCACTGGTAGCTTTGAATCAGCTAACATGGTTCTAGCAGCCTCAATTAGTGTCCTGTTTCTTCTTTCAGCAACTCCATTTTGTTGAGGAGTTCTTGCAACACTAAATTCTCTCTTAATACCTTTGTCTCTGCAGAAATCATCCATAACTTTGTTCTTGAACTATGTCTCATTGTCACACCTGATAATCTTTATCTTCTTTTCAACTTGATTTTCAACTTCATTGATGAATGTCATAAGGATGCCAGTGGTTTCATCCTTGGTTCTTAAAAAGAAAACCCATGTGAATCTACTAAAGTCATCAGTCCCAACAAGACAATACTTCTTCAAATTGATGCTGCTCACAAATGTAGGACCAAACAAGTCCATATGCAGCATGAATAGCGGATGATCAATAGAATTGAATGCCTTGGTCTTGCATGAAGCTCTGTGTTGCTTTCCTTTGAGACAGGTAACACATGTTTGGTCATTTTCAAATCTCTTCTCTGGTAAACCTCTGACTAGACCATCTTTCACAATCTTGTTAATGGTCATGAAATTAACATGACCAAGTCTTCTGTGCTAAAGCATGGATTCATCCAAAGTGGCTTTTGCAAGCAAGCAAGTAACATCATTGTTTGCCACTATGTTCTTCATGTCAATGCTATAGAGGTTTCCTTTTCTAGGGATTTTAAGAAAAATATGACTTTCATCAGGGAGCTTATAATCCTTAGATAAGATATAGCATTCATCTTCTGTGAATAGAACTCTATGCTTCTTGTCACACATCTGTGATACACTGAAAAGGTTGTACTTGAGTTCTTTCACATAGTACACATTCTCAAAATCCATGTTTCCAGCCTTGATTGTTCCTTTACCAGAAACTTTGCCACCAATACCTCCTCCAAAGCTGACAAATTGTCCATCATAGGGTTTGAAATCTGAAAGATAGGACTTATTGCCAGTCATGTGCCTGGAACATCCACTGTCTGAGTATCCTTGATCATCTTTTGTCTTTGAATGTTCCTGCACACAAAATAAAGGAATTAGTTCCTTTTGGGGACCCAAGCCACAAATGACTTGGATCAGCCTCATGTATCAATATAATTGTATCTGTCAAAGGGCGTTGATACACCATTGGGATTGTTTAAGGTGATAGTTCCTTTTGGTTTCCATTCCTAACGTGCTGAGGCCTTAATAGCATTTCCCATATTTACCCTCTTATTGTTCACAGAGTCACCAGTGGAAACCTTTGGCCTTGAAGTGGAAACTGCTGGCTTAGCAGTGGAAACTTCTGGTTTTGAAATTTTGGGTACCCACTTGTGACTATTGTAAACTTTCTTTTCAAAATAGGTCTTCTTCCCTGTTTGTGCAGATTTAACAAAAGTAGTAATTGGTTTGGCACTCTTAACAGGGGACTTAGGGTAAACTCTGTTTTTATTTCTGGCAGTGGCAACTGCTGATTTAGCAGTGGAAATAGTTTTGATGCCAGAGTTAAGCAAAACAGACATGGGAATCATCTTGCTTAGTGGATTTGGGTGAGTTAAGTTATTAGCATTGTATCCATTCACCCTGGTATTCCCAAACACTTCCCTTCTACCCATGTGATAGTTACAATTATAAGAAAGATGATCAAAACTACCACATATATGACAGGGTTTGTTGTTAAACACAAAGTCACTACCAAATTGTCTAGATTTAACATGATTCCAACTCCTCATATTCCCCCTAGGAGTTGTTGACCTACTTCTGTACATCTCTACAAATCTAGTAGTGGGCCTAGTGAAATTAGGTTGTGTCCTAGGCTTCTCTTTGACAACTTCAGGAATACTCTTTTTAACATCCATATGTACTTTCTCAGGAACACTAGTTTTAAACTCAACATTCAAAATTTCATCTTTAAGATATGAGTCACTAGCACTATCAAATGTATCAACCTCAACCTGAACCTTTTCAATAACAGCTTCTTTAACAAATTTTGGTCCATAGGTCATGGTTGGTTCCTGAAATTCTTCTAATCCTGTGTCAGCTAAGTCAATGCCAGGAGGTGCTGGAACACCTCTTAGAGGTGGTGGAACAGATTTGTACCCAACTCCTGATTTGGCTTTGTTCACAACTTGGGCTTCCCAAATTTTGTCAATAAACTTGGATTGGTGATCTAGTGTATTACAAGTTATCTGTATATTCTCATTAGCCCTTTTAACCTTTTCTAGCTCTTCCCTAAGAACCTTGTTCACATCAACTTGATAATCTAAGTCTCTTTTTAAAACAGCAATATCATCATTGAACTTAGATTCATTTGCCCTATAATGCTCTAATTGTGTTTCTAAAACACCAGGACCTCTTTTATGATTTGCTAAGTTATAATTAGTATGATTTAACTCTAGCAATTGTTCATCATATTGTGCTTTAATTTTCTCATATTCTTTTAAGGCCTTACAAGTTTTAGAACAAGCATTATTAATTTGTACCTCAGAGTCAGAGAAAGCCATTAGTGCAAGCTCAGTAGCAAGCATTGCAGACTCTGAATCATCTTCTTTATCCTCAGCCATAAAGCTCCAATCATAGCTCACTCCATCAATAGCCAATAGCACCTTTGGCTCTTCAGTTGTAGGTTCTGTGGAAAACTAGAAGGGGGGTTGAATAGTTTACCGCTTTTTCGATTCTTATTTGCTTAAATAATCTTTGAGAACTTGACATTTGGTTAAAGATATAAACACAACTTAATATGTTTGATTCTTTGAAAAGACTTTACATATAGATAACAATTCTAACTTAACTTGTTTTATACTTTGAAAAGCTTTACTTGTAATGATTCTAACTTTGCTTGTTTAGTTCTTTGAAAAGCTTTACTTATGTTGAAAGATATAAGAACAACATTACCTGTTTTGGTTCTTTGAAAAGCTTTATATGTGATCAACAATTCTAACTAAACAACAACATATAATAAGCAAAGATACAGAAAGAAACAATCAAACCACAACACGATAGTTTATCGTGGTTCGGCTACAAGGACTCTTTTTCCTTGCCCTACATCCACGCCCCGAGTTTCCAACTCGAGAGTTATAAACACTAATCAACAAGCTCCTTTCACCGGCGGAGAAAACCTTACACGTCGCTTATACTTTTACCGACACAAAGCTAGATGTCGAGTTCTTTTACAAGGGTACAACCACTCCCATTCGTCGCTTACACTTTTACCGACACAAAGCTAGATGTCGAGTTCTTTACCAAGGGTACAACCACTCCCGTTAGTTCTTTTACTAGGATACAACAACTCCCAACACACTACGTATTTTGAGGCCTAAAATACTAACCTATAACTTCTACATACATGACACACACGAAGTATAAACTACCAAAGCTTATACATGATCAAGCTACCAAGACTTGCAACTTTAGAGTTGAAGCTTGCAACTTCTTGAATGATCTTGTGGAGTTCCTTGCTACATAAGAGAATCACACAAGTCAAGGGTTACTGAGTTAGTTGAGAGAATATGTGAGAATAAGTCCTAAAAGGTTAGCCAAAAATCAAGTTATGGCTTGGTATTTATAGCACACCATACTGCATGCTTAGCGGATCAGGCGGAACCCTCAGATGGGTTCCGCCCGTGTACCCCCAGGGTACCGCCGGGTCTGCAGTAGGTTTATGCAATAACTCTTCAAACCAAAAAGGTCTTGTCTCATAACTCCTAGCAACCAAACAATGTCACATCACTTAAATCAAGTTAAACACAAAACTTGTAAGCCACACCAAAGCAAGTCAAACACATTTCTTACCATAAATACATATAGACAAAACTTGCCATAAATGTGATGTGACTATTCTATTTTAAGAAATAAGTGTGATGTGACAAGACACTTTCTAATTTAAGAAATAAAAACAATGTTTAGTTTAAAAGAAAATGTAAACATTAGTTAAACAAGACTTAAACATTCAAAGTGATGATTTACTCTTAGCTAAAGTTTATACTTTGTCATTAACAAAACTTAGCAAAGATTGTAAAATATAAATAACGTTTTTAGGCGATATTTGTATTAACAATCTCCCCCTTTTTGTTGATGACAAAACATAAACTTTATTTAAAAGTAAGCCATAAGATTTAGTGTTAAGTCTTATAAAGTTAGTATTAAAACTTGTTTTTGCAAAGAGTTAGCGAAGCGGAAATATCAAAATTTGAACAAGTTTAATATACATTCTCCCCCTTTTTGTCGAAACAAAAAGTAGAAAAGCGAAGCGGAATAATGGCCATGCTCCCCCTTGGTCGATACTCCCCCTAAATGGAGTGCCAAGAGAGGAGACATGGATTTTGAACCTACAAAAGAAAAGTTAGTTTCCGCACAAGATAAGTCATGAAAGTGTTTCATGTTAAAACACAACTAAGAGTTGTGAAGTGAAATAGTACAACACTCATGCTCCCCCTTGAATATTACTCCCCTAAATGGAGTATCAAGGAAGGAAAACATGGATAATGAACCTACAAAAAGAGAGGTTAGTTTCTAAAGCACAAGATTTATGTATGGTACCATAACAAGGTATAGTTCACACATCATACCTAAATGGTCAACAAACAAAGAAAACCTTGTAGTGTAATGAAATTCATTTCATGTAAAATTTAGACTTCTTAAAAAGTCAAAGACAAGAAATTTTGGTTACACTATCCTACCTCTAGAAATAAAGAAAAAGCTACAAATAAGCTACGACCATAAAAAGCTACAAGGAAATCATCATTTTCCTTTGTGAGAAACATTTTCCAAAAACAAGGCTAAGGTTGTTTAAGGAAGAAAATGTGGGTTGTGGTTGTAGCGGGCTTTATTTTGAAGGTTGAGAGGGTGACACGGGTTTTGGTTTGTTGGTTTAAATGGGAAACATTTTCCAAAAGAAACGGTTTTGTTTCATTTTGGAGACTCTAAACTTGAGGTGGTGTTGGTACTCTAAACTTGGTTTGTTGGTTTTAATGAGCAACATTTTCCAAAATAAACGGTTTTGTTTCATTTTGGAGACTCTAAACTTGAGACGTTCCACAATATGGTTTAGGATAAACCTCATTTTATTGGATAGGGTGAAACAACAATGGTTTTGGGTGATGATACTCTTGTTGTGGTGGTTGGTTGTGGTCGAAAGACTCATTTTGGTTAAGCAATGACCTTGGTTATTCATTTGTGAAAGGTGGTGGTTGTTGTTGGTCTTGGTGGAAGATCATTGAGATGCTTTTATTTTCTTATACGAAGAAAATAGAGATTCAAAGTGTTGGGAAGGTTCTTGTGGTAGTGGTAGTTATTGTTGTTGTGGTGGTTGTTGTTTGAACCAAATGGTGTAGGCTTGGTTATTTGTAAATGGTTACCATGAAGGTTTTTGTGAATGGGGTTGAAACACAAATGATTGTAGGTGTGTATGACCTTGATCATTTGGAAAAATTGAGGATTTAGCATAACGGTAGGCCAAACTCTCAAGCAATGACGGTGGATGAGGTGCATCATCCAATGACTCATTTGGTTGAAATGTTGCTTGTTGTTGGGTTTCCATTTCGGCAATGGTGTTAAAAGGTGACAATGATGGAGGGCTTGATGGTTGAGGTGATAGGTTTTCAAAAGTTTCCAATAGTGGATGTGGTGATGTTGGTGGTGTATGGAAAAGTTCCATTGGTGTAAGTGTTGAAGTAGCAAGATTAATCAAATCTTGAATAGTGATCACGTTGGTATTGAAATGTGTTGAGGATGGTGTTGAGGTAGTGAGGTTAAGTAAATCTTGGATAGGTGAAGAAATGTTAAGCGAAGCATCACTTGAAGATGATGAGCTTGACTTGATGGTTTTGTTGAAGCAACAAGGTTTGACACTAATCCTAGTGGTTTTTGAGAAGGATTTTGATGGTTATGGTGTGATTTGAATTGTTGCAAAACTTTCAAATTTATAAGGTTGAAAAGGTGTTGAAATGGGTGTTTGGATTTGATGTTCTACCATTCAAAGAATGAGGTTTCAAATGATTTTCATAACCATGTCACATCATTTGATGTTAATTCAATGGAATAGGATGGAGTGAAAGATCAACATATGCACTCAATGCTTTGTGATCATAGGATGTGATTTGGTTGAAAATGTTTCAATGGTTTGAAGGATCCTTTAAAAGGGTTCCTTGGGTTAGTTATGTTTGAATTTGTATTTTTGGAGGGAAGTGGCTTCCTAATTGTTTTAGTGAGTGAGAGTTGTTCTAATATGGTTATTGGAGTTAATGGAAGATGTTTCTCACTTAGGATAATGGTTTGACACTTTACAAGTTTTGGACTTAGGAAAAAAAATGACAAACATTTTCTGCAGGTGACTGGCGGAACCCTCACAATACACAAGCGGAACCCTGTTTTGGGTTCCGTCTGGTCCGTTGGGCCATTTCTGGGTTTCCCAGAAATTACACTGGCGGAACCCAATTTTGGGTACCGCCAGATCCGCCAGACCCTAAAAAGTTGGCAGTCCGCGTTTTTGACCCGCGAGACGATTTTCAAAATTTTTGAAAACTCCTAAAATAAAAAAGATAAGGCATTTCTGGTTGGGCAATGCAAAAAATAGACACGTAAACACACATATCATAGGACTTTGACCTTGAGGTCGAGGATTTCACTATACTTAGTAAGAATTGCCATAAGCATAGAAAAAATGACAAACACCTTAAACATTGTCATTATGCATAAAAGTTCATACAAACATAATCCAACAACCATAATAGACCATGAAAGTGAAGAACACATAATTCACGTAGTTTTAACACAAAGACGATTCTAAAGCATTCTTAAGCCAAACACTCCTTAATCGTTTCATAACCGGTCTATCCTCTTATTGAGCTTGCTTAGGTACCTTCCAAAGGAGGTAACTTAGAGTTAGGAAGTTAATCATCCTTTCTCATGTCAGATGATGATGATGATGATGATGGTGTAGGTGAGCGAGTAAGTTTGCCCTTACCTTTGAAAACTTGTTTATCACTTAGAGGAACGAAGAAGTGAGGAATGAGAGAATAGTCAAGGCACATTCCATTATCGTTAGGAGGAATGGGTGAGATTGTTCTAAAGAGGCGGGTGAGAAGCATTCCATAAAGAAGAGCGGTTGTTCCTACCAAAGGTATGTCGGTCGTTCTTTTGGCGAGGTAATAGGCTAAGTTAAAAGGTTGACCGGTGGAAATGCTATAGAGCATGTAGCTAAGACAAACATTGATGTGATCCCGGTTTCCTATGGTGCTAATTTCATTGGTTCTAAGGAGTTCTTCTCATTCCTTTAATTGGGGCTTGAGTTCATTGAATTCCATACCATATGGGTCCTAGATGACCTCATTTCCGGTTCTAGTTCTCCTAGTGTTGGTGGTCCTAATGAAGAGGTGGTCACGTAGTTCATTTTTAGACACAAGAGGGGTATCATAGGGATAGATGCGGTCAAAGAGTGTGTCAAGACTTGAGAGGAAGTGCAAGTCGGAGTAGATGCAACAACCATGGTTTGGGACACCTAGGATTTGAGCAAACTCCTTGAGGTTGAAGGAGTATTGATGACTACTAGCCCTAACGTTAATAGACAAGCGACCATACTCATCCTTGGAGAGGGTGATGGATTCATAGAATTCTAAAATAAACCTAGAACAAATAGGCTCGTCGATTTCTAAGAGACACTCAAAGTTGATTGTGGCAAATTCCGTGTAGAGGTTTGTACCTTCTAAGAAGGATGGATCAATGGTTCTACCCTTATGGACATATCATTTTTCTAAGGCTTTGAAGACAATGATTTGAGTTTGAGTAAGACCTTTGGTTTTGTGGTGTTTGGGTAGGTACTTGATGGTGTCCTTGTGGTCGTAGTGAGATAGAAGAGGCATGATGATTCCTATAAAATCAAAGTTTCACATCTAAGTAAATGACTATTGTAATGTGTATGTTCTAGTGTGTGCCTATATGAAAACAATGTGGAGGTGCGGTTGACTTGACTCATTTTGATGCTTTAAAATGTTTTGTAATGCAAGTGATGTTTCAATGACGTTTTTCATTTGTTTTAACAATGTGGTGAACGGTGGTAAAGTATGGGTGACGACCGAGAGTGGATATGTGAAATGAGGTGGTGATTGTTTGACAACACTTAAAGCTTGGATATCTTCTTTGTGTTCTTCACTTGCTAGAGAGTGGAAGAGACGCATTTCATTATGAAATTCAGTTGACTTTTGACGACATAGACAAATATGTTAATGAGAGTATGGATATGACAATTGCCCTTTGTTTCAAAGAGCGACACAAAGGTGAACATAGGTTTATGTATCATGAAAGGTGGTTTAATCTTAATAGATTAGGTTATAGTGTGGATGACACACTTGTTTGATTACATTGTGGAATCTTCTTGTGAAGATGACTCGGTGAAGTTATTGGTGAAGATGATATTGACTCTTGGTTTCTTTGAGGGCATGGAAATGGTGGATGACTCGATATTGATATGACATAGGATAACTCGGTTTATCATTTCACATTGGTTATTTGAGTTCGAGTGATGAAAGGTTATGAGGAATATGCTTGAAGTTTTGTTCATTTTGTGAATCTTATGGGCTGATGGTAAGTTGGAGTTGTGAGTAGAGAGGTGTTTGGTTTTGAACTTAAATAAAACATTCTGTAGCTTTGGCGGACCAGGCGGAACCAAAAAGTGGGTTCCGCCCGTATGGTCTGAGGGTGCCGTGGGATCTGCAGGGAAAACTCAAAAGGAATTGTCTTGATTTTTGTGGTTTTATCCTAATGTTCAAAACTAAGGTTTTAGGTCTTATGAGTCCTTGACTAAGCCTAGGGATGATGAATGCTTCTCATTCAAGAGGTTTTGTGAAAACGTTGATAGAATGGTTAACGTAAGACTTTCTTAGTTAAGATGTTCCTCAATGAACATTTTTTCCAAGACGATGATGATGGATCACAATATTTCAATTAAGAACATAATGGATTGAATTGTCGCTGAAGTCGATGCTTCCTTTGTTGAAGGTATAACAATGTTGATAAGATGAATTCCGTTGTTGATGCGAGTTTGCTTGTTCAAGTGGAGCTTGTTGATGTGCTTCTCCATCCGATACTAATATAAGAATCTTACGCGTTTTGGAGAATCATTGGGTAAGTAAGTATAAAAGTGCAAGTACCACTTGTGCTTTTCTTATCAACTTATTACCGACATAATTCCATTTGGCATACACTATGGTTTCTATTCCCGTTCTTTTGGGAGACCATAATCCTAGTTGTGTAGTACCTTATGATGTATCCAAATAGGTTCGATTAAAGAGTTGTTCTAGGATCTTCTTTAACACGATCACATAGACAAAAACTAAACATAATGTTGAATCTAATTGTTATGAGAACAAGTAGTCTTCCAAACATTTCTCTACGTTTAATTTTACCTACGGATTTACTAATCTCATTCTTGATAAGTCATCAATAACTTAACCATTGAGAACAAGAGAGCAACTAGGAATGTCTTTAAGTTAAAATCCCTTGCTTTTGTGGCTTGCTTTTATTATCAAAAGGTCTTTCAAAGATTGACACTATACACACTTGATTACTTTGAAATATCAACTTCGTTTCACTATTTGTTTTATTCTAAATTCCAAAAATTGTTTTTGTTGAATTTATTTAGACACAACTAATGACCTATAAATCAAGTTTTATAACTTATGTCAATTTTACTTGATTTAATGTTTAACTCAAGGTGAGAAGGTGTTGTTTTGTACTTTTACTCCATGCTTGTCTTGTCATCATTGGACTTTCGACTAAGTTATCATCTACCAAAGATGATATCATAGAAGGAGGAGATCACTCGTTAAATGTCATATTCAACGACTCCTCGACTCTTTAGGTTTTCTTACTTAAGACACTATGAACTCTATTTATTTTTAAAAAGTCCAAGAGGTACAACATCATTAGACTATGTGTCACATTTGATGTGTAAATCCTAGATGTTGAAAACTTATTTTCTTTCACACATCCTAATATATGCTAATGTGATTTATTTTACCTTGTGTGTTTTATGTGAGATTATCATAAAGGAGTGATTGAAGAAAGACACAATTAAAGACTCAAAGTATGGTGCTTGAGAAAATTGTTTAACAAAGGTTTGTTTTGCAAGTATCACAAAAGTGTTAGACATTTTAACACTTAGGAAATTCTTAGTTAGCTCACTTGTAAGCAAGAGTTGAGTGAGACATACTCAAGAGTTTTTCGTGTTTATCTCTTGATGGTTAAATAACCAAAACACCTTATATCTCCTACTAGTACTAAAGACTAAATTCCTTGTTGCATAGAATCTAATCTTAGTTATTTACAAATAGCAGGTAAACACTCTAGAGTATTACAAATAACACATATTTGAGCACATAATGCTAGAGACAAGATATAACCAAAGTCAAGTTTAAGTAATGCGTACCTTTTAAATTGCATAGAGATGCTATCAAGCGGATAAGCATTAAGCGTAAAAACTTGGTTTGACGACATGCTTTGAAACTCAATAACTCATGTATCCAAGAAGGTTAGACAATCATATAAAAGCATAGAGTATGATAATCTTAATTCTTTTATCATGAGTTTCTATTAGAGATAAAATTATCTCTAAATCTCTCTTCTAGGTTAGACAAATTTTACTTGCTTTATTTTATTAGTTAATGGTGCTTTTGAGTTAAATCCTAATCCGGTTTTATTTTTAAACAACCTTTGACTCCTCAACAATCTCTCAAGAGATTTTGGGCTTTCATCAAATTTAACTAATAATTTTTCCTTTCTCATTTTGTATTTTAATCTCATGTTTGTAATCTAGACATAATTTACATTCTAGATTAATTTCAACATTACTCTTAATTCTAGACATTTTATCTTCCAATAAGATTTCCTTTTCAAAGATATTCTTAAGAGATTTTAAAGACTCATTCTTTGAAGATAGCTTTTAGGTCCATGTTGCACAAATGTTTAGACTCATTTTCTAGTTTAGAAAACTCTAGGATAAATTAATCAAAGCAAAAGAGTTTGGTTTCAAAGTGTACCTTGCTTGATGTTTTATCTAGTATAGAATCACAAACCGGATGATTGACTTCATCTTCATCCGAGTTATTCCATGAATCGCAAGCAAGACTACTACGAGCTTGACACGAGTAATCACCTTAACTAACACCTTGCTTGTTGTATCAATAAGTTGACAATAAACTACCGGATCATTGTCTTCGTCAACTTCCATTACATTCCAAGATACGCAAGCAGGTTCATCAAAACACACGTACTCATCTTCACTTGTACCTTTATTTAAAACATTTAAACTAGTAGCACATGTATTAACTTCTACTAAGTGTCTATCAATTAGTTTTTCTAAAACTTCTAATTCATATGTAAGATTAAATTGATCATCTTTGACTTGACATATTCCTTGATGAAAGTTTACCATATTTTTCAAACATCATTAGCCTTTTGACAAAAATACATTCTTTCATATTTGGTACTAAAGCTTTGTAAAACATTGTTTTAGCTTTAGTATTTTTATCAAGTTTAAGATAGTTATCTTGGTTTTCAAAAACTTGTTTTCTTTGGTTTGAAATTACCAAAAGAAATAATATGCCAAAGATCTTGATCAATTGATTTTACATAGTTTTCAAAATTACTTTTCCATTCAAGTAAGTTTTCTTTTTCAAATAGCGGTTGGTTTTGAATAGGTTGCCCTTCTTTGAGATTTTCAAAATCCATGGATCGATCCAAGTTTTAAAATACATTCTATTTTAAAGATCTTGAGTAACGTAGCTCTGATACCAATTGTGGAAAACTAGAAGGGGGGTTGAATAGTTTACCGCTTTTTCGATTCTTATTTGCTTAAATAATCTTTGAGAACTTGACATTTGGTTAAAGATATAAACACAACTTAATATGTTTGATTCTTTGAAAAGACTTTACATATAGATAACAATTCTAACTTAACTTGTTTTATACTTTGAAAAGCTTTACTTGTAATGATTCTAACTTTGCTTGTTTAGTTCTTTGGAAAGCTTTACTTATGTTGAAAGATATAAGAACAATATTACTTGTTTTGGTTCTTTGAAAAGCTTTATATGTGATCAACAATTCTAACTAAACAACAACATATAATAAGCAAAGATACAGAAAGAAACAATCAAACCACAACACGATAGTTTATCGTGGTTCGGCTACAAGGACTCTTTTTCCTTGCCCTACATCCACGCCCCGAGTTTCCAACTCGAGAGTCGAGTTCTTTTACTTTTACCGGCGGAGAAAACCTTACACGTCGCTTATACTTTTACCGACAAAAAGCTAGATGTCGAGTTCTTTTACAAGGGTACAACAACTCCCATTCGTCGCTTACACTTTTACCGACACAAAGCTAGATGTCGAGTTCTTTACCAAGGGTACAACCACTCCCGTTAGTTCTTTTACTAGGGTACAACAACTCCCAACACACTACGTATTTTGAGGCCTAAAATACTAACCTATAACTTCTACATACATGACACACATGAAGTATAAACTACCAAAGCTTATACATGATCAAGCTACCAAGACTTGCAACTTTAGAGTTGAAGCTTGCAACTTCTTGAATGATCTTGTGGAGTTCCTTGCTACATAAGAGAATCACACAAGTCAAGGGTTACTGAGTTAGTTGAGAGAATATGTGAGAATAAGTCCTAAAAGGTTAGCCAAAAATCAAGTTATGGCTTGGTATTTATAGCACACCATACTGCATGCTTGGCAGATCAGGCGGAACCCTCAGATGGGTTCCACCCGTGTACCCCCAGGGTACCGCCGGGTCTGCAGTAGGTTTATGCAATAACTCTTCAAACCAAACAAGGTCTTGTCTCATAACTCCTAGCAACCAAACAATGTCACATCACTTAAATCAAGTCAAATACAAAACTTGTAAGCCACACCAAAGCAAGTCAAACACATTTCTTACCATAAATACATATAGACAAAACTTGCCATAAATGTGATGTGACTATTCTATTTTAAGAAATAAGTGTGATGTGACAAGACACTTTCTAATTTAAGAAATAAAAACAATGTTTAGTTTAAAAGAAAATGTAAACATTAGTTAAACAAGACTTAAACATTCAAAGTGATGATTTACTCTTAGCTAAAGTTTATACTTTGTCATTAACAAAACTTAGCAAAGATCGTAAAATATAAATAACGGTTTTAGGCGATACTTGTATTAACAGGTTCTTTCTTCTTGTCCTGCTTATACCAAGTTGACCTGTTGTCAGGTTTCCTTGGTTTCCTGCATTCCCTGGCAAAGTGCCCCTTCTTATGACAATTATAGCACTCCACCTTCTTTTTGTCAAAACCTACTGTCTCATTGCCATTAATGGTAATCTTCCTTCCAGTCTTCTTCCAAAACTTCTTTGCCTTTAAGCTTAGTAATGCAACCTGCCATTTAATGTCCATCTCCTCCATATCAGCCTCATCAATTTGATCCAAATCCTCATGATTGAGAATTGAACCACCCATCTGACTTGATAGAAAGGCATAAAAGGTAGAATCACTAAGACCAGCAATCTGTCTTTTTGAACTAGCAGTGGAAACACCTCCACTACCAGTGGAAACAACAATGTTAGCATCATCATCATCACTATCACTTTCTCCATCTGAACTATCATCAACAGATGATGATATGAGTGCTACATTTCCTGAACTTGTGCTTAGTTTGCCTGCTTTCTTCAATCTTTATTCAATAACCTTGAAGTTATTGTACAAATCATTAAGCTTCATAGTCTCCAAATCTGGCTTGTCTTCCCATACTGCAACATTGGTTCCAAACTCAGAGGGTAAACTTCTTAAGAACTTTAGATTGAGGTCTTCCCTTTCCACCTCAATTCCAAAAACAGTGAGTTGAGTAACAATCTTTTGTAGCCTTGTGAAGATACTATCAATAGATTCATTACTTGTTGAACCAAAGTTTTCATAAGTCTGTTTCAGCAGGGTCTTTTGAGTCTTCTTGGAGGAATCATTACCACCAAAAACATTACAGATCTCCTCAAAAAGAGTCTGTGCAGTCTTGTACTTGCTGAATGCTAGAACTTGATCTCTGGGAAGTGTCATCAGCAGCAAACCTCTGGCCTTCAGATCATTCTTCATTTGAAGTCTTTCATCATTTGTGACAGGTCCAGTGTTAACCTTTACTACTTCCTTGCCACCAACCATCTCTGAGGTAGTACTTGGTTTGAAGGAATTACCAAGCATAATGATCTCCCAGAGTGAATAGTCTTGCACCATAAAGAATTGTTCGATCATTAGCCTCCACATCTCATAGTCATTCAACTTAAGCTTGGGAAGCTTAGCAGCAATGTTTGATTGGCTAGTTTCTGTCTCCATTGATTCTTCTGAGTGAACTTGGGGTCTTCTAAATCAAAGTATCAAACCTGGCTCTGATAGCACTTGATGGATCTAAACACCTTGAACTTTGTTAGATTGATACTTTGAGTTATATCACTAAGTATGCAGAATCTACTTAGTAATACTTAGAAGTATGATTGTGAATGAAACAGTTGTATATGAATGAGAACAATGTATATATCAAACGGTTAGCTCCAATATTATTATTAATAATAATACGAGTGATCTTAGTATCACTAGGGTTACACCTTGAAGCTCTAGAAAAACGTATATGTAACTTCAACCTAGGACCTCCTTTTATAGCACAAGGAGTCCTCTTCTACAAGATAAGAATAACTCTAATAGAATAAGATATACACAAGATCTATTCTACTACAACGTCACTTCAGGTATGAACAAACTTCATACCGACATTAGTAAAGTGATCAAAGATTTTATTTTCTATAAAACTTACATTTTTATGTATGACAAAACATTTTTCACAAAATGTATTTTTGTGTTTTATAGAAATGTTTTATTAAGAAAATAAATTCAAATTCAAATGTTATAATAGCTATATTTCCCGCCAAAACATTTTTACATTTTTATGTATGACAAAACATTTTTCACCACGTCAGGACGAAAAGAGGAGCGTTTGTCGGGACGGTCCTTTAAATGGACTGACGGTCCCTTAGTGATAAAGGACCGTCACATGTTTAAGTGTAACAACCTACAAAACCTCATTACTATCATTCCCATTACAAATACCTATAGTAGGTATTTCACAGGTAAATTTTTGCTTTTTATGTGCATTTATTACTTGCATGACTCACTAGACCTGCTCACGTATTTACACAAGCCAAATAACTCAACACTCACATCCTATAAACCCCTGGTATGTCAAGCATAAGATCACAACAACACCATAATAAGTAATCTACCAATCTAATACACTAAACATACCACAAAACCCTAATAAACCTTAATTAAACCCTAATTAGGCCTATGTGCTTATTTGAACCTATATGCTTAAATTAACTAGTTTGAAAGTGTCCAAGGCTTAAGTATGAGTTACTTTAGTAACATTAGCACCTTAAACACCTCAACCAAGAACCCTAGCACCTCTCCCTAGTTAAGATAGCACCCTAACACCTTACAAGCACCCACACAAGTAGGTGCATCACCTACTTGTCACCTACTTAACTAAACCATCACTAAACCACCAATAATCACCACTAAACCACCACTAATCCACCACTAATCAACCTAAACCACCACTAAACCTCCCAAGAAGCTTACAAGCACCTCTAAGCTAGCACACAAGTAGGTGACGCACCTACTTGTCACCTCCTTGTGCCCGGCTTCACCACCACCACACACCACCCTATAACCGCCTATAGTCCTCCCTAGCTCCTCTTAGTCACCACCTAGCTCTGCTTACTCACCCTCCCCCTCCTTGACACCATACCTCCCCATTCGAATCCTCCTTCTTCTCTTTTCTTGCTCGCTACATAAACAAACCCTATAAATACCCCCGTCCCCTCCCCACTTCAAACCACACCTCTTCTCTTCTTTTCACCTCAAATTTTCTATAGCTAGTAGTAGTATAAGGTTCCTTGTAGTCTTAGGAGTCGAGCTAGGTGAGCCTTGAGGCCTTGTCGAGTCCCATTTCCATCGCTAAAAACCCTAAACCTAGTTAACCCTCGTTAAACCCTAAACTAACTGTCACAACTCGTAATTTCAGGCCATTTCCCAAACTTCGACAATTTACTATTCATAAATCACTATTCATCAAAACACTATTCATCGTTTACTATTCATCATTTTTTAGATCAATTTGATATTCTGAGAAGCATTCAAAAATTTTACTATTCACCAAGTACTATTCATTTCCGGAAAGAAAATACTATTCACGTGCATTGCTCATTTCATCGTAAATTTGGTTTACGAGTAATTAAATTCGCGTAACCGTATTGGTTCAGGTGTGAATTCATGCTTTATCACTAGGGACATTTCATACGGACTAGAAATAGTCTACATATCATCATAATAGCATTTGCATACTATACCACTCGTAGAATATTCATATTATTATTTTTGGTATGTTTAACGTTTTACGTATATTTATTTTAATTAAACGTTACGTACGATTCATAAATATGACTAACATATCCGACAATCCCCACAATGGTCCCGATATATTTTTAAACCCCTTACAACATCACAAAGATTAGAAAATTCATTTACCCGGTATTTTGGAAATTTATTATATCATAAGCTTAATATAATTACGACGGTTTTCGTGGAAACTAAATAATAATCATCCAAACACCCAATACTTGTACCCGAGATATTTTCACAACTTTTATGACTTTATTATGTCCCGATAAACTTCGTCAAAATTTATTTCAACTCGGCACAATTTATTTTTAGTTAACCCGGTACCCAAAACTTATAACATAACACATTATATGCACTAATAACTAATGATACAAATTAAATAGCAAGCAAACTACCATTTTCCTACCTTAAATACATACATGTCACATGGTTACTTCCATTTGATAACTTAATTATAACTTTTCCCTAAACTAACTAAATATCTAAAAACCTAAATCACATTTCACACTTATAATCTTAAAATCAAAACTTGCACTTTTTTCTCTCTTTTTCCTCTTGAAACCCACGGCCAAACACCAACTTCACCATGATCCATCATTTTTCCAAGATCAAGTTCAAATCAAGTCCATATTGTTATCCTTGTTAGGGTTTTGTAATGCAAATTCAAGGATTCTTAGGGTTTTATCATCCAAGCTCACAAATATTTGCTAAGTAAGTTTACAAAATTCATTTTCATCATTTCTTCATGTTATCTTTATGATCATGTGATTTCTATACATGATTTCATGCATATGTTAGTTTATAGCACTCTTTATATATATATATATATATCTTTGAAACACTAGAAATGGAAACCCTTGTTAGATCTAGTTGATTGGTGATGTTTAGTGTAACACCCCCAAAATACCGCAGCGGAAGACTGTGTCACAGGGGTGCTACTTCATAATACAAAGTACAAGGTATAGAAAACGAACTCTAAATGAGACGTTTTGAAAAGTTACCATTCGATTAATGAATTCAAAGTTACAAACATGAGATTCCAAAGTATGATACATAAATGTATACAAAGTTTTGAATGGTAAATGATAAAAGCATAAGTCTTCAGAGTATGCAGCTTGACTCTAAGTTCCACGCACTAGCTATCGCCTTACTAACCTGAGATAAACATGCTAAAGTGTCAACACAATGGTTGGTGAGTTCATAGAGTTTGTCTTAAAATAGTTGAAAAGCCTTAAAGAATGATCACACAGCAAAGGCATTGAGAATCCACTCAGTTACAAGTCCCGCCATAAGAGACTTGTAACCTGTGTGTTCACAACCCACTGCTAACATATAGTATAATAAAGACATGTATAAGTTCATCAAGACAATTAAGCAATTAGTAGTGAGTCTCTACTTCATCTCCGAAGACCTCACTTTTATGATGTATCCAACATTCGCAAATGTTAGGATGTATCAAAGACAACTGGGAGTCAATTCCCAAAGACAACTGGGAGCCACTTCCCAAAGATAAAAGACAGTCATGTATGTATTAAATCAAGTATAATGCCATCAAGTATAAGACAATCAAGTATAACACAGTCACGTATAAACGTTTTGAGTATTTGTACAAGTAAGCAAGTAGTTGAGCATGTATCCCCCCCAAGAGTTAAAACAAGTACGAAAAGAGTAGGGGCTATGACTCACCTTAAGTCTATGTAATGAGAAATGATAGTGGTAGTCGAATCGCGAAAGTCTCTAAGAGCAGCCTATAATAGAACGTTGCGACTTAGGTTTGGAGTAACGTCTAAGAATACGACGAATTGCCTATATATGTCTTGCATAATGTTCATGATGTAGTACTTAGTATATAGTGTAAGTCGTTGAATATAAGTGGTCTATGAAACATGTATAAGTTGTATATCTCTTACTACCGTTCGGGCCGACATAATTCAGAAGTCATGGAGTAAACGTTCGAGGAGCCAGGACACTTTAACTCGTAAATCCACAACTCGTCTCGACGGCTTACTCAATGAACTCCTCACATGAGGCTCCCTACTATTGTAGTATTCTATAACATATATATATATATAAGCTTTGATCTTTAATAGTTATATGGTCTTTAGCCGTGGCTTTGCCGTGACCTTGGTCATTGTTACCATGGTCTTGAGACTCAACCTTGGCTTTAGCCATGGTTGTGGTCTTGGCTTTAGGTCATTAGACCTCTTGGTCTCATCTAAATATAATCATTATATAGTAACTTTGGTCTAAAAATGGGCTGTTAAGAATTTGAAGAAATTTATCACTCAGAAAGCATTTTCAGGTCTCGAGCTTCTTTGTCCCTAAACGAAAACGTCGTTCCGGACAACTTTCGTGTTTTAACTTTTTGATGAATCGGACCAGAAGTGGGACTTTAAAAATCATAATTTGATCAGAATGCAATTTAGGCAGATTTGCCGTTTTGGTTTCGCTAACTTCAAATGGTCATAACTTTTGACTCGTATACTCGTTTTGGGTGATTCAAATTGCTATGTTTTCCTTGTTAAGTCCTATTTAACATTAAGTAAGTGTCAAATATCAAAGTTATACTATTGTGGTCATGGTTTTCCATAAAAATCACTAGTTTGCTTGTTTGCTTGTCATAAGTTAACATATGTATACTAATACTCGTTTTATCCATTTTTAAACATCATGAACACAATACAAAGACCATATATAGCATGAAAGAAACATAATAAGCATGAAATGATATTGAGCAAGAAAGTGTATAAGGGTTTGCTTACAACTTTTGGCTTTCTATAGAAAGGAAGTCAAGTATAGAACTAGGACACTAAACCTAAGCTTGTAAACCCTTCACCATAACTCTTGTAACCATTGATAGACTTGATATAGACCTTGTGAAAACCCATTAACTTCAACCCTAGTAACCTTGTGTAGCTCCTAATTCAACCATGGAATCACCAAACAAACTTAAGAACTAGGTAGAGAATACTAAGACCTTGAACTTTGTAGTGTAACTTGTAGTTTGAAGATCAAAGGATCATGGAGCTAGGGATTGTGTTGTGGCATTTTATTTATGAAGAAATGATGGAATGAGCTCTCTATTTATAGCATGAAGAGGAGGTTAGGAAGCTTACTAGGAAACTACACAAACTTGGTGACCAAGGTTAACTTGGAGCCAAAGTTGTAATTAAGTAAAGAATCAATGGTCAAAATTTAACCACAAGTGTGAACCCCCCCCCCCTAGTGGCGGTTTGAATGAGGATAAGGTGACTAGATGATGACTCTTGGTCTTTGGATGATAATATCCTAAGTATGTAGCTAGTTTTGGACCCGTAAATTGCTAACCGTAAGTTTTTAGGCCACGAAACGTAAAACCGGGTATCCTAAAAATATGAAACTTATAAATATGGTTAAACATGTCAATATAGTCCATAATAAAATATAAAATGAGTGGTAGGTTCTATCGGGTGCGAAAACCCTGCTAAAAACTGGAAACACGGGTCTAAAACGCGCAATTCGCGTAAAAAGCTGAACTGAAAAACGTAAAATTCCGAAACTTTTGGAATTGTCATAAAATGATAGAAAATCATATTTCTATTGTTTATAATGTTTTATGGATATATCGGGATGCTAGAAGGACGTTTAAACCTAAAAGTAAATCTCGGACACGGCTTTGTGATTTTTGCAGAAATGATCCGACGAGCGTCAAACTCTCGGATTATCGTTAAAATAGTTTAACTTACGAGAATATGAAATAAAAATTTCTGAGATGAATAGTGAAAAGTGAATAGTAAAAAGTGAATAGTAAAAGTGAATAGTAAAAAGTGAATAGTGAAATTTTCGGGAATAAAAGTTAACCTGAAATTACGAATTGTTACAGTCTCTACCCCTTAAGGAAACTTCGTCCCGAAGTTTAGTTGATGTTAACTACTTACGATGTGTCTAAGAGAATTCGGGATCTCTAATATAGTGGTGTTCACTCTGATTTGTCTAAGGTTCTGGTTAAGGAGTTGTATCGGCTACAATTAAGCCCACTTATTTATAACACATTACTTACATAAAGAAGCGTCCAAATTTATGTAAGTAAGGGATCATAAACTCATGGTTCGGTGATTTACAATTTCTTTATTTAACTGAAGAGGTGTCCCAATCCATTTAAATAAGGAGATTCTAAAACATCCTACTTAAGAATTTCTGACACAAAATCCGCCTTCTGAGGCCGATAGTAAGATAATCAAGTCATCAAATCCTTAAAGCTAAGCAATAATATTATTTAACTCAAATCTTGTGTCTCATCAAACAAGAACTGTCACAAGATCAAGTTAACTAATTAGTTATTACTGAGCTCCATGTTTCTAATGACTCGACTAATCTCTGGGGCTCCTTATAATACTAAAGTCACATCATCTAACAGCGTGGAACTAAGCAAACGTCTAACAAAAAAGCACATGTGTATGTATTGTGTGTAAGGCAAATAAAGAGGAAGGTCCCAACGTATATAGCAGTTATAGTCTAGGCACTAAATGCAACCTAGTTCTCTATAACCAAGGCTCTGATACCAATCTGTAACACCCCCAAAATACCGCAGCGGAAGACTGTGTCACAGGGGTGCTACTTCATAATACAAAGTACAAGGTATAGAAAACGAACTCTAAATGAGACGTTTTGAAAAGTTACCATTCGATTAATGAATTCAAAGTTACAAACATGAGATTCCAAAGTATGATACATAAATGTATACAAAGTTTTGAATGGTAAATGATAAAAGCGTAAGTCTTCAGAGTATGCAGCTTGACTCTAAGTTCCACGCACTAGCTATCGCCTTACTAACCTGAGATAAACATGCTAAAGTGTCAACACAATGGTTGGTGAGTTCATAGAGTTTGTCTTAAAATAGTTGAAAAGCCTTAAAGAATGATCACACAGCAAAGGCATTGAGAATCCACTCAGTTACAAGTCCCGCCATAAGAGACTTGTAACCTGTGTGTTCACAACCCACTGCTAACATATAGTATAATAAAGACATGTATAAGTTCATCAAGACAATTAAGCAATTAGTAGTGAGTCTCTACTTCATCTCCGAAGACCTCACTTTTATGATGTATCCAACATTCGCAAATGTTAGGATGTATCAAAGACAACTGGGAGTCAATTCCCAAAGACAACTGGGAGCCACTTCCCAAAGATAAAAGACAGTCATGTATGTATTAAATCAAGTATAATGCCATCAAGTATAAGACAATCAAGTATAACACAGTCACGTATAAACGTTTTGAGTATTTGTACAAGTAAGCAAGTAGTTGAGCATGTATCCCCCCCAAGAGTTAAAACAAGTACGAAAAGAGTAGGGGCTATGACTCACCTTAAGTCTATGTAATGAGAAATGATAGTGGTAGTCGAATCACGAAAGTCACTAAGAGCAGCCTATAATAGAACGTTGCGACTTAGGTTTGGAGTAACGTCTAAGAATACGACGAATTGCCTATATATGTCTTGCATAATGTTCATGATGTAGTACTTAGTATATAGTGTAAGTCGTTGAATATAAGTGGTCTATGAAACATGTATAAGTTGTATATCTCTTACTACCGTTCGGGCCGACATAATTCAGAAGTCATGGAGTAAACGTTCGAGGAGCCAGGACACTTTAACTCGTAAATCCACAACTCGTCTCGACGGCTTACTCAATGAACTCCTCACATGAGGCTCCCTACTATTGTAGTATTCGATAACATATATATATATATAAGCTTTGATCTTTAATAGTTATATGGTCTTTAGCCGTGGCTTTGCCGTGACCTTGGTCATTGTTACCATGGTCTTGAGACTCAACCTTGGCTTTAGCCATGGTTGTGGTCTTGGCTTTAGGTCATTAGACCTCTTGGTCTCATCTAAATATAATCATTATATAGTAACTTTGGTCTAAAAATGGGCTGTTAAGAATTTGAAGAAATTTATCACTCAGAAAGCATTTTCAGGTCTCGAGCTTCTTTGTTCCTGAACGAAAACGTCATTCCGGACAACTTTCGTGTTTTAACTTTTTGATGAATCGGACCAGAAGTGGTACTTTGAAAATCATAATTTGATCAGAATGCAATTTAGGCAGATTTGCCGTTTTGGTTTCGCTAACTTCAAATGGTCATAACTTTTGACTCGTATACTCGTTTTGGGTGATTCAAATTGCTATGTTTTCCTTGTTAAGTCCTATTTAACAGTAAGTAAGTGTCAAATATCAAAGTTATACTATTGTGGTCGTGGTTTTCCATAAAAATCACTAGTTTGCTTGTTTGCTTGTCATAAGTTAACATATGTATACTAATACTCGTTTTATCCATTTTTAAACATCATGAACACAATACAAAGACCATATATAGCATGAAAGAAACATAATAAGCATGAAATGATATTGAGCAAGAAAGTGTATAAGGGTTTGCTTACAACTTTTGGCTTTCTATAGAAAGGAAGTCAAGTATAGAACTAGGACACTAAACCTAAGCTTGTAAACCCTTCACCATAACTCTTGTAACCATTGATAGACTTGATATAGACCTTGTGAAAACCCATTAACTTCAGCCCTAGTAACCTTGTGTAGCTCCTAATTCAACCATGGAATCACCAAACAAACTTAAGAACTAGGTAGAGAATACTAAGACCTTGAACTTTGTAGTGTAACTTGTAGTTTGAAGATCAAAGGATCATGGAGCTAGGGATTGTGTTGTGGCATTTTATTTATGAAGAAATGATGGAATGAGCTCTCTATTTATAGCATGAAGAGGAGGTTAGGAAGCTTACTAGGAAACTACACAAACTTGGTGACCAAGGTTAACTTGGAGCCAAAGTTGTAATTAAGTAAAGAATCAATGGTCAAAATTTAACCACAAGTGTGAACCCCCCCCCCCCTAGTGGCGGTTTGAATGAGGATAAGGTGACTAGATGATGACTCTTGGTCTTTGGATGATAATATCCTAAGTATGTAGCTAGTTTTGGACCCGTAAATTGCTAACCGTAAGTTTTTAGGCCACGAAACGTAAAACCGGGTATCCTAAAAATATGAAAGTTATAAATATGGTTAAACATGTCAATATAGTCCATAATAAAATATAAAATGAGTGGTAGGTTCTATCGGGTGCGAAAACCCTGCTAAAAACTGGAAACACGGGTCTAAAACGCGCAATTCGCGTAAAACGCTGAACTGAAAAACGTAAAATTCCGAAACTTTTGGAATTGTCATAAAATGATAGAAAATTATATTTCTATTGTTTATAATGTTTTATGGATATATCGGGATGCTAGAAGGACGTTTAAACCTAAAAGTAAATCTCGGACACGGCTTTGTGATTTTTGCAGAAATGATCCGACGAGCGTCAAACTCTCGGATTATCGTTAAAATAGTTTAACTTACGAGAATATGAAATAAAAATTTCTGAGATGAATAGTGAAAAGTGAATAGTAAAAAGTGAATAGTAAAAAGTGAATAGTGAAATTTTCAGGAATAAAAGTTAACATGAAATTACGAATTGTTACATTTAGGACCCCATGACACCTTGAGAAGGTGTATGGTAGAATTAGACTAGATTTGTGGTGATTGGATGTGATTTGGGTGGATTAGAAACTAGTTTTTTCAACGTATATATATTCCTACTGTCCCAAATCGTCAAATCCAGAAAACTCAGGGGTTTCCGGGTAAATTTGGGCTTGAGATTTAGAAAATACTTTCAAAAACGAAGCCGTGGGCGAAAGAACGGATTAAAAGGAGTTTATAACGAAGGAGATATGATTTTTGCAAGTTTAACGACGAAAACTATTTTCTGAAAATTGTACTTGCTGTCCCACGATTTTCAAGGGCCAATCTGAGGTGTAAAACTTGATCTAGCCATCCCGACTTATCAAAAATATATTAGTATGTTGTCCCACGATTCCGGGGATATAAAGAACGTAGAAAACAAGCTTATAACGACCAAGATATACACGTTTCAAAATCGACGAAACTCTATTTATTTCCATCAGCTTTTTGTAATACAACATGTTGAGAGCCATTTATCTTATTGATAAACCCATTTCTGGAAACTTTACATCATTGACAAAAAGTTAGTTCACCTAGCCTAGTTTCCAAAACATCCAACCGTTTGTCAAAACGATTTATAACGAACAACTTATGTTCTTCCAAACTTTCCCGAAAACTGCCCAGAATTTGCCAAAAAAGCCCAAACACCTCACTTGACGGCTATTTTCCTTTATGATCAAGACCCGTATAGACAAACTTCACTTCTGTGACTTTTTAGATATGGTGAAAATCTTCTTAGAACTACTGAGCTTCATTCCTAACTCTTAATATTCACTATTTCGCGACTAGTTTTGCGAGACCATTTTGTCAATAATAGAAATAATAATACTTGTACGTACTAAATCCTAGATTTTCTAGAAATACTACTAAATTGCCAAATTTTATAACTAATGAAGTACTTATGCTTACGAGTTTATTTTTACGACCATTAGACGATACTTCAAGGTTTTCAAGGCGAAGTTTATAACACTAACTTTCTATACATGATATACTACGACAACTTTTACAAGCCTAGTTAAGAATTATTTTTCTCAAGTATGGGATATATTTTACTATGACTATAACTAGTATATTTTCAAGTTATGAGTGGTATAGGCATCATGTGCATGTGCATTCATTACATCATTTCATGATCTAAAGTAGATCATTTCCACTCATCTTAGGTTGTAGCTAGTGTTCGCGCCTTATTGTCCCGATCATTTTACCATCATTGTACCATCATATCAGTTGAGTCATGGCCCCACTTTTACTTGTTTAATTACTTTATAAACTCTTTGGGGGAGATGCATGCTTAAATACTTGTTTTATACTTTTATACATTCTGAATTACTTTTGGGGGAGAATACGCTGCTTTAATTATTTTTGTACAATGCCAAAGTATTAAATGCCTTACATTGCTTAAGTTGCCTTATTACCACGTCTTGACAAGTCCCCTTTATTTTCATGGACCGTTAATTAAAGTACGAGCGAGAGTGAGTGAATAAATCTATTGAGGTTGACTCCTCCATCCGTGTTTGGGTTGCTCCAACGGAATTACGGATGCATTTCATGTCTAATATCTTTAGAGTGTCTGGTAAACACTCATTTGGGGCCAGGTAACGTCTAGCTTCGGGGTCATGAGCTTAATAGCCAATGTAAATTTTATGACTGAAATCTTATTACTTTACTTTATACTTAGGCTATTGTACATACGATTAAAGTTATATACTGATGGTTTTTATAAACCTTATTACTGATTTATTACTGAATTACGATGCTTTTGCATCAACTTTATTACTGAATTACGATGCCTTTGCATCAACTTTATTACTGAATTACGATGCTTTTGCATCAATTTTATTACTTTTGTTTACACAAACCAAACTTATTACTTTTGGCAGTGGGTCGTAAACACATAGGTTGCAAGTCTCTTATGGTGGGACTTGGAACTGAGTGGATTTACGAGGCCTTTGCTGGGAAATCTTCATTCATATGCATTACATTCTTTTTCACAAGACTCTATGAACTCACCAACCTCGTGTTGACACTTTAGCATGTATTTTCAGGTTTTAACCAATGGCACGTTACTGGAGGTTTTGGCAGGGCATGGCATGGTCATAGAAGACTCTGATTATTCATTTGGGGACCGTTTTAAATTATTTTAAGGGCCTACTTCCGCACTACTTTTAACAATGTAAATTCAACATTTTTTATTAAACCATTTTATTCTAAATGATTGAAGTGAAAACATTTTTGTACTTGTGTTGTGATATCAATTGAGTTACACCCCAGCTGCGTGTATGCTTCCGCTGGACCCGATTTTGGGGGTGTGACAGATTGGTATCAGAGCTTTGGCTATAGCGAATTGAGTGTTTTTAAAACCTAGACTATAGCTTCTTTTACGAAAACTTAACCCTATGACTGTCACGTGCCTACCTGCCAAGCTGAAGCCTCATTTGTGGATAGTTGCTGACATAGGTGATGAGATTTGTATCTCATTATTTGATATATTATATTCATTTGTTATAGTTGATTACTATAATTGTCTTTCATATAAGCATGTTCACGTATCATATATGTCACCGCGTTATGTTTTTCCTTGCATAGTTTCATCATTTGACCTCGAGTTTGGTCACTTGCTTTTGTCTTTCAGAACGTCTTGGTATTTGTGAAGGACATAGTCTTAGTATAACTGAGCTGAGTATTTCAAAATTCATGGAACCTCGGTGGAATATAGACTAGTCATTTATATTCAACCCGGGATAGTGAGATATAGGCTGACCACCTATGTCTGACTCAGAAATGAATTTTGCAACACTGAGAATAGTTATAATAAAATTTTGTCTGGATTGAATCCTTTATTCGATTTCCAAATGTTTCATGCATGTGTGTGTATACCCTCGTTGTCAGAACATTCATACTTTTCATCACTTCATGAATCACCGATTGGAAGCACGTCAACTGGTCATTTCATCTCATGAACATTCACGTCTATGCACGATACACTTATATTACAGTATTTTCTTTTATCACAATCTCATTTTGTCGCAGTTGTCACAGTTGTCACACCCCCAAAATCGGGTCCAGCGGAAGCATACATGTAGCTGGGGTGTGTAACAATTCGCAATTTCAGGTTAACTTTCATTCCCGAAAATTTCACTATTCACTTTTTACTATTCACTTTTTACTATTCACTTTTCACTATTCATCTCAGAAATTTTTATTTCATATTCTCGTAAGTTAAACTATTTTAACGATAATCCAAGAGTTTGACGCTCGTCGGATCATTTCTGCAAAAATCACAAAGCCGTGTCCGAGATTTACTTTTAGGTTTAAACTTCCTTCCAGCATCCCGATATATCCATAAAACATTATAAACAATAGAAATATGATTTTCTATCATTTTATGGCAATTCCAAAAGTTTCGGAATTTTACGTTTTTCAGTTCAGCGTTTTACGCGAATTGCGCGTTTTTAGACCCGTGTTTCCAGTTTTTAGCAGGGTTTTCGCACCCGATAGAACCTACCACTCATTTTATATTTTATTATGGACTATATTGACATGTTTAACCATATTTATAAGTTTCATATTTTTAGGATACCCGGTTTTACGTTTCGTGACTTAAAAACTTACGGTTAGCAATTTACGGAGTCGAAACTAGCTACATACTTAGGATATTATCATCCAAAGACCATGACTACTCATCTAGTCACCCTATCCATATACAAACCGACTTAGGAGGGGGGGGGGGGAGTCACCATGTGTGGTTAAATCTTGACTTTAGCCATTAGATCTTACTTAATTACAACTTTGTCTCCAAGTTTAAGCACCTTCCTAGCCACCTTCCTAACCTCCTCATTCATAGTATAAACACAAGCTCATTCTTCTTCCTTTCTCATCAATAAAAATGCCACAAGATCAATACCTAGCACCATGACCCTTTGATCTTCAATACACAAGTTACACTACAAAGTTCAAGGTCTTAGTATTCTCTACCTAGTTCTCAAGTTTGTTTGGTGATTCCATGGTTGAATTAGGAGCTACACAAGGTTACTAGGGCTGAAGTTAAATGGTTTTTACAAGGTCTATATCAAGTCTATCAATGGTTACAAGAGTTATGGTGAAGGGTTTACAAGCTTAGGTTTAGTGTCCTAGTTCTATACTTGACTTCCTTTCTTTAGAAAGCCAAAAGTTGTAAGCAAACCCTTATACACTTTCTTGCTCAATATCATTTTCATGCTTATTATGTTTCTTTCATGCTATATATGGTCTTTGTATTGTGTTCATGATGTTTAAAAATGGATAAAACAAGTATTGGTATACATATGTTAACTTATGACAAGTAAACAAGCAAACTAGTGATTTTTATGGAAAACCACGACCACAATAGTATAACTTTGATATTTGACACTTACTTATTGTTAAAGAGGACTTAACAAGGAAAACATAGCAATTTGAATCACCCAAAACGAGTATACGAGTCAAAAGTTATGACCGTTTGAAGTTAGCGAAACCAAAACGGCAAAACTGCCTAAATAGCATTCTGATCAAATTATGATTTTGAAAGTCCCACTTCTGGTCTGATTCATCAAAAAGTTAAAACACGAAAGTTGTCCGGAACGACGTTTTCGTTCAGGATCAAAGAAGCTCGAGCCCTGAAAACACTTTCCGAGTGATAATTTCTTCAAACTCTTAACAGCCCATTTTTTAGACCAAAGTCACTATATAATAGTTATGTTTTACTAAGACCAAGAGGTCTAATGACCTAAAGCCAAGACCACAACCATGGCTAAAGCCAAGGTTGAGTCTTAAGACCATGGTAACAATGACCAAGGTCACGGCAAAGCCACGGCTAAAGACCATATAACTTTTAAAGATCAAAAAGCTTATATATATATGTTATCAAATACTACAATAGTAGGGATCCTCATGTGAGGAGTTCATTAAGTAAGCCGTCGAGACGAGTTGTGGATTTACGAGTTAAAGTGTCCTGGCTCCTCGAACGTTTACTTCATGACTTCTGAATTATGTCGGCCCGAACGGTAGTAAGAGATATACAACCTATACATGTTCCATAAACCATTTATATTCAAAGACTTACACTATATACTAAGTACTACATCATGAACATTATGCAAGACATATATAGGCAATTTTTCGTATTCTTAGACGTTACTCCAAACCTAAGTCGCAACGTTCTATTATAGGCTGTTCTTAGAGACTTTTGCGATTCGACTACCACTTTCATTACATAAGCTTAAGGTGAGTCATAGCCCCTACTCTTTTCGTACTTGTTCTAAACTCTTGGGGGGGATACATGCTCAACTACTTGTTTACTTGTACAAATACTCAAAACGTCTATACTTGACTGTGTTATACTTGATTGCTTACATACATGACTGCGTTATACTTAATTGCGTTATTCTATTTATTGACTAGTAGTTATCTTTGGGAAGTGGCTCCCAGTTGTCTTTGGGAATTGGCTCCCAGTTGTCTTTGGGAATTGACTCCCAGTTGTCTTTGATACATCCTAACATTTGCGAATGTTTGGATACATCATAAAAGTGAGGTCTTCGGAGATGAAGTAGAGACTCACTACTAATTGCTTAATTGTCTTGATGAACTTATACATGTCTTTATTATACTATATTGTAGCAGTGGGTTGTGAACACACAGGTTACAAGTCTCTTATGGCGGGACTTGTAACTGAGTGGATTCACGATGCCTTTGCTGTGCGAATATTCTTTTAAGACTTTTTCAACTGTTTTAAGACAAACTCTATGAACTCACCAACCATTGTGTTGACACTTTAGCATGTTATCTCAGGTCTATAAGACGATAGCTAGTGCATGGAACTTAGAGTCAAGCTGCATATTCTGAAGACTTACGCTTTTATCATTTACCATTCAACATTTTGTATACATTTATGTATCATACTTTGAAATCTCATGTTTGTAACTTTGAATTCTTTAATCGAATGGTAACTTTTCAAAACGTCTCATTTAGAGTTCGTTTTCTATAACTTGTACTTTGTATTATGAAGTAGCACCCCTATGACACAGTCTTCCGCTGCGGTATTTTGGGGGTGTTACAGATTGGTACCAGAGCCTTGGTTATAGAGAACTAGGTTGCATTTAGTGCCTAGACTATAACTGCTATATACGTTGGGACCTTCCTCTTTATCTGCCTTACACACAATACATACACATATGCTTTTTGGTTAGAGGTTTGCTTAGTTCTACGCTGTTAGATGATGTGACTTTAGTATTATAAGGAGCCCCAGAGATTCGTCGAGTCATTAAAAACATGGAGCTCAGTAATAACTAATTAGTTAACTTGATCTTGTGACAGTTCTTGTTTGATTAGACACAAGATTTGAGTTAAATAATATTGTTGCTTAGCTTTAAGGATTTGATGACTTGATTATCTTACTATCGGCCTCAGAAGGCGGATTTTGTGTCAGAAATTCTTAAGTAGGATGATTTAGAATCTTCTTATTTAAATGGATTGGGACGCCTCTTCAGTTAAATAAAGAAATTGTAAATCACCGAACTATAAGTTTATGAGACCTTACTTACATAAATTTGGACGCTTCTTTATGTAAGTAATGTGTTATAAATAAGTGGGCTTAATTGTAGCCGATACAACTCCTTAACCAGAACCTTAGACGAATCAGAGTGAACACCACTATATTGGAAATTCCGAATTCTTTTAGACACATCGTAAGTAGTTAACATCAACTGAACTTCGGGACGAAGTTCTCCTTAAGGGGTATAGACTGTAACAATTCGCAATTTCAGGTTAACTTTCATTCCCGAAAATTTCACTATTCACTTTTTACTATTCACTTTTTACTATTCAATTTTCACTATTCATCTCAGAAATTTTTATTTCATATTCTCGTAAGTTAAACTATTTTAACGATAATCCAAGAGTTTGACGCTCGTCGGATCATTTCTGCAAAAATCACAAAGCCGTGTCCGAGATTTACTTTTAGGTTTAAACGTCCTTCCAGCATCCCGATATATCCATAAAACATTATAAACAATAGAAATATGATTTTCTATCATTTTATGGCAATTCCAAAAGTTTCGGAATTTTACGTTTTTCAGTTCAGCGTTTTACGCGAATTGCGCGTTTTTAGACCCGTGTTTCCAGTTTTTAGCAGGGTTTTCGCACCCGATAGAACCTACCACTCATTTTATATTTTATTATGGACTATATTGACATGTTTAACCATATTTATAAGTTTCATATTTTTAGGATACCCGGTTTTACGTTTCATGACTTAAAAACTTACGGTTAGCAATTTACGGAGTCGAAACTAGCTACATACTTAGGATATTATCATCCAAAGACCATGACTACTCATCTAGTCACCCTATCCATATACAAACCGACTTAGGAGGGGGGGGGAGTCACCATGTGTGGTTAAATCTTGACTTTAGCCATTAGATCTTACTTAATTACAACTTTGTCTCCAAGTTTAAGCACCTTCCTAGCCACCTTCCTAACCTCCTCATTCATAGTATAAACACAAGCTCATTCTTCTTCCTTTCTCATCAATAAAAATGCCACAAGATCAATACCTAGCACCATGACCCTTTGATCTTCAATACACAAGTTACACTACAAAGTTCAAGGTCTTAGTATTCTCTACCTAGTTCTCAAGTTTGTTTGGTGATTCCATGGTTGAATTAGGAGCTACACAAGGTTACTAGGGCTGAAGTTAAATGGTTTTTACAAGGTCTATATCAAGTCTATCAATGGTTACAAGAGTTATGGTGAAGGGTTTACAAGCTTAGGTTTAGTGTCCTAGTTCTATACTTGACTTCCTTTCTTTAGAAAGCCAAAAGTTGTAAGCAAACCCTTATACACTTTCTTGCTCAATATCATTTTCATGCTTATTATGTTTCTTTCATGCTATATATGGTCTTTGTATTGTGTTCATGATGTTTAAAAATGGATAAAACAAGTATTGGTATACATATGTTAACTTATGACAAGTAAACAAGCAAACTAGTGATTTTTATGGAAAACCACGACCACAATAGTATAACTTTGATATTTGACACTTACTTATTGTTAAAGAGGACTTAACAAGGAAAACATAGCAATTTGAATCACCCAAAACGAGTATACGAGTCAAAAGTTATGACCGTTTGAAGTTAGCGAAACCAAAACGGCAAAACTGCCTAAATAGCATTCTGATCAAATTATGATTTTGAAAGTCCCACTTCTGGTCTGATTCATCAAAAAGTTAAAACACGAAAGTTGTCCGGAACGACGTTTTCGTTCAGGATCAAAGAAGCTCGAGCCCTGAAAACACTTTCCGAGTGATAATTTCTTCAAACTCTTAACAGCCCATTTTTTAGACCAAAGTCACTATATAATAGTTATGTTTTACTAAGACCAAGAGGTCTAATGACCTAAAGCCAAGACCACAACCATGGCTAAAGCCAAGGTTGAGTCTTAAGACCATGGTAACAATGACCAAGGTCACGGCAAAGCCACGGCTAAAGACCATATAACTTTTAAAGATCAAAAAGCTTATATATATATGTTATCAAATACTACAATAGTAGGGATCCTCATGTGAGGAGTTCATTAAGTAAGCCGTCGAGACGAGTTGTGGATTTACGAGTTAAAGTGTCCTGGCTCCTCGAACGTTTACTTCATGACTTCTGAATTATGTCGGCCCGAACGGTAGTAAGAGATATACAACCTATACATGTTCCATAAACCATTTATATTCAAAGACTTACACTATATACTAAGTACTACATCATGAACATTATGCAAGACATATATAGGCAATTTTTCGTATTCTTAGACGTTACTCCAAACCTAAGTCGCAACGTTCTATTATAGGCTGTTCTTAGAGACTTTTGCGATTCGACTACCACTTTCATTACATAAGCTTAAGGTGAGTCATAGCCCCTACTCTTTTCGTACTTGTTCTAAACTCTTGGGGGGGATACATGCTCAACTACTTGTTTACTTGTACAAATACTCAAAACGTCTATACTTGACTGTGTTATACTTGATTGCTTACATACATGACTGCGTTATACTTAATTGCGTTATTCTATTTATTGACTAGTAGTTATCTTTGGGAAGTGGCTCCCAGTTGTCTTTGGGAATTGGCTCCCAGTTGTCTTTGGGAATTGACTCCCAGTTGTCTTTGATACATCCTAACATTTGCGAATGTTTGGATACATCATAAAAGTGAGGTCTTCGGAGATGAAGTAGAGACTCACTACTAATTGCTTAATTGTCTTGATGAACTTATACATGTCTTTATTATACTATATTGTAGCAGTGGGTTGTGAACACACAGGTTACAAGTCTCTTATGGCGGGACTTGTAACTGAGTGGATTCACGATGCCTTTGCTGTGCGAATATTCTTTTAAGACTTTTTCAACTGTTTTAAGACAAACTCTATGAACTCACCAACCATTGTGTTGACACTTTAGCATGTTATCTCAGGTCTATAAGACGATAGCTAGTGCGTGGAACTTAGAGTCAAGCTGCATATTCTGAAGACTTACGCTTTTATCATTTACCATTCAACATTTTGTATACATTTATGTATCATACTTTGAAATCTCATGTTTGTAACTTTGAATTCTTTAATCGAATGGTAACTTTTCAAAACGTCTCATTTAGAGTTCGTTTTCTATAACTTGTACTTTGTATTATGAAGTAGCACCCCTATGACACAGTCTTCCGCTGCGGTATTTTGGGGGTGTTACAGGGTGTAACTCACTTGGTATCTCGACACAAGATCAAAAATGGTTTGCACTTGAATCATTTTGAATAAAATAGTTAAATCAAAATGTTGAATTTACATTGTTAAAAGTAATGCGGAAGTAGGCCTTTAAAATAATTTAAAACGGTCCCCAAATGATTAAATCAGAGTCTTCTATGACCATGCCCTGCCCTGCCAAAACCTCCAGTAGTGTGCCATAGCTTAAAACCTGAAAATACATGCTAAAGTGTCAACACAATGGTTGGTGAGTTCATGGAGTCTTGTGAAAAAGAATGTAATGCATATGTATGAAGGTTTCCCAGCAAAGGCATCGTAAATCCACTCAGTTACAAGTCCCGCCATAAGAGCCTTGTAACCTGTGTGTCTACGACCCACTGCCAAATGTAATATGTTTACGTGAACAAAGGTAATACTTGCATCTAGATTCAAAGATAAATGTAGCAATACTGCTATATAAAGGTAAGAGTGATAATGTAGCCATGGCGATGTCGCCATAAAAATGAATCTGACCATAAGCAAAACGCATAAAATGAATATTGATTGCACTAAGTTCAAGGCACCAAAAAGGTTTTTCAGCTAAATGTAGGAGATTACACTCCCAAGTAATGTAGGTAAATCCATACCCAATGCAGGTAAATCCATACCCGTTGAAATTGTAGGTAATCAAACATACCCAATGCAGGTAAATCTATACCCGTTGAAATTGTAGGTAATCAAACATACCCAATGCAGGTAAATCTATACCCGTTGAAATTGTAGGTAATCAAACATACCCAATGCAGGTAAATCTATACCCGTTGAAATTGTAGGTAATCAAACATACCCAATGCAGGTAAATCTATACCCGTTGAAATTGTAGGTAATCAAACATACCCAATGCAGGTAAATCTATACCCGTTGAAATTGTAGCTACAGGTCCTTAACTTAGGCAATCTTAGGCAATCGGTAAATAGTTTAAATTTATGCACTCATGTCTATGAGTAAATAGCAAGTAGTTAGCAAGTGAATAATATTGTACTCGGATAATCAACAAGTATTTAGATAAAGCTGAAAATATTTAAGAAATCAACCATGTAAGCGAGTAATGCGTTTCAGTAAAACGAGCATGTATTCTCCCCCATAGAGTTTGCAAAACGATTAAAAGAGTAGGGGCTATGACTCACCTGATATGATGGTACCATGAACATGTAATGAGCTGAAAAACAAGGCACGCACACTAGCCGCAACCTAATATGAATGATGAACGATCTACTTTAGATCATGAAATGATGTTATGAATGTCCATGCACATGTTTCCTATACCACTCGATAATTTGGAAAATAACGTATATCGTCGAAAAATACGTTTTTGACGTCTCGTTAAGTTAATAACCACTTTCCATGTACATATGTTGAAACGGTAATCCACAATCCTCGTTTGATGTTCTATCGGCAAATATAGTGTTTTCGACGAAAAATGACACTTTTCATAACTTGGAAATATGACCAAAATGGTCTCGCAAAACTAGTCGCGAATTAGTGAATATTGAGTGTTAGGAAAGAAACTCAGTAGTTTTAGGAAGCTTGTCACCATATCTAAAAAGTAATAGAACTGAAGTTTGTCCATACGGGTCTCGATCATAAAGATAAATAGCCATGAAGTGAGGTATTTGGGCTGTTTCGGCAGATTCTGGGCAGTTTTCGGGAAAGTTTGGTAGGCCATAAGTTATTCGTTATAAATCATTTCGACAAAAAGTTGGATGTTTTGAAAACTAGGCTGGGTGAACTAACATTTTGTCAATGATGTAAATTTTCCAGAACTGAATGTATCACTAAGATAAATGGCTCTCAACATGGTGTATCACAAAAACTGTTTTTCTATACTTAGTAATATTTTGCTAAAAAGCTGATGGAAATAAATAGAGTTTCGTCGGTTTTGAAACGTGTATATCTTGGTCGTTATAAGCTTGTTTTCTACGTTCTTTATATCCCCGGAATCGTATTAACCTATACTAATATATTTTTGAAAGCTCGGATCCTCTAGGTTACGTCTAATGCCTCTTTTTGTCCATTGAAAATCGTGGGACAGCAAGCTTAATTTTCAGAAAATAGTTTTCGTCGTTAAACTTGTAAAAATCATAACTCCTTCGTTATAAACTCGTTTTAATCCGTTCTTTCGACCAAAGCTTCGTTTTTGAAAGTATTTTCTAAATCTTTAGCCCAAAATTACCCGGAAACCCCTGAGTTTTCTGTATTTTGCAAAATGGGACAGCATGTATATATACTTGTTAGAAATCCATTTCTAAGGTTCAAAACTAGTTCCAACCTCAATCAAAACTCTTGCAAACTTCACAAAACTATACTAATCCTACCATACACCTTCTTAGGGTGCCATGGGTTCCTAATCACTAGTAATCAAGTTAATTTTACAAAGGAACACCTAAATCACAATTTAGGGTTTGTATGTTTCAAAAGTCTACAAAAATAAAGTGGTATAACTAGTTTGTGCATGAAATTAAGCATGAATACTATAAGATACATGTGTTAATTGAAAGAAAACATGAAAATAAATTTGAATACTCACTTTGAAATTATAGGTGATTAAAGGATGAGAAATCTTGTGTTTCTTGTGTTTTTGTTGTAAGATTCTTGATTAGGAAGATAAAATGAACAACTTTGATGCTTTAGCTTTTGGAAAATCATGGATGGATCATGGTGATGGTGTTGGGTCGTGGGTTTCATGATGGGGAAGATGAGAAATGAGTTTTTGATTCCAAGAAAATATATGTGTTATGTTTTCAAGGTTTTTAGATATTTAGTTACTAGGATGGCATTTTTGTAATTAAAGGGACAAGTTCAAGTATCCTTGGATAAGGGGGGGGGGGGGGGGGGGGGGCTGCACATGGTGAGTTTTGGGATGAGTATGTAAGAAGCTTGGTGTTATCTGGGTCACGGAGTCGGTTTTGGTTCCGTTAATCGCAAACCGTAAAGTTTTAAATCGCGAAACGTAAATCTGGGCATCGTAAAAATACGAAACTTGAAAGAATGACTAAACTTGTCAAAATACTCCATAAGAAAATATAAAATGAATGGTAAGCTCCATCGGGTTGCATAAACGTTGTTAAAACTGGAAACGCGGGTCAAAAACGCGTAATTCGCGTAAAACGCTGAACTGAAAAACGTAAAATTCCAAAACTTTTAGAATTGTCGTAAAATGAAAGAAAATCATATTTTTATTGTTTATAGTGTTTTATGGACATATCGGGATGCCGGAAGGACGTTTAAACATGAATGTAAATCTCGGACACGGCTTCGTGATTTTAGCAGAAATGATCCGACGAGCGTCAAACTCTCGGATTATCGTTAAAATAGTTTAACTTACGAGAATATGAAATAAAAATTTTTGGACATGAATAGTGTTTTGTGAATAGTAAAAGTGAATAGTAACTTTCCGAGATAAAAAAATTGGAATTTCGACGTTTGAAACAGGACATGAAATTACGAGTTGTGACATTCTTCCCCTCTAAAAGGAACTTCGTCCCGAAGTTCAGTTTATGTTGGTCTCTGAAGTGGTATTGGTGAAAAGTGATGATATTCGAGAATTCCAGCGAACTCTCACGATAGGAATTCGACTTTGCTTCAACTGTTCGACCTTACATTCCATGATTTCTATTGGTTCTCCTACAAGGTTTATATTTGACTTTGGGTTGGATTCCTTTCCAAATGGGATTATGAGTGACTAATCTGAAAAGATGATAGTACATGGTTGTGTAATCCTGTTGTTTTCTAACAAGGCTCAAGTCTGACGGCCACTAGGCCTACTCTGTCTAAAATATTACATGGTCCAGTGTATATCGGGTTTAACTTCCCAAGTTTTCTGAATGGTATCATGCCTTTCCTAGGCAGAACTTTCAACATAACTCTACCACAAACTTGAAATCCTAAGGGTTTACACCTTATCGAACTTGTAACTGATTCTTGATTTTGTAGGAAGTTCCTGGTTATTTCATGAATACTTACTGGACTAATGAGCTGGGCTTTTCTAAATTTCAAGCCGTCATTGGAGGTTGGCACTTCGACCATAGAGTGCATCAAATGCTATAGTCTCTACGCTCGCGCGATAACTATAGTTGCAACTGAATTTGATTTATGGTAAATGGTTAGTCCAACCATTTCTATAGTTAATCACTCATGCTCTGAGCATAACTCCCTATGTTTGAATCGTTCTCTAATTTCTGACCATTGGTCTGCAGATGATAGGTGGTGTAGTTCCAAAGAAATCTTAATGTAATCGCTAGGTGTTTGAGGTGAATTAAATTCCTCTATTAGAAATAATTGAAATGGATATCATGAATCTTGTAGAAAACTTACAAGGTTAAGTCTGTCAAAGAGTGTTGTTGAAATAATAGGTTAGAATAAGGTTGTGATCCTCCGCAGGATGTCATGAATTGAGTCTTTCTTCACCTACGATGCTTAGTCTCCATTACTACGATTTTCTCCAAGTTATATGTCATCAAATCACAAACTCCTAAAGGTATGAGTGATGTAATATAGTGATTGATTTACCAAAGATCGATGTTTAAAATTTCTTAGCATCCAGTAGTTTGTAAAAGATTAACCAAAAGGAATTGGATTATCAAAATAAGTGCCTCAGAAAAGTATTTCTTACAAGATATATGTTTTGCATAACTGTAGTTTGGAGAAAAAAAAATCCATGTAAAAGTGAAAGTATGAAGAGGATAAAATAGCCACGTAGGTATGTCTGCACAAATGTATAAATGTCTAATATGTTTGGATAAAGTCTATTGGTGAGGACATGTTCAATCTATAGTCTCGGTTAAGAGGTTGGATTTATCTCTATGGTGTGGCTTAGTGAGCACTCGTATCAAACTAATCCGGTAATTCAGTCAAGCCAATACTTTCTAGATAGTGGAATTGTGGCAATCAGGCCAGTGATAGTGGTTCGAATTGTTTTGTGATACCTTGATATTTCTGTTGAGTCTTGGATGGTCTTACTATACCGAGAGATTCTCCTTATAGATGGTATGGAAAGCCTTTCCTAGGGAGGTCATTGATAATATCCACTTATCAATATTGGGAGTAGTGTGCGATGAGTGGCATATGAATCCATAAAGTGTCAGCTAATTCTATATATATATGGGGATGGGGAAAGGAAATAATAATGATGGTGAGAAGGGAAGAGACTGTGACAACTGCGACAAAATGATATTGTAATAAAAGAAAATACTGTGATGTAAGTGTATCATGCATAGACGTGAATGTTCATGAGATGAAATGATCAATTGACGTGCTTCTAAGCGGCGGTTCACGAGGTGATGAAAATACAACGTTCTGACAACAAGGGTATGCACATACGTAAATGAAACCTTTGGAAAATGAGTATAGGATTCAATCCAGACAAAATTTTATTATAACCATTCTCAGTGTTGCAAAATTCATTTCTGAGTCAGACATAGGTGGTCAGCCTATATCCCACTATCCCGGGTTGAATATAAATGACCAGTCTATATTCCACCAAGGTTCCATGAATTTTGAAATACTCAGCTCAGTTATACTAATACCATGTCCTTCACAAATACTCAAAATGTTCTGAAAGACTAATGCAGGTGACCAAACTCGAGGTCAAATGATGAAACTATGCAAGGAAAACATAACGTGGTGACATAAATGATACGTGAACATGCTTATATGAAAGACAATTATAGTAAACAACTATAATAAATGAATATAATATATCAGATAATGAGATACAAATCTCATCACCTATGTCAGCAACTAACCACAAATGAGGCTTCAGCTTGGCAGGCAGGTACGTGACGGTCATAGGGTTAAGTTTTCTTGAAAGTAGCTATAGTCTAGGTTTTAAAAACACTTAGTTCGCTATAGCCATAGCTCTGATACCAATCTGTCACACCCCCAAAATCGGGTCCAGCGGAAGCATACATGTAGCTGGGGTGTAACTCAATTGGTATCTCGAGACAAGATCAAAACTGGTTTGCACTTGAATCATTTTGAATAAAATAGTTAAATCAAAATGTTGAATTTACATTGTTAAAAGTAATGCGGAAGTAGGCCTTTGAAATAATTTAAAACGGTCCCCAAATGATTAAATCAGAGTCTTCTATGACCATGCCCTGCCCTGCCAAAACCTCCAGTAGTGTGCCATAGCTTAAAACCTGAAAATACATGCTAAAGTGTCAACACAATGGTTGGTGAGTTCATAGAGTCTTGTGAAAAAGAATGTAATGCATATGTATGAAGGTTTCCCAGCAAAGGCATCGTAAATCCACTCAGTTACAAGTCCCGCCATAAGAGCCTTGTAACCTGTGTGTCTACGACCCACTGCCAAATGTAATATGTTTACGTGAACAAAGGTAATACTTGCATCTAGATTCAAAGATAAATGTAGCAATACTGCTATATAAAGGTAAGAGTGATAATGTAGCCATGGCGATGTCGCCATAAAAATGAATCTGACCATAAGCAAAACGCATAAAATGAATATTGATTGCACTAAGTTCAAGGCACCAAAAAGGTTTTTCAGCTAAATGTAGGAGATTACACTCCCAAGTAATGTAGGTAAATCCATACCCAATGCAGGTAAATCCATACCCGTTGAAATTGTAGGTAATCAAACATACCTAATGCAGGTAAATCTATACCCGTTGAAATTGTAGGTAATCAAACATACCCAATGCAGGTAAATCTATACCCGTTGAAATTGTAGGTAATCAAACATACCCAATGCAGGTAAATCTATACCCGTTGAAATTGTAGGTAATCAAACATACCCAATGCAGGTAAATCCATACCCGTTGAAATTGTAGGTAATCAAACATACCCAATGCAGGTAAATCTATACCCGTTGAAATTGTAGGTAACCAAACATACCCAATGCAGGTAAATCTATACCCGTTGAAATTGTAGCTACAGGTCCTTAACTTAGGCAATCTTAGGCAATCGGTAAATAGTTTAAATTTATGCACTCATGTCTATGAGTAAATAGCAAGTAGTTAGCAAGTGAATAATATTGTACTCGGATAATCAACAAGTATTTAGATAAAGCTGAAAATATTTAAGAAATCAACCATGTAAGCGAGTAATGCGTTTCAGTAAAACGAGCATGTATTCTCCCCCATAGAGTTTGCAAAACGATTTAAAGAGTAGGGGCTATGACTCACCTGATATGATGGTACCATGAACATGTAATGAGCTGAAAAACAAGGCACGCACACTAACCGCAACCTAATATGAATGATGAACGATCTACTTTAGATCATGAAATGATGTTATGAATGTCCATGCACATGTTTCCTATACCACTCGATAATTTGGAAAATAACGTATATCGTCGAAAAATACGTTTTTGACGTCTCGTTAAGTTAATAACCACTTTCCATGTACATATGTTGAAACGGTAATCCACAATCCTCGTTTGATGTTCTATCGGCAAATATAGTGTTTTCGACGAAAAATGACACTTTTCATAACTTGGAAATATGACCAAAATGGTCTCGCAAAACTAGTCGCGAATTAGTGAATATTGAGTGTTAGGAAAGAAACTCAGTAGTTTTAGGAAGCTTGTCACCATATCTAAAAAGTAATAGAACTGAAGTTTGTCCATACGGGTCTCGATCATAAAGATAAATAGCCATGAAGTGAGGTATTTGGGCTGTTTCGGCAGATTCTGGGCAGTTTTCGGGAAAGTTTGGTAGGCCATAAGTTATTCGTTATAAATCATTTCGACAAACAGTTGGATGTTTTGAAAACTAGGCTGGGTGAACTAACATTTTGTCAATGATGTAAATTTTCCAGAACTGATTGTATCACTAAGATAAATGGCTCTCAACATGGTGTATCACAAAAACTGTTTTTCTATACTTAGTAATATTTTGCTAAAAAGCTGATGGAAATAAATAGAGTTTCGTCGGTTTTGAAACGTGTATATCTTGGTCGTTATAAGCTTGTTTTCTACGTTCTTTATATCCCCGGAACCGTATTAACCTATACTAATATATTTTTGAAAGCTCGGATCCTCTAGGTTACGTCTAATGCCTCTTTTTGTCCATTGAAAATCGTGGGACAGCAAGCTTAATTTTCAGAAAATAGTTTTCGTCGTTAAACTTGTAAAAATCATAACTCCTTCGTTATAAACTCGTTTTAAATCGTGGGACAGCAAGCTTAATTTTCAGAAAATGTGTTATGTTTTCAAGGTTTTTAGATATTTAGTTACTAGGATGGCATTTTTGTAATTAAAGGGACAAGTTCAAGTATCCTTGGATAAGGGGGGGGGGGGGGGGGGGGGGCTGCACATGGTGAGTTTTGGGATGAGTATGTAAGAAGCTTGGTGTTATCTGGGTCACGGAGTCGGTTTTGGTTCCGTTAATCGCAAACTGTAAAGTTTTAAATCGCGAAACGTAAATCCGGGCATCGTAAAAATACGAAACTTGAAAGAATGACTAAACTTGTCAAAATACTCCATAAGAAAATATAAAATGAATGGTAAGCTCCATCGGGTTGCATAAACGTTGTTAAAACTGGAAACGCGGGTCAAAAACGCGTAATTCGCGTAAAACGCTGAACTGAAAAACGTAAAATTCCAAAACTTTTAGAATTGCCGTAAAATGAAAGAAAATCATATTTTTATTGTTTATAGTGTTTTATGGACATATCGGGATGCCAGAAGGACGTTTAAACCTGAATGTAAATCTCGGACACGGCTTCGTGATTTTAGCAGAAATGATCCGACGAGCGTCAAACTCTCGGATTATCGTTAAAATAGTTTAACTTACGAGAATATGAAATAAAAATTTTTGGACATGAATAGTGTTTTGTGAATAGTAAAAGTGAATAGTAACTTTCCGAGATAAAAAAATTGGAATTTCGACGTTTGAAACAGGACATGAAATTACGAGTTGTGACAACAGTCTCTTCCCTTCTCACCATCACTATTATTTCCCTTCCCCATCTCCATATATATATATATATAAGGAATTAGGTGACACTCTATAGATTCCTATGTCACTCATCCCTCACTACTCCCAATATTGATAAATGGATATTATCAATGACCTCCCTAGGAAAGACTTTCCATACCATCTATGAGGAGGATCCCTCGGTACATTAAGACCATCCAAGACTCAAGAGAAATATCAAGCTATCACAAAACAATTCGAACCACTATCGCTGGCCAGATCGCCAAAATTCTATTATCTAGAAAATATTGACTTGACTGAATTACATGATTATTTTCGATACGAGTGCTCACTAAGCAACACCATAGAGATAAATCCAACCTCTTAACCGAGACTATAGATTGAACATGTCCTCATCAATAGACTTTATCCAAACATGTTAGACACCTATGCCTTTGTGCAGACATACATACCTGACTAATTTATCCTCTTAATACTTTCACTTTTAAATGGATTTTTCTCCAAACTACAGTTATACAAATCATGTCTTGTAAGAAATACTTTTCTGAGGCACTTATTTTGACAAGCAAATTCCTTTTGGCTAATCTCAACAAAACTATTGGACGTTAAGAAATTTTAAACATTAATCCTTGACAAACCATACTATTCATCTCATGTTAAAATTAGTCCTATCTTGCACAACTACTAAATTTTGAAACAAGTCATTTTCTTAAAGTTGTAAATTCATTTATTCAGGGAAGGTTTATGAACAAAACACACAATCTCAAAACAAACTTTGAAAAATCAATCACTATATTACAACACTTATACATTTAGGATTTTGTGACTGGACGACATAAAGCTTGGGGAAAATCTTAGTAATAGAGACTAAGCATCGTAGGTGGAGAAGGACTCAATTCATGACATCCTGCGGAGGATCACAACCTTATCCTAATCTATTATTTACAACAACACCCTTTGACGGGCTTAACCTTGTAAGTTTTTCCACAAGATTCATGATATTTATTTCAATTATTCCTAATAGAGGAATTTAATTCACCTCAAACTCCTAGCGATTTCATTAAGATTCCTTTGGAACTACACAACCTATCGTCTACAGACCAATGGTCAGAAATTAGAGAACGATTCAAACATAGGGAGATATGCTCAGAGCATGAGTAATTGACTCTAGAAATGGTTGGACTAACCATTTTCCATAAATCAGATTCCTTTACAACCATAGTTACCGCACGAGCATAGAGACTACACCAATTGAAGCACTCTATGGTCGAAGTGCCAACATCCATTGACGGAGTGAAATTTGGAAAAGCCCAACTCACTAGTCCCGTAAGTATTAATGAAATAACCTGGAATTTCCTACAAATCAAGAATCAGTTACAAGTTCGATAAATTGTAAACCCTGAGAATTTCAAGTTGGTGGCAGGGTTATGTTGAAAGATTCTGCCTAGGAAAGGCATGTTACCATTCAGAAAAATTCAGAAACTTAAACCCGATATACACTGGACTATTTAATATTTCAGACAAAGTAGGCCTAGTGGCCGTCAGACTTGAACCTTGTAGGAGAACCAGTAGAAATCATGGACTCTAAGGTCGAATAGTTGAAGCGAAGTCAAATTCCTATCGTGAAAGTTCACTGGAATTCCCGAATATCATCACCTTTTCACTAATACCACTCCAGAAACCAACACAAACTGAACTTCAGGATGAACTTCCTTTTAGAGGGGAAGACTGTCACAACTCGTAATTTCAGGCCATTTCCCAAACTTCGACAATTTACTATTCATAAATCACTATTCATCAAAACACTATTCATCATTTTACTATTCATCATTTTTGAGGTCAATTTGATATTCTGAGAAGCATTCAAAAATTTTACTATTCACCAAGTACTATTCATTTCCGGAAAGAAAATAATATTCACGTGCATTGCTCATTTCATCGTAAATTTGGTTGACGAGTACTTAAATTAGCGTAACCGTATTGGTTCAGGTGCGAATTCATGCTTTATCACTAGGGACATTTCATACGGACTAGAAATAGTCAAAATATCATCATAATAGCATTTGCATACTATAGCACTCGTAGAATATTCATATTATTATTTTTGGTATGTTTAACGTTTTACGTATATTTATTTTAATTAAACGTTACGTACGATTCATAAATATCACTAACATATCCGACAATCCCCACAATGGTCTCGATATATTTTTAAACCCCTTACAACATCACAAAGATTATAAAATTTATTTACCCGGTATTTTGGAAATTTATTTAATTTACATCGTAAGCTTAATATAATTACGACGGTTTTCGTGGAAACTAAATAATAATCATCCAAACACCCAATACTTGTACCCGAGATATTTTCACAACTTTTATGACTTTATTATGTCCCGATTAACTTCGTCAAAATTTATTTCAACTCGGCACAATTTATTTTTAGTTAACCCGGTACCCAAAACTTATAACATAACACATTATATGCACTAATAACTAATGATACAAATTAAATAGCAAGCAAACTACCATTTTCCTACCTTAAATACATACATGTCACATGGTTGCTTCCATTTGATAACTTAATTACAACTTTGCCCTAAACTAACTAAATATCTAAAAACCTATATCACATTTTACACTTATAATCTTAAAATCAAAACTTGCACTTTTTTCTCTCTTTTTCCTCTTGAAACCCACGGCCAAACACCAACTTCACCATGATCCATCATTTTTCCAAGATCAAGTTCAATTCAAGTCCATATTGTTATACTTGTTAGGGTTTTGTAATACAAATTCAAGGATTCTTAGGGTTTTATCATCCAAGCTCACAAATGTTTGCTAAGTAAGTTTACAAAATTCATTTCTTCATGTTATCTTTATGATCATGTGATTTCTATACATGATTTCATGCATATGTTAGTTTATACCACTCTTTATATATATATATATATATATATATATATATATATATATATATATATATATATATATATATATATATATATATATATCTTTGAAACACTAGAAATGGAAACCCTTGTTAGATCTAATTGATTGGTGATGTTTAGGACCCCATGACACCTTGAGAAGGTTTATGGTAGGATTAGACTAGATTTGTGGTGATTGGATGTGATTTGGGTGGATTAGAAACTAGTTTGGAACCCTATAATTGATTTTTCAACGTATATATATTCCTACTGTCCCGAATCGTCAAATCCAGAAAACTCAGGGGTTTCTGGGTAAATTTGGGCTAGAGATTTAGAAAATACTTTCAAAAACGAAGCCGTGGGCGAAAGAACGGATTAAAACGAGTTTAAAACGAAGGAGATATGATTTTTGCAAGTTTAACGACGAAAACTATTTTCTGAAAATTGTACTTGCTGTCCCACGATTTTCAAGGGCCAATCTGAGGTGTAAAACTTGATCTAGCCATCCCGACTTAGCAAAAATATATTAGTATGTTGTCCCACGATTCCGGGGATATAAAGAACGTAGAAAACAAGCTTATAACGACCAAGATATACACGTTTCAAAATCGACGAAACTCTATTTATTTCCATCAGCTTTTTGTAATACAACATGTTGAGAGCCATTTATCTTATTGATAAACCCATTTCTGGAAACTTTACATCATTGACAAAAAGTTAGTTCACCTAGCCTAGTTTCCAAAACATCCAACCGTTTGTCAAAACGATTTATAACGAACAACTTATGTTCTTCCAAACTTTCCCGAAAACTGCCAAGAATTTGCCAAAAAGCCCAAACACCTCACTTGACGGCTATTTTCCTTTATGATCGAGACCCGTATAGACAAACTTCACTTCTGTGACTTTTTAGATATGGTGAAAATCTTCTTAGAAATACTGCGCTTCATTCCTAACTCTTAATATTCACTATTTCGCGACTAGTTTTGCGAGACCATTTTGTCACTAATAGAAATAATAATACTTCTACGTACTAAATCCTAGATTTTCTAGAAATACTACTAAATTGCCAAATTTTATAACTAATGAAGTACTTATGCTTACGAGTTTATTTTTACGACCATTAGACGATACTTCCAGGTTTTCAAGGAGAAGTTTATAACACTAACTTTCTATATACGATATACTACGACAAGTTTTACAAGCCTAGTTAAGAATTATTTTTCTTATGACTATTGATGCGTGGGAATCGCACCTTGCTTTACCTCTCGAGGGATCTCGAGAAGCTTACAACCCCCACCAGGCAGTGTACCTGATCGTTGTAGTATAGTATAGTGACAAGTACCGGGGGATTGATCGTTCAGCTTAGGAATAGTGTCGCTAGGATTAGAAAACCTAATTAATAGTTCTAGAGGTGAGGGATGATTATTTTTGTATTTTTTATATTTTATGAAAGCAATTAAAATCTCTGGTTTTGAAGGAGTGGGCGGAATTAGTTGCTATTCAACTAACCCAAAGCTATTATATAATTAAAATAAAATAATGAAAATGAAATTAAACTAATTAAACTAAGGTTGTGAGCAGTAATTGGAGAAATTGTGTTTACTTAGACTTCACTACTCCCTAGGTATCTTTTACATGTTAATTACTTGTTACACTTGTATGAATGACGGGTTGTATTCCTTAATACCATTCGTGGAGTGGCATACATAACTCCCCAACTCTATGAGCTCTTATCTCCTCCTACACCATGACCCAGCACAACTATAGGGATTGTAAACAGTGGCTCATGCATTAAATACAACCAATAAAGACCTAGTACGCCTCGGTTCATGTTTCTTAAGACGTTCAAGCATGTTACCATTTGGAGATCTGCCAGTTTTCTTAAGCCTAACATATAAATCATTCATTCAAAACAAGAATAGACAAGTAATCAACACATAATCAACATCTAGGTTTCATTAGATCTAAGCAAACACAAGAGAGATCTAGCCTAGCATAATGGAATTGAGACAAGAACAATAGATAAACAACCAACACATAGACATATTGATTGAATTGAAAGTACACTTATCTCAATTACAATGCAAGGTCTCAAGGGTTTGGAACCCTTGAAAAACCTGTAAAAGAGGCACCAAAATCGTCTTTAGGGTTTCACCAAAACTTCTCTCCTTTTAATGAAAAAACTAGAAAACTATATATAGGAAAAACAGTCTGACGGCGTCAAGAGTTAATTCTGACGCCGTCACATCGCCGCCATAAACTTCCTCGGACGGCCTTGATCCACTTATGACGGCCTATGTGACGCCGTCACCACCCACGGTAAATTATTCTTGGCCACTTTGACGCCGTCACCAGTACGTCTGACGCCGTCACCACCTTCGATATTTAATTCTTCATGTCTGACGCCGTCAAGCTTTTGGTCTTGACGCCGTCACCTTGTATTTTCAGCTTGGATTTTTGGTACTTTGCCGTTTTCTTCACTTTATGCTCCAAAAACGTCCAAAATAGCCTCTTTTCCAGAATTCACTCTCCAAACACCTAAAATCACAAAAGGAACGATTTAGGGCAATATTTGATCAAATAAAGTCGGATTCGGGCTTAAATGACCCCCTAAAAACGGATCATTTTTCGCCTCATCATATACCCTTACACTTGAGATTTGCTTGTCCTCAAGCAAATGAGCTTTTATTCTACTCGAAAGACAAGTTAGGGGTCATTTAACACTAATATAAAAGTAATTACAACAAATAATCGTTCCACTAAAGACCAATAGACAAGCACGGAGGTCATACACAAGCACCTCACAAATAGTGTTTAGATACTCACATCTCTCGGGTGTAATAAAGTAATATAACATTATGGAAATGGAAGATATCTCGCACTACCTGTCATAGCAAAATAGATTACCATAGGCTTGGGAAAGGATCAAACCTCCACCACATGGCGTAAGCACCTAGGACAAACTATCAAAGAGGTCTTTTTAAAGGGTTGTAACGTTAGGTATAGGGATATGAATTACACGGTTTTGTTGGATAAAGGAAGTTTTACTGGTGGCGAGTTAACAATCTTAGTTAATTACATGTACAAGATGGCGTTGCTAAGCCAAGACTAGACTCGACTTAAGCTAATAAATGAAAAATAACAAAAACATAAAATAAACATAGAATAAAAACGGGATGGTAGTCCGTATGTTTTTTTCTCTTTTTCTTTTCTATTTTTTTTTTTTTTTTTTTTTAATTTATCGATTTTTTTTTTTTTTTTTTTTTTTTTTTTTGCATACACTCTTACCCTACCATCCAAAATAATACATCATAGGGGTTTGAGCATTCCCCTTACACTTGAATCTTTACATACTTTACAATTAACTAATCTAATGACTCGAATTAAGAAAATCAAAACACTTGGAGCACTTTTAAGATTAACGTACATATGGGGGTAATAAGTGATGTTCTTCCCTGTTACTCCATAAAGTAAGTACTTACCCATGAGTCCCAATCGTCCCAAAACAATATGTACAATGATATGACTCGACTTAGCAACCATGTAATCAATTAGAAAGTTAACTTAGGGTTTAACAAATAACAATAATGCACTAAAAATGAGCGCATACACGGAAGGCTAAGGCGATTTGGTTGTACATTTAAGTGGGGTGTAACAAATTCTTCCTTTAAGTAAAATGCTTAAAGTTAGAAACGAAAAGATAGGCTCGGAGGGGTGTACTAGGGGTATCGTGTACTAAAAATTAGTACAACGCTAAGGGTGTGGGAAAAATTAGTTGACTTAACTAGCCAAGTAATATGACTTAAATGGTCAAGTAATTGTAATACGGGTTTAACACAAGGGTGATCCTAATGCCTCTTATCATGTAGTAAATCCTACCACACGAATGTAGTCTCACTAGCGGTCTCGGGATGCATCACTGACGCAAGTTCTAGAATCTAAATGCTACCGGTACACTCATAAGCACTAATAATGAATGCTTTTCCTATCAAATCTAAAGGCGAACCTCACATTTTTGGGTGGAAAATTTTTCTGAATATACGGTTATGTGCTAGTCATACAATCTCCTATCCATGAGACGCTTGCTATGGCTAAAGTTTCACTCCTAAATGTTGTAAAAAATTTTAAATTTGGTGCTAAAATTACTCTAACAAGTATTTCTCATAGTTTTATTACTCATATACTATCAAACAAAACAAACTCAAGCGAAAGTGCATATGTAAGGTATCATCTTTTTACCCTCCCCTTACACTTAATATGAACATTGTCCCCAATGTTCAAGTAAAGAATGTAAAAGTAAAATAAGTAAAAAGAATGAAATCAAATACTCCCCTGATTCGCTCGGTATGGATTTTAGTTGGCCAGGTTAAATCTTCTTCCAAGAAAACGAACAATCAAAGCTTCCCTTCCAGAATATAAATCATCTTCTTGTCACAAATAACCTGTAAATCCTGACAAAAGTAGACAAGGCAACCTCGCGTAAAATCGGCGGCATCCTATATAAGTTACTAAATCCTAGAAAACAAAGTAAGATATAATGCTTGTGGAATGAAGTTTGCAGATTTCCTGGAGATTATAAAACTTAATAATTCACAAAAACTATAAGACCCCGTTAGAAAAACAAAACCGGTAAAATTTCCAGATTTTAACTCCTGACGCCGTCAAGAGCAAACCCTGACGCCGTCAGAATGGACCTGCAGAAATTCTTATGTTAAGTTTCCGGAAAATTTCTGGAAAAACTTTGTCCTACTTCCTGGAAAATCCTGCAAAACTTCATTATGACTCAATACAAGCATTTGACTCTAACAAATACGAATATACATGTTCATTAAATATTGTGGATAATCATGATCGGTTTGTTTCTTAAAAACATATTTGGGGTTTCCCCTTACACTTATCTTTTGCAAAAATACCTCTAGGTTGAAGTTAAGACTAGGCTAAACAACATAATAAAGTATTTCCATTTTTTTTTAGTAGAGAAACATGATCCACCAACAATAAAAATAAAACATGCATACGGAAGCAAATAACAATCAAACAAATAAAAATCACACAAAACATGGGTTGCCTCCCAAGAAGCGCTTTTCTTTATTTACGAGTCTTGTAGCTAGACTCAAAGTCGTGGGTTACTACGTGATTCGGGTGAGTTCCTCATTGAGGACATCTTTGGGATCGAACTTAGGTTTCAACTTCCTATCGGTTCCCTTAGTGTGGTATGACCTTTCAAACTTTTCTCCATCCGGATCATACAAGGTCATTCTAATATGCCATGACCCGTCACCTTCTTTAGGTGGCTTGTCCCACCTCCATTTATACTTATCTCCATCTCTTTTCCATTTATTCAACTCTATATTAATAGGCATTACGCTCAAGAACTCAATCATCTTTCTAAAGACTAAGGGGTCCTAAAATGGATCTAGCTCCTCATCCCTAGCTATGAGTTGTTCTACCGAATGTGTCTTCTCAACGAAATCCTTTTCTAGATAAAATGGGCATTGAGGCCCTATTAAGTTCCTTTCTATCCAAGGTCCATATCTAGATGGTCTCCTATTCATCTCTACCCAATGTGGTGTTGGTTCATCATCACAATCATAACTATGCTTCTTAACATCATACACCGACCAAGTATCGCCTTCTCCTACCGCTATCTTGGATTCCTTGCAATCTATCAAGGCACTAGCGGTTGCTAAAAATCCTCTTCCTACCAATAATGGGCATCTAGTGTCACTAACCATGTCTAGGACGTGAAAATCCGCTAATATAGTTAACCTTCCTACGTGAACAACTACATCCTTAATCATTCCAACCGGGTGGGCAATACTTCCATCCGCTAGCCCTATCAATACCTCCGTTTCCTCTAACTTTCCTAGCTTAAGAGCGGTGAATAAGGATAAGGGAATCAAGTTGAGGCTTGACCCTAAATCGGCTAGTGTGTCGAAAGCTTCGGATCTTCCTATCTTACAAGGCAAAACAAATATACCCGGATCATCAAGCTTTTTAGGCAACTTGTTTTGAACGAAGGCGGTCCCATTTTTACCTAGCTTATACTTCTCATATTTTTCTAGGAGGGCACTATAGTAAGGAGCACGCGCTAAGACATCAATGACGGGGCGTTCAAGGTGAAGTTCTTTGAATTCATCGTCAAGGTCTTGCGTAAGAGGTGTTTCAACTATGCTTTTGACCGGCTCTATAGTGGGTGTTTTAGTTGATTGGTCCTTTTGGGGAACTTGGTGTTGTTTGAAACACGTGCTCGTTGATTTAACCGAGTAGTATTGTGGACACGAAGTGGGTGACGAAACTGAAGATATGGCATTAACGTTTAGTTTCGGATTCTTGATTGTGTCGCTTGGGAGTGCTCCCATTTCTCGGTCATTGAGAACTTTCAACAATGCATCAATTCTATTGGTCATCTCGCTTTGATTTTGTTTGAAATCGGCTTCAAACTTAGCTATGCGGGCTTCTTGAGATGCCATGAAATTTGACATCAATCCTTCAAGATTGTTGGTACTACCATAGTTGTTAGAAGGATTGTTGTTGAAGGTACGGTTGGATGGTGGACCGTTTGATTGGTAACGATTAGGCGGATTGGAAGAATTTGGTTGATTTTGTTTCCACCTAAGGTTTGGGTGATTTTTCCATGAGGGGTTATATGAATCACCGTATGTGTTTGGCTCGGGCTTGAAAGTGTACCACTTATCTCCCGCTTCGTCGGTACGCGTGGATGCGTAGTCCGCAAAAGCTGTTCCGGGGAGTTCCACACAATCACGAGTGTCATGGGGACCACTACATAATTCGCATGAAGAAGTGATTTTGTTCACTTGGCTTGAATGCTTCGGAGCTTCGTAAGATTTCATGAGAAACTTGACTTGGTCCTCAAGTTCCATGATCCTACGGTCGGGAGTGCTTAAATTATTCGAAGGCAAAGATATTGCCTTGACCGTTTTGTTCAAATCACGGGGATCATTCCAACTTTCGTTGTCATAGAGAGCAAGATCTTCTATGAGTTCCCATGATTGTTCCGCACTAAGATCACGTAGCTTACCACCGGCCGATTGGTCAATGGTTCGCCTCGTGGAGATGTCGATATGGTCATAGAAGATTTGGACTTGGAGCCAAAGATCTATGCCATGATGAGGGACTTTTTGGAGTAAGTCCTTGAAACGAGTCCATGCTTCATAAAGAGATTCATTTTGACGTTGTTGAAACATCAAGATGTCATTCCTAAGTTTAGTAGTTCTCCCCGGTGGGAAAAATTGAGCAAGGAAACGAGTGGTGAGATCATCCCATGTGGTGATGGATCCCGCGGGTAAACGCTCAAGCCATTGACTAGCTTGATCCCGTAGAGAGAATTGGAATAGGCGTAAACGGGTAGTCTCTCTAGTTTCAACACCTAGGTCTATGGAATCTACGATTTTGAGGAAGTCCTTAAGGTGTTGGTTTGGATCTTCGGAACGAAGTCCATGGAATGCACATCCGCTTTGCACCAACCGGATGGTGTCGGATCGCAAGGGGGTCACATTGGCTCCGGTGAGCTCAATGGTGTTTCGGTAGCCTTGGTGGCTAGGTCGGGAATACTCTCCTAAGGTTCGGGGCCTAAGGGGTTCTAATGGTGGGTTTTGTTGTGGTGGGATGATGGGTTCAAAGATGTTACCACCTTCCATGATGTCGGATGGTAAAGAGTTACGAACAAAGGCACGAAGAAATAAGATAGACTAAAGAAAACCTAAAAATAAAAATAAAAATCTTACTAGAAAGGAATCTAGCAAGTAGACCTAATAAAAAGAAATCCTAACCTAGACAATAACTATTCCCCGGGCTGCGGCGCCAAAAACTTGATGCGTGGGAATCGCACCTTGTTTTACCTCTCGAGGGATCTTGAGAAGCTTACAACCCCCACCAGGCAGTGTACCTGATCGTTGTAGTATAGTATAGTGACAAGTACCGGGGGATTGATCGTTCAGCTTAGGAATAGTGTCGCTAGGATTAGAAAACCTAATTAATAGTTCTAGAGGTGAGGGATGATTATTTTTGTATTTTTTATATTTTATGAAAGTAATTAAAATCTCTGGTTTTGAAGGAGTGGGCGGAATTAGTTGCTATTCAACTAACCCAAAGCTATTATATAATTAAAATAAAATAATGAAAATGAAATTAAACTAATTAAACTAAGGTTGTGAGCAGTAATTGGAGAAATTGTGTTTACTTAGACTTCACTACTCTCTAGATATCTTTTACATGTTAATTACTTGTTACACTTGTATGAATGACGGGTTGTATTCCTTAATACCATTCGTGGAGTGGCATACATAACTCCCCAACTCTATGAGCTCTTATCTCCTCCTACACCATGACCCAGCACAACTATAGGGATTGTAAACAGTGGCTCATGCATTAAATACAACCAATAAAGACCTAGTACGCCTCGGTTCATGTTTCTTAAGACGTTCAAGCATGTTACCATTTGGAGATCTGCCAGTTTTCTTAAGCCTAACATATAAATCATTCATTCAAAACAAGAATAGACAAGTAATCAACACATAATCAACATCTAGGTTTCATTAGATCTAAGCAAACACAAGAGAGATCTAGCCTAGCATAATGGAATTGAGACAAGAACAATAGATAAACAACCAACACATAGACATATTGATTGAATTGAAAGTACACTTATCTCAATTACAATGCAAGGTCTCAAGGGTTTGGAACCCTTGAAAAACCTGTAAAAGAGGCACCAAAATCGTCTTTAGGGTTTCACCAAAACTTCTCTCCTTTTAATGAAAAAACTAGAAAACTATATATAGGAAAAACAGTCTGACGGCGTCAAGAGTTAATTCTGACGCCGTCACATCGCCGCCATAAACTTCCTCGGACGGCCTTGATCCACTTATGACGGCCTATGTGACGCCGTCACCACCCACGGTAAATTATTCTTGGCCACTTTGACGCCGTCACCAGTACGTCTGACGCCGTCACCACCTTCGATATTTAATTCTTCATGTCTGACGCCGTCAAGCTTTTGGTCTTGACGCCGTCACCTTGTATTTTCAGCTTGGATTTTTGGTACTTTGCCGTTTTCTTCACTTTATGCTCCAAAAACGTACAAAATAGCCTCTTTTCCAGAATTCACTCTCCAAACACCTAAAATCACAAAAGGAATGATTTAGGGCAATATTTGATCAAATAAAGTCGGATTCGGGCTTAAATGACCCCCTAAAAACGGATCATTTTTCGCCTCATCAACTATAACTAGTATATTTTCAAGTTATGAGTGGTATAGGCATCATGTGCATGTGCATTCATTACATCATTTCATGATCTAAAGTAGATCACTTCCACTCATCTTAGGTTGCGGCTAGTGTTCGCGCCTTATTGTCCCGATCATTTAACCATCATTGTACCATCATATCAGGTGAGTCATAGCCCACTTTTACTTGTTTAATTACTTTATAAACTCTTTGGGGGAGATACATGCTTAAATACTTGTTTTATACTTTTATACATTCTGAATTACTTTTGGGGGAGAATACGTTGCTTTAATTATTTTTGTACAATGCCAAAGTATTAAATGCCTTACATTGCTTAAGTTGCCTTATTACCACGTCTTGACAAGTCCCCTTTATTATCATGGACCGTTAATTAAAGTACGAGCGAGAGTGAGTGAATAGATCTATTAAGGGTGACTCCTCCATCCGTGTTTGGGTTGCTCCAACGGAATTACGGATGCATTTCATGTCTAATATCTTTAGAGTGTCTGGTAAACACTCAATTGGGGCCAAGTAACATCTAGCTTCGGGGTCATGAGCTTAAGAGCCAATGTAAATTTTATGACTGAAATCTTATTACTTTACTTTATACTTGGGCTATTGTACATACGATTAAAGTTATATACTGATGGTTTTTATAAACCTTATTACTGATTTATTACTGAATTACCATGCCTTTGCATCAACTTTATTACTTAATTATGATGCCTTTGCATCAAGTTTATTACTGAATTACGATGCTTTTGCATCAATCTTATTACTTTTGTTTAAACAAACCAAACTTATTACTTTTGGCAGTGGGTCGTAAACACACAGGTTTCAAGTCTCTTATGGCGGGACTTGGAACTGAGTGGATTTACGAGGCCTTTGCTGGGAAATCTTCATTCATATGCATTACATTCTTTTTCACAAGACTCTATGAACTCACCAACCTCGTGTTGACACTTTAGCATGTATTTTCAGGTTTTAACCAATGGCACGCTACTGGAGGTTTTGGCAGGGCATGGCATGGTCATAGAAGACTCTGATTATTCATTTGGGGACCATTTTAAATTATTTTAAGGGTCTACTTCCGCACTACTTTTAACAATGTAAATTCAACATTTTTGATTAAACCATTTTATTCTAAATGATTGAAGTGAAAACATTTTTGTACTTGTGTTGTGATATCAATTGAGTTACACCCCAGCTGCGTGTATGCTTCCGCCGGACCCGATTTTGGGGGTGCGACACTAACCAACTAAGCTTTACATTTAGTTTTCTTTAGATTTAGTTTAGTCTTAGGATAGTATTAGGATGCCTTAGATCCCCTAGGAACCCTTGCATGAGCCTTGGTCATAATCATTTACTTGTTTACATTTTAAAACCCTAATTACATGCTATAAGCCCTTTTCATAAGCCCTAAGCTAGTTTAGATAACTTAGATAAGCTAATATTAGTTAAACATAAGCTAGAAAACTTAGTAGTTACATGAAAATATAGTTTACATGCATTTAGGACTAGTTTTGAAAAACTTTACACGCATAAGGGTATATATAGTAAATTCTTGAAATTATAAAGTCTCGGGACTGTTTTTGACATTTCCTAGAAGTTATAAGTGTAAGGACTCATTTTTTAAAGTAATAAAACCTTAGGATAGAAACTAAAATAACTTATAAACTAAAAAGGACTAGTTATGCAAATATTATAAAGTTAAAGGTCTAAATGGTAAATATAGAAAAATTATAAGTCTAAGGGTTAATTATGTCATTTTCTAAAAATATAGAAGTCTAGGGACTAGTTGTGTCAAGTATAGATAGTTATAAGTATAAATAATATAAGTATTATAAGTATAGGGTAGAAAATGTAAATATAAAAACTATAAGGGTATAAAGTGAAAATACTATATAAATATAAAACCTAAATAAATTTAGAAGCATAATACAATAGTAGGGAGCTTCATGCGAGGAGTACTATGTGGATATTTCGTTTTGACGAGTTTGTTGGGTTTACGAATTAAAGTGCCCTGACTCCTCGAACGATTATTGCATATACTTCTGAGATATGATGGCCCGAACGGTGTTATGATTATAACTTAACCTAATAACAATATAGCTCAATAGTAGGGAGCTTCATGTGAAGAGTATTAACTTCTAAATTATGATGGCCCGAACGGTATTATGTTGATAACAAAATACAATAGTAGGGAGCTTCATGTGATGAGTCATATACTTTTGGATTGTGATGGCCCGAACGGTGTTATATTATATCTAAAACATTAGTGAACCTAAGAAAAATAACTTAAGAAACTTAAACAAGATGAGTAAAGCTTGACATACATCCAAACCTACAACACACTAGGATACGTGAGTAAGGCAGTCTAGTTCCCGAGTCACATTTTGCATCACCTAGTTTTCCCTAAGCTCATGTGAGTTCATAGCCTCATACTTTTTTTAAAAACTTTCACTCTAAATGTTTTACAAACCCTATGAGGGGGATACGTGCTACTTGCTTTACTTAAAACCGAATACAAGTCTTTTTCTTTGGTTGTTGCACAAGTAAACTAATTGCCACCACTACATAGCTAAAATTCATGAATCTAATCGTTTGGGATATTTTACCCACGCGAACGCAAATATAGTTGATAGATCTATTGGAGTCTGACAACTCCCGTTGGTATTAACACATCTCTGGGTGGTACCAATAAGTACTATATTTGAACCCTGATGAGTGTCTAAATACTCATCATTTTATACCAATCTGAGCTGCCAAAACATCCAAAAACACTCAAATATGCATCAAAATACTTAAAATATCATAGAAGTGTGTTTTATATGTTTCAAATGCAAAATATGCAAAAACAGATGAAAAACGTACAAAGTTTGCATAATTGGCAATTTCAGTCCCTCAAGTTTCAAAAGTTGTCAAAACTAGTCCCTGGTTATTCTAAAAACATGAAAAAGTCACCAAAGGTCCTTTTTAATCATAAAGTTACATATTTAGTCCTTTGGTGCAAAGTTTCATAAAATTACAAGTTTAGTCCCTATACTTTGGAAATTGACATAAATGGTCCCTAGGATGTTAAAAACTTTGAGAAAAGCAATTTTGGTCCTTGTATTACTAATATTTTGCAGGAATGGTCCTTGGTGTGAAGTTTGGTGGAATTACATAATTGATCCCTGAAGTTTGGTGAATTGGCAGAAAAGGTCCCTGGAATTTAAAAAATTAAATTAATATCAAAATAGAACCTTGTACTATTCAAGTTTGTCAAATTACACCATTTTGATAACTTTGGGATATTCACATTTTCAGCCTCCAACTTTGAATAAATTACAAAATTGGTCCTTGTGGTTTCCTAAGCTTTTAAACAAACGAACCCTTTATATTATCTAAACCAAAAAAACCAATCTAAACTAATACTACCCAGCCCACCCTTTATTTATGTGATCCAATCCCAAGGCCCAAACCTCAAAAGCCCACCCCGTTTAAATATTTAAACCCGGTCAAAATACCGGTCAACCCAACCAATACCCTTTCCCCTACCTTTTTCCCTTCCACACCACTGAGTCACCAAACCACCTCCATACCCACTAATTCACCTCCACCTCAACCCCCCAGCTCTCCACGCAATCCCTCCACCTCACACAAGCTACCAAAGTCCATTTAATTCCCTAAAACCCTCCCCACGCAATCTACAGTACTCCCACGACTTTTGGCACGAAAAGCAGTTTCAAACGGCCAAGATCAATCAGACACAATCAAAGGCTCTGATGTGTTGGGAAAGAGTCAGAGGGTCCCACTAAACCCTAATTATCATCTACATAAGGAAGAAAAAGCAGGGGTGAAGATTATTAGTTTAGTTGTAGCTTAATTTAATCGTAGGTAGTATAGAATCCTTTCCAGTTGTATCTTTTCAATTCAAGCACTTGTATTCAGTTATTTTAATGTATGGAAACCCTTATTTCAAGTTAATTTCAAATTATAGTTAACAATTTCAGTTTTGACATTTTCAAGTGAATTTGACAAATTCATTTGAGACCTGTTGAGTGTTATTGTTTCATATTTTTATAAGCATTCATTGCATTAGTGATTGTTGAATATACATCCTTTGTATATTTACCATCCTTGTCCATATTTTCATCAAAAACAAAAATATCCAAAAATATTTTCTTTCTTATTTTTATAATATATTTATCTAAAACCACAAAAATATCCATCTTTTCCCTCTTACCCTTTTTGATTCTTTAGCCCTTTACCCTCTATCCATTTAATTCTAACTTCTATATTCTTATGGCATCTATCGACCCCGAATTCTTATTCGCGCTTGAAAAACTTCAAGCCTTGTCCGAGATTTCTAGAATTCGTGTTGATCATGATGATCCATCTATTCCTATTCCCTCTCCGGTGAGGGAAATGGAACGAGAAACCAGGGTGACAAAGGACCCGATACTTTCCTCTGACAATGAAAGTGCTAATTACGTCCAACCTACGGTTGTCCAAGAATCTAAGCTCACAATTGATCCTAACCTTTCACAGTTTACGGTTAAAAGTTTGTCAAGCAAACGTACAGAGCTTAGGGCAGTGACTGAAAAGAACAATTTGCCTAATCTTCACATTTATCAAAAACAAAAACAAGAGACCATAATAGAAGTGGTGGAAATTCCTAGCTCTCAGAGCACACCACTTGTCCCACCTCCAGATTTTGTTCCTTGTGTCAGTTGTGGTGAGCCGCTTTTCGGTTTTCCATGTCGTTGGTGTACATGTGAACAATGTGGTAATGATATTCGAGACGGGAGTTGTTTGTTTTGTGGATCGAGTAATTCATTTTCTTATGATCCTAATCAAAACTCATTCAACGACTCCTCAAATTTTTCCAACTACCCATCACATTCATACGAGCAAGAATCATATTATCCAAATCTCAATGATGCTTCGTATCAAAATACACCAAGCCAGACTCAACAGTTTTACTGTTGTGAGTACTGTGGAGGTCCACACTTTAGCTCTAATTGTCAAACAAGGAATCCATTTCCTTATAACAATTATGACTATTCGTTTCAAGACCCACCTCCACAGTGCCAAATGATTCAAGCAACTCCTCATATCCAGCAAGACCCTTATATAGAGGTTCTTGAGAAACTCAAATATCTTAAGTAGGAGTTAGCTAATATTTCATTTCACAATGCACCAAGTTTTTCTTGTGTACATTGTGGGGGTCCTCATGATGATTTCCAATGTCAACCGTATTATAAACCTGAACATTGTTCTAGTTCTAATACATCCGGTTTTGCCACATTCACACCCCCACATTTTCCACTCATTCCATATTCTCGGGATAAATCTATCGCGGAATTACTTGCTGAAGAACATGCTGCTAGAGACGAAAGAAGCACGGAAGAATTACTAGTCTTAGAACAAGCAGCTATAACACGTACCAAATTTCAAAATGCTGCTCTTCTCGATGAAGATGATGAAAGTGATGATACCTCATCAAGTTCATCAGTTGAGACTTCTTCCATGGAAAATCAGGGAGAAAAGAGTATGGGAGAATTACTAGCAGCTGAACAAATGGAAAATATAAAATCCATGTATGCTAGTCCTTCTCATCTCCTTCAGTCTAATGATATCATACCCGAGGTTCTCACTCACTCTCTGAACATGGGGGACGAGTATCTTGACACAATTCCTGCAAAGGAATCTGACGAATTCATAAAGTCTAGTGTTGAGGACCTTGTCTCAATCCCAAGTGAGTCACAGGGAATTTTTGATCATATGTGTGATATCCCTTCTCCTCTTGATTTTTCAAAAGATCATGTGGATACTCTCTCCGATTATAATGATGATTGTACATCTTATGGAGAAATTGAGTATGTTGAGGCATCACTTCCCGAGTCTAATGTTGACTATCTTCTTGAAGAGTTCGCTGGTGAACTCTCTCATATGGATCCCATCCCACCAAGGGATGAAAATGAAGTCTTTGACTTTGAAGCGGATTTGAGAGAGTTAGAATTCTTACCTACTCATGATCCTTCGATTGAACTTACTCAGATCAATCCACTTCCTCCGGAAAGTGAAAATGATTTGGACGAATTCGAGGCTTTTATGACTGAAGATAGTTCAATTTCATACGAAGTTGATGATAATTATCTTGATCATGAGGGGGACATTCTTTTTCTAGAAAGTTTGTTAAACGAAGATCCATTTCCCCCTCTTCCACCCAAACAACTTCATAATGAGGAAATCAAATCAGTTGAGGAAACTGATAAATTTCCTGAGATCAAGCTTAAGGACTTGCCTCCTCCACTTGAATATGCATTTCTTGAGGAGGAAGTTCTTATCTTAATTGCTATTCAGATCTCCCTACTTTCCTTCACCTACCAGGTGATTTCTCCTGTTCTTCACTCCTTCGGGAATGAAGACACTATCTTTGACCCCGGCATTCTCATTTATAAATTTTGAGCCGGATGTCATTATATCTTATCGGAGTGGAACTTTCACGTGCTTCAAATGTTTATCCAAATATCTTGAATGAAAGTCCGATGCAGATTATCTCTTCCACATCATACTTCCCCATGGACAAATGAATTCGGGGTCGAGTCAAGCTAGCGACTTAGTAAATAAAAACAGTAGCATGTACTTAGGGTTTTCACCCTAAGTGTGGGGGAAATACTAACCCACATATTGTATATATGTATATATCCTCTAAAAAATGTGTGTACATAAACTTAAATAAAGGCTATAGAGTATTTTCTTATTATGTTCTAAGTGTTGGTTTAACACCCGGTACTTTGAATATTGAGGACAATATTCAGTTCTAAGTGTGGGGGGAGATTCGTTATTCTAACGAATTTAAACACATGTTCCATCAAGAACCCCCATTTTAGCCAAAATTTTAAAATTTTTTCTCACTTAGAACGCAATAAATGGTTATCAGTCCGCCATGTCTAACCCACATAAGGATTGGCTAATCCAGGAGCAAACGGTTCTTGGTAAAGATATCTCAAATCCGTTTATGGCTTGCAATTTTCCCAAAATTGTATGGTTCCTCAACTCCCCATATCCCATAGAGCGAATGAGTTGGCTCGCAAGATTATGGCTTGTGGTAAAGGCAGTGGAAAAACCATAATTGGTAATCAGCTCACCAAGATGTTGACTATTCCATCAAGAGTTGGCTGGCTTTTGGTAAAGACAAATCAAATCCGTTGACAACTGGTGATTTGCTCAAAATCACACGGTTATCAGGTGTGCCACAGTTCTTACATATGGGTACTCCAGAAGTGATGGCTTTTGGTAAAGAGTTTTTCAAATCCATTAAGTTTTTCTCAAAAGATTGCTAGGGACTAGCAATAGTTTAGTGTGGGGGATTGATGAGTGTCTAAATACTCATCATTTTATACCAATCTGAGCAACCAAAACATCCAAAAACACTCAAATATGCATCAAAATACTTAAAATATCTTAGAAGTGTGTTTTATATGTTTCAAATGCAAAATATGCAAAAACAGATGAAAAACGTACAAAGTTTGCATAATTGGCAGTTTCAGTCCCTCAAGTTTCAAAAGTTGTCGAAACTAGTCCCTGGTTATTCTAAAAACATGAAAAAGTCACCAAAGGTCCCTTTTAATCATAAAGTTACATATTTAGTCCTTTGGCGCAAAGTTTCATAAAATTACAAGTTTAGTCCCTATACTTTGGAAATTGACATAAATGGTCCCTGGGATGTTAAAAACTTTGAGAAAAGCAATTTTGGTCCTTGTATTACTAATATTTTGCAGGAATGGTCCTTGGTGTGAAGTTTGGTGGAATTACATAATTGATCCTTGAAGTTTGGTGAATTGGCAGAAAAGGTCCCTGGAATTTAAAAAATGAAATTAATATCAAAATAGAACCTTGTACTATTCAAGTTTGTCAAATTACACCATTTTGATAACTTTGGGATATTCACATTTTCAGCCTCCAACTTTGAATAAATTACAAAATTGGTCCTTGTGGTTTCCTAAGCTTTTAAACAAACGGACCCTTTATATTATCTAAACCAAAAAAACCAATCTAAACTAATATTACCCAGCCCACCCTTTATTTATGTGATCCAATCCCAAGGCCCAAACCTCAAAAGCCCACCCCGTTTAAATATTTAAACCCGGTCAAAATACCGGTCAACCCAACCAATACCCCTTCCCCTACCTTTTTCCCTCCCACACCACTGAGTCACCAAACCACCTCCATACCCACTGATTCACCTCCACCTCAAACCCCCAGCTCTCCACGCAATCCCTCCACCTCACACAAGCTACCAAAGTCCATTTAATTCCATAAAACCCTCCTCACGCAATCTACAGTACTCCCATGACTTTTGGCGCGAAAAGCAGTTTCAAACGGCCAACATCAATCAGACACAATCAAAGGCTCTGATGTGTTGGGAAAGAGTCAGAGGGTCCCACTAAACCTTAATTATCATCTACATAAGGAAGAAAAAGCAGGGGTGAAGATTATTAGTTTAGTTGTCGCTTAATTTAATCGTAGGTAGTATAGAATCCTTTCCAGTTGTATCTTTTTAATTCAAGCACTTGTATTCAGTTATTTTAGTGTATGGAAACCCTTATTTCAAGTTAATTTCAAATTATAGTTAACAATTTCAGTTTTGACATTTTCAAGTGAATTTGACAAATTCATTTGAGACCTGTTGAGTGTTATTGTTTCATATTTTTATAAGCATTCATAAGCTCACAAAAGCTCTGACAAATCTTTGACAAGTTTTTAACATCTGTTTTCACTAAGTATACTAAAAATAAGAAAAATAAAAGAAAAATAGAAATAAAATAAAAATTCTGAGTTAATGAAGAATCAAAATTGAAGAAGGTGTGTTTTGGATTGCTTCTGGGTTAGTAGTCTTGTGGAAGACTTATAGGAAGGTTCTTTGATCCCTGGTTCTATATCTCAGTTTGAGAATCAATGTAAGCAATTCAAATATTGAGCATAGTTGGTTATTGTTGTTTCTTTGATGTTATTCTTATTCAAATAGCTTTATTTAAGTTTACTTAATCTGTTTTAGTGTTAAAATCAGTAGTTGTAGTTTAAAATATATAAGTTATAGTGTAATAATAATATTAAGGTGTGTTTGGTTTAAACTGCTTTGCTGTGCTCTTGTTGTTTATTAGGATAAAAGTTGGTTCTAATAAGTTACTTAAGTTCATATAAGGTCAGTTTGACCATTAGTTTGGTCACAATTACCCTGTAAGTCAAAATCATCACAAATCACACCTAACTAGTTATCTGTTAAGATTTGAAGTTCCATTTTCACCACAGTAGGTCACTAGTAGTTAATCTAGCTTAAAGTAGTTTTGTTTTAGCTTAATATAACTCAATTAATCATTTAGAGGGTTTAGAAATTCACCAGAGTCAAAGTTCCATAGCAAATCAAAAAGTCAAACTTTGCTCATCTCAGATTTTTTTAAAAGTTCAAGGAATTTAGTAGAATTTTGTGTTTGGTCTCATGACTTGAAACTTGTTTCTAGTTGAAGCCTACCACCTCATATTTTGATTCCCACCATCCTTATATTTTTAGCAATTTTCTGCTGGGCCCCACACACCCCCAAACACAACTGCAGGGAGAACACCTCCCCTGCATCAGCAGCTCACCACCACTCAGCCACCTTAGGTGGTGTTTTCTGGCCACCTCAGTGGGCCCTACTACCGCTATTTAGCTCCTTTGAACCCCCTTCCTACCATACTTTGATTTTTGACCTTTAGTTTGACCTAGTACCCTGTGGACCCCACCTAAATCAGACCCTAAAGTCTGTCCCAGTTTCTGAGTTCATACAAGTTACCAAAAGCTTATTAAGTGCTTATTAGCTTATTCCAAGGGATTATCTGGCCAAATTTAGCTCAAACTTGTTTAAACAATTCATTGGAACAAGAATAATCCATAGTGGGTCCCACATAAGCTCAGTTGAGCTTATTTGCTTGTTTGGTCAACAAAGGTCAACTGTGGAGGTAATAAGCCCCCACAGTGCTTATTATTAAGCTATAAAATAGTTGTTTTTATTAAAGTTAGTTGTTTTTATATATAAATTAGTTTTGTAAAAGAAAGATCAAGAAAAACCAATATAAAAATAAGTGATAGTTTCTATTTAATATAATTTAATTTTAATTTTCATTTTTATATTTTTATTAAGTAATCTGTATTTTTATATTTTTATTAATTTTCTCTTATATTAAAGTATTTTTAATAATTTTCTCAAGATTTTTATTCTGTCTTTTAGTATTTATTATAATTTAAATTAGTTTTATTAATAATTAATCAATAAATAAGTTTTAAATAGCATAATTAGTTGTTACAAAGCAACACCTAGATTTTATATTTTTCCTAGCTTTTATAAGTCATAATATAATTTTAGTAATTTTTCTAGAATTTTTACTGTTCATTTACTAGTTTTTATAAATTAAATAGTTTAATTCGTAATTAATAAATAAATAGAATAATAATTAGTAAACTAGTTTAAAAATAGATAAAATAAAGTTTTTATAATTTTTTAGGATTCCTGTGATGTTTAATTAGATTTATAAAAATCTTCTTAATTATCTAAGTCTTTTTAGTATTTTTTATAATTTAAATCATATAAATAGTTAAATAATAATTAAATAGTTATTAATTAATAATAATTAGAATAATAGTGTGAAAAATATAATTTTATTTTTAAAATAAGTTTTATAATATTTTAGACTTTTACAAATTTAAATTTTAATTTTCTAGACTTATTTTACATTTTCTTAATTATTAGTGAATTATTAGATAATTAATAATAGTTATTAAATAATAATAATTAATTAGATAATTAGTAATTATAAAATAAATATTTTAAGTTTATTTAATTTGCATTTAAGCCCCTAAGGCATGCAAATTACCACTTTAGTTAAAATCGTTTTTGTTCCGTACGTTTACGTAGAATTAAATTAAACGTACGCGTTTCTAGGTTTTAAACGTTTTTAGATACCTGGCTTTTACGTAATCGTTAAAATAGTTTATATAAGTTATTTTGTTTTATAAAACCCTAGTGTAAACACTCACACACACTTTTATACTTTTCCTGTTCACATTCACTCGATCACAAACTCGTTTTTAATACCATCACAACCTCGTTGGGACATTACGACCCGGGGAAACACTGTATTCCACCGAAGCATTGACCTAAACTTTTTGACTATTATAGTTGACCATTCACAAGTGGTTGACCAATAATTATCTGACCGTTTCAGGCCAATCAAACCCACTGAAGGTTTAGCTTTGGCAAGTTATCCTTCCCATCCCCTCATGGTTGGGTCTGCAGCCCCCATGACCCTGATTGTTAACGTGTGATTCATGAGCTTAGTGCAACAAACCCCACTCATCATAATTGTGCATGCATCACAATTATCACAAACACATTACATTTTCCCAGATGGGTGTAACAACTGAACCCAGGGAACTTGTATTCACTAACACTTAAACCTATGACTCTCACTCAACACCTAGTGTTGACTTTTTAAGCATGTATTCTAGGTATACAATTTTTGGGACATCATCAAAAGTGAAAGTATATCTTTTACGAATAAAACTCTGGTAATTAAATGAATGATAACTAAATTTCTAAAACGTCTCTTTTCGAGTCATTTTCTATTACTGTAACTGTGATTCTATGAAGTAATACCCCAAACACTTAATCCGCTGCGATCAGTGAAAAATGAGGGTGTTACATTAAGGGACCGTCACCTCCTCTCCTGGCGTGTATAAATATTGAACTGTTCCTTCTCAGAAAAACTATCCCTCTAAGCACAAAACATTATGTTCTTTCTTTCTCCCTTCTTTGATCACTATAACCTGTCGGTATATGCTTATAAGTGATTTCCTATTCCTCTATATCAAAGTGCAAGAGAAGAACTCTCGAAGTAGTGAAGAATCAAGATGTTATAAGAGTCCACGCTCAAACGTAACAAGTGTTACGATTCTATTCCTCCTCCTATTTTCTCTTTGTATTGTGTGTGAGTCGAGGATGGATGTGTTAGAGTGAACTTGGATAAGGGTGAAGGTCCAAGAAGTGTTGTAACGATAATAGGTTTTGTATTTGTTGTATGGTGAAGACTAGAACATAGTGGATTTCTAGTGTGTAATTTAGGACTTAGTGAATTCGGTGTGTAAAGACTTGAATCAGGAAGGATTCAAGTGATCGTGAGTGTGAAGACTTGAATCGGGAAAGGATTCAAGTAGTCGTTAGTGTAAAGGCTTGAATTAGGAAGGATTCAAATGTTCTTTTGTGTGAAGGCTTGGATTGTGTGTCGATCCAAGTAGGATAAGTGCACTTGTTTGTATTGCCACGTGGGCCTTGGAGTAGATTGGTTCTAACTACAATTAGAACTCGACATTTCGCTTAGTGTCAATAAACTTGGTGTAAGCTTGTGTACGGATTGATCCGCCTGAAGGAGTGTGTTGATAAGTGATGTGGTACTCGGAGAGTGGAGTAGGACGAAGAGTGAGCTTCGTGCCGAACCACTATAAATCTCAGCGTCTCGTTTGGTTGTGTTTTTTCTTTTACTGTTTATATTACTTGCATGTTTACTTTTATTATTAGCTTAAGAGATATCAAATAACTAGTAAAATTCAACAAGTTTGTAAAAGAAACTTAACCGAACCTAAAAGCGGAGAAATATTTTAACAAGTGATTACAAACGGAGAAACTATTCGAACCCCCTCCCCCTTTATAGTTTCTACAATTGGTATCAGAGCTAGGTTATCAAGATCTTTAGAGTACACTGTACTTTAAAACTTGAATCGATCTATGGAGTCTGAAAGATATCTAGAAGGGCTGTCTTTGAATGAACCACCATTTTTCGAAAATGAAAATTTTGTCAAATGGAAAAATGAATTTGAAAGTTATGTGAAATTAATAGATCATGATCTTTGGCATGTCATTTCAATTGGTGATTTTCAACCAATGAAAACAAATTTCAAAAATCAAAATTTCATTAGAAAGTGTTGCAAGAATATTGAAGCAAAAATATTGATTTATAAAGCTTTGCCGAAAATTGAATATGATAGAATAATTTTGTGTCAAACGGAAAATGACATGTGGAAAAATATTTTAAACTTTCATCAAGGATATTTTCAAGCCAAAGATGATGAAAATAAGTTATTAAAAAAATATTTAGTTAAAGTAGATGCATTACTACTAGTTCAAATGTGTGTGATGTAGGTAATGTCGCCGACAAAGATGATATAAGCAACCTAGAAAGTGTACTAATCTACGAGTCTTGGAGTGATACCGATGGAGAAGACAACATGTACCTTGAATGTGAAACTAATCAAAAGGTTGATTCTTCAAGTGAGGTATATTCTATAATTGAACATTTTTTTATGATCCTTTCATTCTAGAGTTTTCAAAAATAGACAATGAACTTAATAATCTATGCAACATAAGTAGAAAATCATTTTTGGAGAATGAAACATTTAGATCATATGAAAGTAATCTTGAATAAAGAAGTTATATTGGAAGATAAAATGTCTAGACTTGAAAGTTGTATATAAATTGATCTAGAATGTAAGATGTGTCAAGATTATAAAAATCAGATTAGGAAAGCTAGTGAAATGGCTAATACACTTGCAAAATTCAAGAAGAGCTCTAAGTCTCTTAAAAATTTACTAAGTAGTCAAAAACATTTGGAGATAGAACGGGGTTAGGCTATGATTTGAGTGAGTGCTCAACAAGCAAGTCTAAACAAATAAAATTTGTTAAACCACTTAGACAAATATAAAATTGATTCTTTTGAAAAATAAGAGATGTTTAAAACAATGATCATCACTAGTGATAGTTGTCTAAGAAATAGGAATAAAATATAATGAAGCATTTTTGTTCTTGGTTGACATCCTCACCAATTGCATATAAATGCAATGGATGTCTCGGACTAACCATCTCGGACCCATGAGAAATTGGATACCAAGCTTCCTTGCTGTCTCGGTTCACGTACAACACATTTTACGGTAATGTGTAATTATTGATAGCTAGCGGCCAAGGTACATTTTCTTACAACCTTAACTATCATGTTTGCTATTTGACAATTTGCTATAAGCTTATGTGACTATGTGATTTCTTGTTACATGCTTGCAGGCTAGATAGTATATATGTACTAATATTTGTTGTATGTTTGTATACAATTAGACGTTATGTCTAAATGCTTATCCTTTTTTGGATTCAAGCAAAATATTTGGAAAATAATGGTCTTACCACAACCATTATTAATATCGATCTTTGCGTCAATCAATCACTATAGATGATGCACACTATTATTTCTCTCTACATCTTTTCTCTACTTCTCGTCTATGACTCTTCTTAGGATTTACATGATTGACTTCTAGCCTCCTCGATGCAAGTCTCATTCTTGAACCTCATTTCATGCACACCTCTCTCTTTTCTTCTGTTTCGACTCTAATTTCACTCCTTATTCAAGCGTGTCGAGTCTCTTCTATTTCTTCTGTCTCGATTATGTTCCATACTTACTCCTTAGCCTGCTCGTGCGTATTGAGTCTACTCCGTGTCTAAAAATACAAGAGTCACAAAAACGGTCGTAAACTAAAAATTCCTCTTAAAGACCAAAACACCAAAAAACTCTCTAAACCCACAAACTTACTGCCGACAGTCCTTGATCGAATGGAGGTCCCTTATCGATAAGTGACCGTCTGGGCTTTTGAGACAGAAACACGTTTTCTTTATTTCAGTCTGAGTAAAACAAATCAAACACCCCTTTTGGAAAAAAAATGGCGAAAAACTTACCCATACCTCCAAATAATTAATCACATAAATCAAACACTGATCAAAGGCTTACAATCCAAGATTCTCAACCAATCAAGTACACCCATCATTAATTATAAGTCAGTTTAATCTAATTCTAATTTATTTCTTGTTTAGGGTTCATAAGTAAAATTGGAGATTTTCAAAATTTTCATGAAATTAATTACAATCGACATCAAAACTAAACAATGCATCAAAAGGAGTCTAATTTGTGGCTAATATAAGTATGTCAAATGTAAGCTATGGTGATAATGTTAACTCATTCAATATCAAAATTCTAATATTTGGTTCATTTTTTTTCATAGGTATAATTATGCCACACACTTATGAGATTGACTACCTTCAAACTCAATTTCACATCCCAAAACTTTCATTAGAACCTCATCCCGAACCTAAATTTATCCAAATATTCAAAGAGCTTGAAATAGGACATATTCATGAGGGACATTTCATAGATCCCTCATATGAAGATAAGGAACCCATTAATAGAGCTTTTCACAAAATAGGCTTTGATTCTCTTCTAAACATTAATGAAACCATTTGTCCTCGATTCGTATTAGAATTCTATAGCAGAGTCAAGATCAAACGAATTCAGGATTACTCCATACATTTCAAATGTTGCATAGGTCACTATGGATTTTCCATATCCCTTGAGCAATTTGCTCAAATTCGTGGACTTCCATATGATGGGCAATGTACCTATTCGGAAGTGGCCGATCTTGACTCTTTCCTCGAAAATCAAGAAGAACATTGTCATTATTGGAAATTCATTCCCTCTAAAAATAAAATAATCGATATCTCTGCAAATCTTCATCTACTATTCACCCAAATAAAATTCACATAACCGAACTCCGTTATTCGTTACAAGCAATTGCAATCATTCTACGTGAGAATGTATTTTGTCTTATGAATGAAAGTGAGTATATACCAACATCATGTGCTCACATGCTTTAATGCATTCTTACAAGGCAACCTTACAATCTTGCATACTTCTTTGCTAAGCGAATAATGTAACTCGAGGATAGAAACCATAAGTTGATGCCCTACGGGATGCTTTTACCTCGTCTCTTTAAATATTTCATGAATACCTATCCTTACCTTCAAAATCCTCATTATCAACCTTACCATTGAGTCATGGAACCTATCTCCTAGAAACACATATCATCTTTTCTAAATCCAGAAAGACTACCAATCGATGATATATTAGATAAAGAACTAAGGAGGTATCAAATGAGACGCATCGGAGAAGATTGAAGTCATAAAATATGTACTTGTTGAAATGGGTTTGGTTGCTGTATTGTAGTACTTGTATTATGACATTGAATGCTCTGTGTGATTATCATTGATGCTTTATTTAGATTATCATTATCTTGTTTGTTGAATAGTATCTTTACAAGATTTAGCTCTATACTATTCTAAAAGTGTTTAGATACCTGCAGATTACAGAAATGAAAAAGTGGGTAAAAATCCGGAAACCCACTGCCGGCGGTCCCTTATCGACCTGGCAGTCCCTTAGTGATAAAGGACCCTCCAGCATCTAAAGGACCGTCCCCTGGGGATCATGGATTTTTGCACTGTTTTCTTCCTTTATGCAATCCTAAACCTATTGCATGTTTATCATCACCTTACCATGTTTAGATAAACAATGTTATGTGCTAAATGTTTCCTCATGCATGCTTTACCTAAATCATAACCATGCTTGATTATTTAAACACTCCTTCTCTTCTTTAACCTCATCACTATCACCTTCTATCTCTTCTTCGTCCCCTACAATAGCATCATCTTCTACTTCTTTACCAACCACAAGCGAAAAGCTCAAAACCTCACTCAATCCACAACAACAAAACAAAAGGCCTAAGATCAAAATCATTCCACCACAAACAAATTTCATTGACCTCACACTCTATGACACCACTCCTTCTCCAAAGTCTCCACCATCCTCTTCTCAAGCACCAAGTGCACCTCTTAAAACACCATCCACCAATGGAACATCCTACTCTTCATCTTAACCATCCTCATCCTCAAAGCCAACTTCATCACCTTTCTCATCATTCTTCAAAAACTTGTCACCTTTGCTTACCCAATCTAGCTCGGGTTCTTACACTCCTTTTGTGAGCAATCAACCATCATCTCCTACATTCTCTAGCTCTCCACTAAGAAGCTCACATCCTCTTCCAACAAATTCTTCAAATCATACCAATATATCACTAAATGAGCCTTTGGAATACATTCCTCCTACTCCACCATCTTCTCCAACCCTTGGTAATCCTTTTCCCTACTACTTTGTAAACAACCACACTATGGGGTGTGCGTGTTGCTATCACAACTTTCATCTCATTTCCTCTCTAAGAGAAGAACTCCAAATCATGTTTGGCCACATTGAGTTTCTTCTTGCTCAATAAAATGTGCAACCAACTCCCCTTGCTACCATGCCACCTTCGGCTCCACCTTCCTCTTCACCATCCTCTTCTCAACCTTCTAACTGGGCTTCTTCATTTGTCTAGTTGAAAATAATCAAGTGGAAGCTATATTTATGGCCAAGCATGTTTTAGGAAGTAGCTTGTTGTGTTACTTGATGTTTAATGTTGTAGGATTTGGTGATGATTATGTATGATTCTCATCATGTATGGTTTTCATGAATGAATGAATGTTTTTAGGTTTAAATTATATTAATGTATTGTGATATTTATAATGGTTGACTTGAAAATGGACTGAATTAAACAACCTTAAAAATAGAAAAAAATACTAAAATCACAACACAATTGTCAACCAGGATGCCTACTTGCGGCGGTACTTTATTAGATTGGCGGTCCCTAATCGCTAAAGGACCGTCTAAGCATTTAAGGGACCATCCCGAGTTAGAGCTATAATTCAAATTTCTCTTCTATTATTTATCTGTTTCATGCTTTATCTATTTGATTTCACCCTTCTATCTATCTTATTTCTCCATATTCTTCTATATATGTGTATGTGCTTTGTCTTTAACTTGTTTTTTTAGCACAACACCATAGCTCGATTCCCCGGTGCCCTCATCTAGGGGGAGCACTACGCTAGGGGGAGTATGTATTCTGATGATTTCTCTTCTCTCTTCACATCAACGATGCCCTCTTGATTCTATAAAAAGGGGATGCTTGTATTCCGTCGATTTCTTTCCTCTCTTCATATCGACGAAGCCTTTTTGATTCTACAAAAAAGGGGGAGAAGTAAACAGAAAACTCATTAAAAATTTATCAACACATAATTTTACCTAAAATGAGTTTATATTTTGTAATCATCAAAAAGGGGGAGATTGTTAATACAAATAATGTCAAAAACGTCATTTGCATTATTCGGTGTTCATACGTTTTGATAATCACAAAATATAAAAACCTGTTACGTAAAGTTACGGTCAATAAGTTTTTAATCGAGGAAACTCGTTTCTTCCACGTATCTACTACAATGTCACTTCAGGTATGAACAAACTTCATACCGACATTAGTAAAGTGATCAAAGATTTTATTTTCTTCAAAACTTACATTTATATATGACAAAACATTTTTCACAAAATGTATTTTTGTGTTTTTAAAGATGTGGGAAACTAGAAGGGGGGTGGAATAGTTTACCGACTCATTTTGTTTAGTTATAACTATTTCCTTTGAAAACCTTTGATTTAATTGTTGATGAAATCAATCAACACGAATATGAACTGAACACTATACTAACACAAATATGTAATAAGTAAGTAAAGAAAAGAGATGGAAAGATCAAACCAAGACAACGAGATTTATAGTGGTTCGGTCACGAAGCTCTTCTTCGCCCTACTCCACTCCTTGAGTATCCGACTCGAGAGTTCTAGCACTATATCAACAAGACTCCCTTCAGGCGGAGAAAACCTTACAACGTCGCTTACGTTATTTCCCGACACTAAGCTAGATGTCAAGTACTAATCTTAGCTAGTACCAATCTACCACGATCCTCACACAATATACATGATACTCACAAGATCCACATAATCCTCACAATCTATTCTTGATCCGCTTGATCAATACTTATTCACTGACCACTCAAGAGATCCTCAAGATCTCAACAAGATCACAATGATCAACAGAGAACTGGTAATGCAAGTGCACTACTCTATGACACCAACACTTTGTATCTTCTTGATATTGTGTGTTCTTCTCTTGACTAGTAGAGGTATGCAGATGATTCTTGGTTGGATGAAAGAATCACTCTTTAAACAAAAGAAAACTAACTAATGATCAAAGGAGAGTTTAGGTGATTGAGGATATGGCTACAGAAAGTTAAGTGTGTAAAAGGAGAGCCAAAATCTGGGAAATGAAGTGGTATTTATAGGAACTGAGAATTTGACCGTTTTAAAGGGACGGCACCGCTAATTGTCACACGGTACCACTAAATTTAGTGGTACCATGGTACCGTGCCAGACAAACATGCTCCATATTTTGTCTTTAGTGGTGAAATTTTATTTGGGGGAGTTTGGAGCTGGTTTGGGTAAAATATAGCTGTTGGAGAATTTTGAAATGAATTTCCCAAATAAAGTTTTATCAAATGTATTTTTGAAAATAATTTGTAAAATGTATTTTTGAAAAGAAAGTTTTATCAAGCTAAAAATGTGAAGTTCAAAACACAAATTCACTTCTTTGATCATTTGTCGAGTTGTAAATTTGTTTGTTCACACCTAGAGTGATTATCGTAGAAATCAGATATCTCAACTAAAAAATTTGTTTATGTTAATTTTGATGTAAGATGTTTCACATTTTGTTATCATCAAAACATAGAGATATCGATAGATGAGAATAACACTTTTAGACATTATTTGCATCAACAATCTCCCCCTTTTTGATGATGACAAAACATAAAATCGTTTTATGTGAAAAACTAGTTTCGACAAGTTTTTAGTATGAGTTTATATCCCACTTCTCCCCCTTTTTGTCGAAGCAAAAAGACTACTAAGGCTCCCCCTTGATGTATACTCCCCCTCATTTGGAGCATACCAAGGAATCGAGCAATGGTTGATTCTACAAAACAAGTTTAGATGACACAAATACAATATCTAACATGTAGCATTCAAGACAAATATCCAACCAAAAGCATGAAAAAAAATTAGTCCAACCACAAACAAAAGATAAACCCATGCCTTCATTAATAATGAGAATATCATACTTGAAGTATGATTACAAGAACTAAATTAGTTAACAAGAAAGATAAAACTACATAAAGAAGCACATAATGTTCTTTAGGGACATAGAGGTCCTAAGATTTGCTTCAAGGTGCACAAAAGGGTTCCTAAGGTTTTTATTGTTAAAGGCTAAACCTAAATGTTCAGTTGCTTGGGCTATAGGATGGTGGAGGAGGTGGTATGATTGGTCCTTGAGGTGGTGTCAAGAGATGCTCAATGTAGTTAAACAGGTAAGCCATCTCATCTCGTAGGTGAGCAATAAGGTTATGGTTGTGGTGATAACAAGCACAACTAAGGGTATGTGATAGAATTGGGTATTGAATTGGTTGGCCCATGATAGGTTGTGATGGAGAAATGGAAGATGGTGATGATGTGTTGTACACTAGTTCGAGTGGAGTTCAGAATGTTAGTGCCAAAGGTTGAGGAGGGCTAGGAGGTAAGGAAGATGTTGTGTTCATTGTGGTTGATGAGGATGAGTTTGCCCTAGTGAATTTGGTTTTGGATGGAGCTAATGGTGTGTAAATGGATGAAGTTGAGTTATTGGAAGGTGGTGTTGGCTTTGTGGGAGATGGTTGCAATGGTGGAAGACATAGTAGTGCTTGATTAAGTAAAGGGTGATTGAGGAATGGTTGTGAAAAATGTGTGTGCATGAGAAGTGCATAAATAGCCATCTTTCAAACATGCATGGGGTAGGATGATGAGTTTAGAGAGTTGTGATCATTGGAATCAGCTTATGTTTCCAGATTCTAGGGGAAAGAAAGTCAAAAAGTGAAAGCAAATAGTGAGAAACGTCTACCAAGGGGACCGTACCACTAAATCACCCACGGCACCACTAAATTTAGTGGTTTCGTGCCCTATTTAGTGGTGCCGTGGCCTGCTGGAGATGTTTTTCTCAGTTTTGAAGGTTTAGGCTGCCCAAATGGGTAATCCTAGGTGCACTATTTGCAGCAAATCCTATTAGCTCCATTCACTAAAGGACAATGTTAGTAATACAAATATTCCTATGATAGATTCGGTCACCTAAATATTGTAATAGCATTAAGTTAGCTCGTAGTTAGTTTAGTTATTAATTAAAATTAGTTTAAGTAACATCGTGGAAGAAGGACGGGGCTTTACCCATTGTATGCCTAATCCACAGCCCGGGTGTGGGCGTTTTTATTCTTTGTATAAATACCCCTCTCCCACCAAGGGAGAGGGTTGGACCTTCTCATACTCTTAATCTAATATTCCCTAGTTTCTCTCTCAAGGTTCTAAACTTTCTTTCTTCTTCCTCTTTCTAATATTAACGCCACCAATACCACCATGTGCTTCATGTTTGTGACTTAATTAGTATCCTACAATTGGTATCAAGAGCCAAGGTTTCATCTTTGGGCCTTGGTGAATCATATTTGGTGTGGTTTTGTGTGGTTTTTGTTAGTTAGAAGTGTTTCTCTTGAAAACATCTTGGTTTGATCTTTCTATTGTTATTTGACATGTTAGAGATGTACTTTTATGATATTTGGTGTTAGTATAACATTGTGTTTCTGTTGGTTACACTATATCATACGTCTATTTGAAGGTTGGATTGGTTTTGAGTAGTTGTTCTTGACTGCAGTTAGCTCCACTGCCTCATTTCGTGGTTACGTTTTGCTTCTGGACTCTGTGGTTTGTTTGATAGCGATTACTATTTCGGGTAAATAGACAAAACGCAAGGAAAGTGACTATTTTGGACCTTTGTAAACTGCGATTTGCTTCTGCGGTTTGGTGATTAGCGGTTTAGTGATTGTGGTTTGCTCCTGCGGTTTGCGTCTTCTGCGTTTACCTCACTTGCGTTTAACCCATCCTGCGGTTTACTCCGTATTGCGGTTTCCTCCTTGCGTTTATCTCGCTCTGCGTTTACTCACCTTGCGGTTTGCCTATTTTGCGGTTTGCTCCTCTCTGCGGCTACCATACCTGATACTGTGGTTTACTCACCTATGTGTTAATCTTAGCATTGCGGTTATTTGTACTTAGCGGTTTGTTTAGATTTTTGCGAGTATCTCTACTTTGGTGGTAATTAACTAAGTAGTGAGATTCGTGTGATAGGTTAATCATTTTGCAATTCGTGAATTGTTGTAACTAAAGTCGTTTTGATTAATCTAATTGTGATCTGACGTTGTGAGTTAACTCTTACGACTTGACTAATCTCAATTGGATATACTGTAACTAGACTTGTCACAACTCGACACTTGGTGCAAACTGTGACTCATCCAGTATCTCTTTCTTAGTTTGAGTTTAACTTGCTGGGTATATCTTCCGGTTTCTTTTGTTGACTTTAGTAAAATCCCTAGAAAGAATCATTTCTCGGTTTAAGTCACAAAAGTTGTAAAATCATGTTTGAAGACTTTAAGATGTCAACAGTTTTGGATGACATTCAAGCTGCTGGGTCCGATACCCGACCTCTTATGCTAGACAGGACAGATTATGAATCATGTGCACAAAGACTCAAATTGTACTGCTTGGGTAAAGAAAATGGTGAGAACATTCTGCGATCTATTGATGAAGGTCCTATGCAGATGGGTACAACCAGAGATGCTATCTCCATAGCTGAGGATGGATCTGTCACCCATGGAATTGACAGACCACGCACTTACAATGACCTCAATGATGTTGAAAAGAAGCGTTATGATGCTGACATTCGAGCCTCCAACATCGTGATACAAGGGTTACCCAAAGATTTGTACAAGCTAATCAACTTCAACACTGAAGCCAAAGCTGTTTGGGACAATGTCAAAATGCTTCTGTCTGGATCTGAGCTAACCAAAGAAGACTATGAATCTCAATTGTATGATGAGTTTGAGCATTTCAAAATGAATCCTGGTGAAAACATTACCGACTACTATGTCAGATTTCACAAGCTGGTTAATGACATGAGAATGATCAGAATGACAATGCCCAACATCCAACTCAACTCTAAGTTTGTGAACAACATGTCACCTGAGTGGGATCGTTTTGTTACAGTAGTCAAGCTCAACAAAGGATTGAGAAATACGAACTATGAACAATTGTTTGCATACCTACAACAACATGAGAAGCATGCAGTATATGACCGTCAATTAAGAGAGAAGCTCAATCCAACTGCCACCAATGACTCACTTGCTTTCATGACTAGTATGTTGCCAACCACTCAACCTATGTCATCTGTGGATCACTCATCTCTACAGTCATCGGCTGCCATGAATACCCATCTCGACTCAGGGTACTCTCTTACTCACAAGATGAGTGACAATCTTTCCAATCAAGTGTCTCTACTGGTTCAACATTTCAGGGCTGCACTCCCACCAACCAACAATCAACTCAGAACTTCCTCCAATCCACGTAATCAGGCTATTGTGGAAGATGGAAGAGTAATGGTGCAGAAAGTTCAGAGCAGACAAAATGTGAATCAAAGGAATGCTGTACGGGGTAACTTGCAGAACAGAGTTGGAAATGTGAATCAGGGACAAGGAAGGCAACCAAAATGTTACAACTGTGGGGGTTTTGGTCACATCGCCAGAAACTGCACTCAGCCAAAACGTCCTCAAAATTCAGACTACTTCAAGGACAAAATGTTGCTCATGCAAGCTCAAGAGAATGGAGTTGTGCTAAATGAGGAAGAATTGGCGTTTATTGCTGGGGATGATGGAAAAACATTTGATGATGATGTGGATGAACAACCAGTTCAGGACTTAGCTCTTAATGATCGAAACATCTTCCAGGCTGAGGATTGTGATGCTTTCGACTCAGATGTTGATGACGAACCCACTGCTCAGAAAATCTTCATGGCTAATCTATCATCTGTTGTCTCACCCTCACGACAATCTGGTCCCTCCAAATCATCCATCATATCGGAGGTACTGAAATTATATGATAAATGTGCTATTAATGATGAACAAAAGACCTTCAACGATATACGACAAAATAATGTGGGTGAATCAAATGAGGCTGAATTGGAAAACATTAACGTTTTCCCAACTGAGTAACATTCTGATCACAACAGTGATTCTGACGTATCTTGTGGAATGTCTTCTGTTGCTTGTGACAATAATGTGATGCATGAACAAAAGATATATAACAAAGTACAACAAACAAACGTTACTGAATTAGATATTGCTAACTTGGGAAATAACAATATTTTCCCATATGAACAATATGTAAAGCACAATGTCGAGTCTGTTGTATCAAGTAATATATCCTCTGTTGAAGACAATATGTGTGAATTTGATGAGTACACTGCTGTTGCACCTGATGACACTCTAACCACTAGGATTAATATTCTTAAGGATCAAGTTAGGTGTTATGAACAACGTGCAAAATTAGAGCTAACTGAACGTGAACAAAAAATGGATTGCCAAATGCATGCCTACATTACTGAACAAAACTTAAAGGAAATGACCCTTAAACAAGAGATTAAATCTTTTCAAAATCAACTTGATCGTGCTGTTAAGGAAAAACAGAAAATTCAGGATTGTTTAAATCTCCTAAAAAATGAATTTCGAGAAAAGGAAATTAAACTGTTAAACGAATTCTCCAACCTTAAGCAGTTGAAAAACAAACTTGAAAACAAGTTGTACATTCAAGGCCAAACCTGTCAAACAGCTCAAATGATGGAAAAGCACATTAAACTACGGGATAAGCATAGTGATAAGGATTTAGGGTTGCCTAAAACAAACTTCCTTAAGAGCGTTAGAGCCTCTCAACCTGTCCTTTTTGATGCTAAGGTTATGCTTACACCCAATCATGAACCCCCAAATAGTTGGTCTGATAAAGAATTGGATGAACTTGATTCTGCCGATAGAGAGAGATTTGATAAAAAAAAAATGAAGGATCCAAAGGGCATTAAACACCGAGTCATTGTTAAGCCCCATGATTATTATGAACAAAACCGAGTGACTGTTTTTGCACCTCAAACTAAGTTAACACCAAAACAGGTATTTTCACCTTTAGACGTTGAGAAAATGAAAGTTGAGGAAATTAAGGCCAATAGACCTCAAAAGTTAGTTGCCCCAACGGTGTATCCCCCTAATACACCAATGCACTTAGTTCAGTTGTCACTTCCCACGCAATGCAAAACTCTTATTAGCATATATGTCCTTTGTCAAATGTTCACTGATTTTGATAAAACATGCAAAAAGAGAATCACACCAACGAGAATCACTGAGGGTGAACGGGGATTTGAGCTAACTAAAGAGTGTTACTTAACTAAAGTCATCCCATTTTTTAAACTAATCAAAGAACACTTTGAGGGTTTACGACAATCCCTTGATGTTGAGCTAAAGGAAATGAAAGAAGTGTTTAAAAATGTGGAAAATAAGTGTAAACAAAATGCGATAGATCTTCAGCATAGTGAAATTGCCAGGAAAAATATTCTCATCATGAATGATAATTTGATTGCTAAATGTATTACACAAGATGTATTCTATACTGCTACAGATTCTTCACTTAATGCTTGTCAGTTTCATGAAATGTCTATTGCTTTGAATAACCTTCACAATTGTGTTGTTGAGCTTGAGGGGGAGAATTTGAAATTGCATGAAAAAAATTCAAAATGATGATCATGACAACATGGTCAAGCATCTTTCTAAACTAGAAGTTGATAATCTTAACTTACAATTAAAATATCAACATTTAGAAGAAAAAATGAAAATATCAAAGGCCAAGACATCTTCTGATGCTCCAGAATTTGATGCATATTTTTGAATTAGCAAAAAGGGATGAAAAAATTCAAGCTCACACGAACACGGTCCGGTTATTGAGGGCTCAAATTGCCCAATTGAAGTCTCCTATGAATGCTGTGATCGACACCCATAAACCAATGTCTGCAGATTCTCATAACTTTCAACTTCAAAACACAATCAGCTTACTTAGACAAGAAAATGATTGTTTTCAACCTGAAAATTCTAAAGTTAAACAACATTACAAAGAGTTATATGACTCTATTAAGATCACTCGTGATAAAACCAATGAAATGATAACTTCTTTGCTTAATGAAATTGAGAATCTAAAGACAAAGGTGAAAGGGAAAATGCCGGTTATTGGAAGTGACAATATCAATTCTGTGGTTTGTAAATGTAAAAAATATGCATGTGAGGCTGTTTTTATTCCTCTTCCCCTTAAGAACAATGAGCTAGTCCATAGTGATTACCTTAGACATCTTATGAACTGCCTTGACATGACCCATGAAACCATTGTAGAAGATAGAATTGTGAGACCATCTGATAACTTCCTATCGGATGTTTGCTTTCTCACCAAACGGTCACAAGAGTTGTTAGAATATGCCATAGGTACATGTCCCAACATTCCCAACATGCGTGATAGAAATGGCACATCCACATCTAGGAATTTGAAGAAGCATGTTACATTTGATATACCTTTGGCTAGTTCTGATCATAGCACATCACCACCTAGAAACCAAACAACTATGCAACAATCTAATGTTCCCATCGTCAATTCTACAGGAGTAATCAATATCACTAAAGCTAGCGGGTCAAAGCCTAAAGGCAATACAAGGAATGATAGGACTTCGCCTGCTAAGAGTGATCAAGGGAAGAAAGTAGAAGACCACCTTAGGAACAATAAGATTGATTTGAATGAAAAGAATCGTGTTGATTCTAGTATTTGCGTTAAGCGTACTGTAATTAATTCGAATTCTAATGTTACATGTAAGACTTGTAATGGTTGTTTAAATTCTGTTAATCATGATGAATGTGTTGTGTCATTTTTTAACTCTTCTTATAAATCCTCAGTTAAGTTTGCTAAGACACACAAACTGGAAAAACATACTTGGAAAGCAACAGGAAAAGTTTTTAACAATGTAGGATATCAGTGGAAACCTACTGGAAGAAAGTTCACTCTAGGATTCCAGTGCCCATTGACATACATGCCCGACCTTAAGTCTTTAGAGGTTAAGAAATGGAAGGCAACTGGTAGAAAATTCCCTTTAGTGACCCAATGCCTTGATATTAAGTCAGCTGCTTCCACTGGTATCGGTTCATCTGTGAGAGCCAATGAAAATACTGATCCTGCATCTCTTAAGTATGCGTGTGCTAACCTATTGGATCCCAATTACACTTGGGGATCCATGTTTTTCAGTTATATATATCTGTCTGGTTTCAAATGCAGGTCGTACAAATCGTCCTGTGGTATTTGGACTCAGGCTACTCAAAACATATGACTGGGGATCGCTCTCGGCTCAGAAATTTCATGAAAAAGTTTATCGGGACAGTTAGATTCGGGAACGACCACTTTGGAGCTATTATAGGGTATGGTGATTATGTGTTTGGTGATAGCGTGATTTCTAGAGTTTACTATGTGGAAGGACTTGGGCACAACTTATTCTCTGTTGGACAATTTTGTGATTCTGATTTCGAAGTGGCCTTCAGAAAACACACATGTTTTGTTAGAGAATTTGATGGAGTTGATCTTCTTAAGGGAAGTCGTGGTACAAATTTGTATACTATCTCTATTGAGGACATGATGCAATCCTCTCCTATTTGCTTGCTCTCTAAGGCCTCAAAGAGCAAATCATGGTTATGGCACTGTCGTTTGAACCACTTGAACTTCGGCACCATTAATGAACTTTCTCGCAAAGATCTTGTTCGAGGCATGCCTAGATTGAAGAATGAAAGGGATCATCTTTGCTCATCATGTCAATTGGGTAAAAGCAAGAAGCAAACTCATAAACCAAAACCCACCAACTCCAACACTTAAGTACTCCATACCCTTCACATGGATCTGTGCGGACCCATGAGAGTGCAAAGCTTCAATGGAAAAAGATATATTCTGGTTATTGTGGATGATTACTCATGATTCACATGGGTGAAGTTTTTAAGATCCAAGGATGAAACTCCTGAAATCATCATCAAAATCATCAAGCAGTTGCAAGTAAGGCTCAACAAAACAGTTAGAATCATTCGCACTGACAATGGAACTGAGTTTGTTAACCAACAACTCACTCAATTTTATGAAAGTATCGGCATAAGTCATCAGAAGAGTATTCCTCGAACCCTTCAACAAAATGGAGTTGTTGAAAGACGGAATCGCACACTAGTTGAAGCTGCTCGCACTATGCTGATATTTTCAAAGACTCCAATGTTTCTATGGGCTGAAGCTATTGCTACTGCATGTTACACTCAAATTCGGTCATTGATACATCCTCTCCACAACAAGACACCTTATGAGCTGGTGCATCACAAAAAGCCTGATCTCTCCTTTCTTCATGTATTTGGTGCCCTGTGCTATCCAACTAACGATAGTGAAGACTTAGGGAAGCTTAAAGCTAAGGCTGATATTGGGGTATTCGTCGGATATGCGCCAGATCGAAAAGGGTACCGAATCTACAACAAAAGAACTTGACAAATCATGGAAACAATCCATGTCACGTTTGATGAGCTAAAAGAGCATACGGCTTCAGGACACACAAGTTCTGGACCCTCACATAATCTTTTATCTCCTGGACCAATAAGTTCGGGACTTGTACAGAACTCCAACCATGCCACTCCCTATGTTCCTCCCACATGTGATAAATTGAAGACGTTATTTGACTCTATGTTTGACGAGTACTTCGAGTCACAGCCACGTCATGAATCGGTACAACCGGCTGTTGAACCCAATATTATGGCTGTAAATGCACCTCATGATACAAATGGTCCATCTACCTCCATCTCTCTTGATATGGATGCACCAGAATGTAGCAACTCTCAAAATGAATCAAATATTCAATCGTCTTGTGAACGCCAAGGAGTAATATCTGATAACTCATGGGAAGTCAATCCTTTTGCTCCACCGGAGGAAGAACCATTTGAAAATATTTTTTCACCTGAATCCTCTAACGAAACATCATCCTCAGGAGAGTCAAACAATGCTATATTAGTTCACTATCCTCAACCTCATGAACATCTCAGAAAATGGACAAATGATCACCCCATTTGTTGACATAAATAATGTCTTAAAACATTGTTAGCATATTAACAATGTCTCTATGTTTTGATAATCACATAGCATAAACTCATTAATCTAAAACTTATGACGTAAACAAGTTTTTAGTGCTTAATATTTGTCTTTGCTTCCATATCACTTAAGGTATGAATAAACAAAGGGTTTATTACATTTCATGATCAAAGGAAATTTTTCTAATCACTAGAATTTTTATAAAATGTATTAAACATCTTATATCTTTTACAAAATTACTTTTGGAATTAAAAGAATATGTTTAATTCATTATAAATATATGATTTCAAATTTCCAACCAAAAATGGCAAATTCTATCCAGAAAAATATTCCCCACTAAAAGACAAGAAAAACCAACGTTCTGAAGGGGCGGCCCCCTTAATTCCTTAGGCGGCCCCCTTAATCATTAAGGGGACCGGCCACTAATTAAGAGGACCGGCCACGCTCCAGAACAGTATTTTTCTCCCCTATAAATACTGGTTCACTCCTCAGAATTTTCTCACCTTTTGCACTTCTAAACTTTCTGATCTAGATCCACATTTCTATTCTCTTATCCTTTGATCATAAGTGTATAATTCTTTGTTTCAAAGTAATTCAATCTTCATCCTCTCAAGTGCAAGAGAAGAATACTTCTATCCCCCAAGACAAGAAGTATTACAACTTGTTGTGATCTCCACATCCAAGTTGTTGGTGCATCATCAAGATTATTTACATTATTCTTTGTGAAGATTGTTGTGAATATTTGATTGTAGATAGTTATGCTAGATATATAGATTGTGTGATTAGTTAGTAGCTTGGTATGAAGAAGAAAAGTTAGGAATTAGATTGTAGTGAAGAAGCTAGGTGTGGAGTAGTTAGTTGTGAAGTGAATTGGTGTGAAGAAGATAGGTGTGGAGTAGTTAGTTGTGTAGTAGATTGATTTGAAGAAGTTGTGTAGAAGTTGTGACTTAGGTGTGAAGAAGTTGTGGTGTGAAAATTGGTGTGTAAATTGGTGTGTAAGGTTTTCTCCGCCATAAGGGAGCTTGTTGATATAGTGAAGAAAACTCTCGAGTTAGGTGCTCGGGGAGTGGAGTAGGGAAAGGAAGGTGTCCTTGTAGCCGAACCACTATAAATCTTTTGTCTCGCGGTTCGATCTTTCCATCTCTTACTTATTTCATTACTTATCATTGCTATATATTACTTATTGATAGTTGTTTATATTGTGCAAGACTTGAGATCACATATTATTGAATCTAAGTTTTTAAAAGCTAAGAAAACACTAAAACTATCTTTTACAACGAATTAAAAAGACGTAAAACTATTCAACCCCCCCTTCTAGTTTTCCACAATTGGTATCAGGAGCCACGTCTAGCAAGACTTTTAAAATATATTGTATTATAAAAACTTGTAACGATCTATGGAATCTGAAAAATATTTAGAAGGGCAATCTATGCAAAGACCACCACTATTTGAAAGTGATGGATTTTTATATTGGAAAAATAGATTCGAAACATATGTGAAATCAAAAGATCTTGATCTTTGGCATATTATTACCTTCGGTGATTTTCCTCCTATTCAATATAATGTTGAAACTAAAATGGATGAAATTGTATCTTTCGAAAAACAAAATGATGATTTGAAAAAGAAATTAGCAAAAAATAATGAGGCTAAAATGGTCATTTATAATGCGTTACCACGCAAAGAATATGAAAGAATTTTTATGTGTAAAACCGCCAAAGAAATTTGGGATTCTTTACTAATTACTCACCAAGGTAATAGCCAAGTCAAAGATAATAAAATAGATCTTCTTGTACAACAATATGAACAATTTACGATTCCGGAAGAGGAATCAATTGATAATGCTTTTGCTAAGTTTAACACTATTATCACAAGTTTAAAAGCACTTGATGAGACATTTTCTAGTAAAAATTTTGTTAGGAAATTTCTTAGGGCATTGCATCCAAAATGGCGAGCTAAGGTCACGGCAATTGAAGAATCAAAGAACTTGATGACGTTATCACTAGATGAACTAATCGGCAACTTGAAGGTTCATGAAGAAATCATAAGAAGAGATTCAGAAATGGTCAAAGTCAAGAAAGAACAAACCAAATCCATTGCTCTAAAAGCCAAAAAGGAACCTAGTGATGATGATGATTCAAGTGACGAAGACGAAGAATATGCAATGGCCGTAAGAGAATTCAAGAAATTCTTCAAGAGACGAGGAAGATTCACTAGATCATCACAAGACGAAAGAAAAGCATTCCAAAGAAATAGAAGTGACAACTACGGGAAAAGAAAGTGCTTTAGATGTGGAAGTCCAAATCATCTCATTGGCGAATGTCTAAAGCCACCAGGTTATGAAAATCAAGGCGCTTTTGTTAGTGGTACATGGAGTGATAGTGACAAAGAAGAAGTTGAAAAGCCAAGAGACGAAAAGTGTTTTATGGCAAAAGAAACCGACGAAATATGTTTAGGGATTGACTTGGAACCTGACGAATGGATCAAAGATAGCGGATGTTTGAGGTACATGACGGGGAACCGAAAGCTATTCTCTACATACAAGGCATACAATGGAGGTAACGTTATTTCGGTAGTGACTTACATGGAAAAATCATTGGCAAAGGTACGATTTCTCAAGACTCACTTACTATTGAAAATGTAGAGCATGTAGATAAGTTAACATATAACTTGCTTAGTGTAGGACAAATATGTGATAATAAATGTAGAGTCACATTTACCGAAGAGGATAGCGAAATTGTTAAGAATGGAAAAATTATAGGTAGAGGAATTAGGAAAGGTGGTATATATGTTATGAAACTAGGAAACAAGCCTGAGGATAGGATATGCCTAACGACCCTAGATGAAAAATCTATATTGTGGCATAGGAGATTAGGACATGCTAACATGCAACAAATACAATCTTTGGCCTATAAGGAATTAGTTAGAAATTTGCCTAATCTAAAATATGACAAGCATTTTTGTGATGCATGTAAAATTGGAAAACAAGCTCATGCTAGTCACAAAGCTAAGAATATAGTATCCACTACTAGGTGCCTAGAATTATTACATATGGATCTTTTTGGTCCATCCGCTGTGCGGAGCTATGGAGGAAACAAATATACCTTAGTAATAGTAGATGACTACTCACGATACACGTGGACTAGGTTTTTAAGTGACAAAACCCAAGCCTTTGAAAAATTCGAAATATTTAGTAAAATGATTAAAAATAAATTAGGATGCTCAATAGTTGCCATTAGGACGGACCATGGTAGGGAATTTGATAACGAAGTACAATTCGGAAAATATTGTGAGTTAAATGGAATATCTCACAATTTCTCCGCTCCTCGTACTCCTCAATCAGATGGCGTAGTAGAAAGAAAAAATATGTCACTACAAGAAATGAGTAGAACTATGTTAAATGAAAAATCCATCCCACAAAAATTTTGGTTTCATGCCGTAGGTACATCAACTTATATTTTAAATAGGGTATCAATTAGAAGAATTCTAGGAAAAACTCCTTATGAGTTATTAAGAGGTAGAAAACCAAACTTAAGCTACTTTAGGGTATTTGGAAGTAAATCTTATATTTTAAACACTAAGGATTACCTCACTAACTTTGATCCAAAATCACATGAAGGAATATTTTTAGGATACTCACAAAATAGCAAAGCATATATAATACTTAACAAACACTCCATGAAAGTAGAGGAATCACTAAATGTAACATTTGATGAAACACCACCACCTCCTAAAACACTACCTTTATAAGATGATGATTTAATCGAAGATGAATCTATTGAGGTTAGTAAAACAAAACCCATAAGAAATGATAATGAAGACATTCACTTAGAATATAACGAAACTGTTAATATTAAAGAATCTAAATCACATCCATTAGATAATATAATAGGACATCTTAACCAAAGAACCCTTACGTCACAAGCCCAAGATAAAAACAATTTCTTTTGTTTCCTCTCAGCAATAGAACCTAAGAATATTAGCGAGGCTTTAAAGGATGAAAGTTGGGTTATAGCTATGCAAGAAGAATTAAATCAATTTAAGGCAAATGATGTTTGGGAATTAGTCCCAAATCCAAAGAATATGACCATCATAGGAACCAAATGGGTATATAGGAATAAGTTAGATGAGAATGGAATAGTGACTAGGAATAAAGCTAGGTTAGTTGCCCAAGGTTATAATCAACAAGAAGGAATTGATTATGACGAAACTTATGCCCCCGTAGCTAGACTAGAATCGATTAGGATATTACTTGCCTATGCTTGCGCCCTAGATTTTAAGTTATTCCAAATGGACGTGAAAAGTGCATTCCTTAACGGTTTTATCAATGAGGAGGTATATGTGGCACAACCTCCAGGATTCATTGACTTCGCAAAACCTGATTATGTTTATAAGTTAAAGAAAGCTTTGTATGGACTCAAACAAGCTCCAAAAGCTTGGTATGATCGATTAAAAGCTTTTCTTATTAAACATGATTATTCCATGGGAATGGTAGATAACACACTTTTCACTAAAAGGAATGACCCAAATCTCATCATTGTCCAAATATATGTCGATGACATTATATTTGGATCGACTTGTCAAGACATGTGTGATGAATTTGCCAAAATCATGCATGATCAGTTTGAGATGAGCATGATGGGTGAACTTAACTTCTTCCTAGGATTACAAATAAAACAATTAGAAGATGGAATATTTTTTAACCAATCTAAGTACATTAAGGAAATGCTTAAGAAATTTGGCCTAGAAGACTCAAAACCCATGAAAACTCCCATGTCTTCGGAAGTAAAGCTCACAAAGGACGATGAAGGTGAGTCCGTAGATAACACCAAGTATAGAGGAATGATAGGTAGTTTACTATACTTGATGGCAAGTAGACCCGATATCATGTTTAGTGTCTGCCTTTGTGCCTGTTTTCAAGAGGATCCCAAAACCTCTCACCTAGAAGCGGTTAAGCGTATCTTCCGATACGTTAAAGGCACTATACACTTAGGATTATGGTATCCTAAGGGATCCGGCATAGAAACCATCGTCTATGCGGATTCGGATCATGCGGGAGACTACGTAGATAGAAAGAGCACTAGCGGTATTTGCACGTTTATGGGATGTTGTCTAACATCTTGGTTTTCGAAGAAGCAAACCGCTCTTGCTATTTCTACCACCGAAGCCGAATATGTAAGCGCTGGAAAGGCATGTCAACAAGCACTATGGATGAAACAAGCTCTCGTAGACTATGGTATTAGGTTAGAAAATGTCCCCATTATGTACGATAACAAAGGTGCAATAGATTTAAGTAAAAATCCGGTGCAACACTCTAGGACTAAACACATAGAAGTACGCCACCATTTTCTTAGGGATAATGTACAAAAAGGAAATATATCTATAGAAAAGGTTGCATCAGAAGACAACATTGCGGATATATTCACAAAGCCCCATAAGCGTGAATTATTCAACCACTTCCGTTTAGGATTAGGAATGATGGAACAAGTTGACTAAATTATATTGAATTAATACAAATTTATACTTGCATAAAATTTATTTTTCTTCCATTTTTTTTCTTTTCTGAGTCTAGGAATCTATTTCGCACAAAAATAAAGATTGGGAAAATTTATTTTCTTTGCATAATCTCCCCTGTAAAACCCAATCAATTCTCTTTAAAAAATTTATTCTCACATCTAGGAATCACATGAAGATCATTTTCCTTGCATTGTTGACTAATACTAAAAACATTGTTTTTTTTTTTTTTTTTTTTTTTTTTTTAAATCATGCATAAACTCTCACATAAATTGTCAAGGTATATAATCTAATATATATGTCTTTGACATTCATGATCGAGCAAAAATTGAATCAAGGAGATCATTTGGATTGTTTCTTAGGATCGTTATTTCTTTTTGCATTTAGGAGTCGAAACAATCACAACTCCACATTTGTTGCATATAGACACACACTAGGACAAATTCACTAATAATATTGTAATCTTCATCCATCACTAGTTTTTCACTCACTAGTTGCCTTTTCCTTTAATCTAAGATAGTGCCTTAGGAAGTTTAAGTGATCTTGCCTTTAGTTACCTCCTCTTGCTTATTATGTGTTGATTATTTGCTCTTTTGCCTATGTGTTCTTGCATGCATGCTATATCTTGATTAGATTAGATTCTATATTGCCTAAGGAAATTGAACTTGCTTGAACTCTAATCCAAACACACAACCTTTCTGCAAATTTTCTGCCAAAAACCCAATTCTGGCAACCTGGAAATCACCAGATGGGCGGCCCCCTTAATTTTGTAAGGCGGCCCCCTTAATCATTAAGGGGACCGCCCCCTAATTAAGGGGACCGGCCATCTGATGGTCGGGTTTACAGAATCTTTTCTGCTTTTTAGCCCATTTCAACCTACATTTCCCAATTTTCACCAACACATTTTGTCCTAATCTCCCAAACAAACTTTATCCATCCATAAACACACAAATCTTACACTATAAATACCCCAAATCCTCAAAACTCTTCACTCATCCCTTCATGTCTTCTCCAAACAAACCAAAACCAAAAGCCTCAAGGCTTGCAAGAATGATGGAAAAACCCGTTTGGCGAAGAAAAAGCCCTAGAAACAAATCCATCATAACAAATGAAGTTGGAAGTCACTCAACACCACCAACCACTTACTTCCCAAACTTTCCACCAAATTCACAAGGACATTCATTTGATCCTCTTTACAAACCATACAACATTGGCCAAACATCTTCCTTCATGCCAAACCACTCATCTCATCCTCCAATCACTTGTAATGATCCATACAAGTTTGATCAACCATCCCACTACAACTCCAACTACACAAACCCAATTCATCCATATCAACACAATGACTTTCTCCGCATTACCACGGAAAAGCAAAAGTTCCGTGATGAAATATCACAAATCCATGATCTTTGTGATCTCAATGCCATGCATCTGGCACAACGCAACAAAGGGAAACCTCCATCATCACCCTACAACAATTGCCTTCCTTACTCTCTCAACTTGGATCAAGTTACAAACCACACTCACTATTTCCCTTGTTGCATCTTCCTTCAAAAATAAATCCTATACTTGAGTGAAGATATTTCTTGGATTGAATATCTCCTCACTCGACCTCATCCCATTCCACCCTTAACACGATACAATATTGTAAGGGCCACCTCTTCCGCTCCATACCCCACTCCATATCCTTCTCCATCTAACAACTAAGCTTTATGCTTATGTTATCCTTCAAGCAAATAAAACAATCAACCATGAGTTGCAAGCAAGTTCAAGTGCTCTTTTAGGCAATATAGGACTATGTCTTTTCTTTTGTTTTATTATGATTAATATGCCTTAAGCATATTAAAAGTTGTAATGCTTTCTATGATGCTTGAATGAATCTATTTTTATAATTATCGCTTTGCATGTATATGTGCCTTGTTCTTTTCTAATATTTTGTGTAGCCAAGATTTCCATAGCTCATTCCCTTGGTGCTCTCAAATGAGGGGGAGCATACATCAAGGGGGAGCATTAATCTTTTTGATTTTACAAAAAGGGGGAGAAGAGAATGTTAAACTCTAAATTCTTGTCTAAAAATTATTTTTTAGACCTAATCAGTTTAAGGTTTTGTAATCATCAAAAAGGGGGAGATTGTTGACATAAATAATGTCTTAAAACATTGTTAGCATATTAACAATGTCTCTATGTTTTGATAATCATAAAGCATAAACTCATTAATCTAAAACTTATGACGTAAACAAGTTTTTAGTGCTTAATATTTGTCTTTGCTTCCATATCACTTAAGGTATAAATAAACAAAGGGTTTATTACATTTCATGATCAAAGGAAATTTTTCTAATCACTAGAATTTTTATAAAATGTATTAAACATCTTATATCTTTTACAAAATTACTTTTGGAATTAAAAGAATATGTTTAATTCATTATAAATATATGATTTCAAATTTCCAACCAAAAATGGCAAATTCTATCCAAAAAAATATTCCCCACTAAAAGACAAGAAAAACCAACGTTCTGAAGGGGCGGCCCCCTTAATTCCTTAGGCGGCACCCTTAATCATTAAGGGGACCGGCCACTAATTAAGGGGACCGGCCACGCTCCAGAACGATATTTTTCTCCCCTATAAATACTGGTTCACTCCTCAGAATTTTCTCACCTTTTGCACTTCTAAACTTTCTGATCTAGATCCACATTTCTATTCTCTTATCCTTTGATCATAAGTGTATAATTCTTTGTTTAAAAGTGATTCAATCTTCATCCTCTCAAGTGGAAGAGAAGAATACTTCTATCCCCCAAGACAAGAAGTATTACAACTTGTTATGATCTCCACATGCAAGTTGTTGGTGCATCATCAAGATTATTTACATTATTCTTTGTGAAGATTGTTGTGAATATTTGATTGTAGATAGTTGTGCTAGATATATAGATTGTGTGATTAGTTAGTAGCTTGGTATGAAGAAGAAAAGTTAGGAATTAGATTGTAGTGAAGAAGCTAGGTGTTGAGTAGTTAGTTGTGAAGTGAATTGGTGTGAAGAAGATAGGTGTGGAGTAGTTAGTTGTGAAGTAGATTGATTTGAAGAAGTTGTGTAGAAGTTGTGACTTAGGTGTGAAGAAGTTGTGGTGTGAAAATTGGTGTGTAAATTGGTGTGTAAGGTTTTCTCCGCCATAAGAGAGCTTGTTGATATAGTGAAGAAAACTCTCGAGTTAGGTTCTTGGGGAGTGGAGTAGGGCAAGGAAGGTGTCCTTGTAGCCGAACCACTATAAATCTCTTTTCTGGCGGTTTGATCTTTCCATCTCTTACTTATTTCATTACTTATCATTGCTATATATTACTTATTGATAGTTGTTTATATTGTGCAAGACTTGAGATCACATATTATTGAATCTAAGTTTTTAAAAGCTAAAAAAACACTAAAAGTATCTTTTACAACGAATTAAAAAGACGTAAAAGTATTCAACCCCCTTCTAGTTTTCCACACCATTGTCAACATTATAGGAAATCCCTCACGACCTGTGTCCACCAGAAAACAACTTGCCACTGATGCCTTGTGGTGCTTCTTCAACTCCGTCTTGTCCAAAATTGAACTCAAAGACTTCAAGGATGCTCTTACAAAAGTATCTTGGTTCACTGAAATGCAAGAAGAAATCCAAGAGTTTGATCGTCTTGATGTTTGGAAATTAGTACCACCACCTGAATGCGCAATGATCATTGCTCTTAAATGGATTTTCAAAATTAAGCTTGATGAGCATGGTGATGTATTGAAAAACAAGGCTCGACTAGCTGCTAAGGGATAAGTCAACAAGAGGGTATTGACTTTGAAGAATCATTTGCACCTGTCGCTCGTATCGAGGCCATTAGAATCTTTCTTGCCAATGCTGCCAGCAGTAACATGATTGTTTATCAAATGGATGTTAAGACTGCCTTCCTGAATGGGGACTTAAAAGAGGTGGTCTATGTTACTCAGCCTGAAGGTTTCGTGGACCAAGAAAGACCAAATCATGTATATCGCTTAAAGAAGGCACTCTATGGTCTCAAACAGGCTCCGAGAGCTTGGTACGACACACTATCCAAGTTTCTCCTTGCAAATCGATTTACCAAGGGTGTAGTTGATCCTACCTTGTTCACTAGGAAGACCGGAAAACAACCTACTTCACGTTCAAATCTATGTTTATGATATTATCTTTGTGTCGTCAGACTTCAATGAATGTGATCGCTTTGCTAAGGAAATGAGTTCCAAGTTTCAAATGTCTATGATGGGACAAATGTCTTTCTTATTGGGGTTACAGATCTCACAAAATCCGAGCGGCATCTTTATTAATCAAGCCAAGTATGCTAGTGACATCCTCAAGAAGTTTGGTTTTGATTCAAGTGACACGGTTGATATATCTATGGTTGAAAGATCCAAACTTGATGACGAATCAGCAGGAGTATCCGTTGATCAGACCAAATACAGAAGCATGATTGGATCTCTCATGTACCTCACAGCAAGTAGGCCAGACCTTCTTTTCACAGTACGCATGTGTGACAGATATCAATCCAAGCCCACCAAAAAGCACTTGGAAGCAGTCAAGAGAATCTTCAGGTATCTCCAAGGAATAATTCACAAGGGTCTTTGGTACCCTAAAGACAATGCAATGGCTCTTACGGCCTACTCAGATGTTGATCATGCGGGGTGTCAAGATACTCGCAGAAGTACTTCCGGAGGTGCTCAATTCTTGGGTGAGAAACTTATCAGCTGGTCATCCAAAAAGCAGATGTGCACTTCGATATCATCCAAAGAATCTGAATACGTAGCCATGTCCTCGTGCTATGCTCAAGTTTTGTGGATGAGATCACATCTATCAGATTATGGGTATGACTTCAACAAAATCCCAATGTATTGTGATAACAAAAGTGCCATTGCCCTGTCTTGCAATAATGTCCAGCACTCCAGAGCCAAGCATATTGACATTCGTCATCACTTCATCAGAGAACAAGTGGAGAAAGGGATAGTGGAACTCTACTTTGTGAGGACAGAGTTTCAGCTGGCTGATATATTTACTAAGGCTCTTTCTTGAGAAAGATTTCAGTTCATTCTTCCACGACTTGGGATGAAGAGCCTCACTCCAGAAACTCTTAAGTCACTCCAGGAAGAGAATGATGATTGAAGGATTGGCTTCACATATCCTTGTACATAACCTAAATCCAAAAGAAAAACAGAAAATTATAAAACCAATAAAAACCATAAATATATGAAAAATCATTAAAATCCAAAAATATTCTCCTCATGACATGTCTCTTGTGTAATCAATATTATGTACGTTTCTAGAAATGTCATTCAACAATGACACGGAATCGTACATATGCTTGAGCAAGAGTTTTTTTTTTTTTTTTTTTTTTTCAAATAAAGTTTTTTTCTAAAACATGTCGTATCTCAAAATATTCTTCAAAAATATGGCTTACAGTCATTTTAGGCTGTAACCCAGACTTCAAAATTATGGCTTGCTATTACTTTAAATAGCAACCCATTTTTCAAAATGGGGAAAACACGTCGCCAAAAAGACGGTTGTTCCTTTTACCGGGTGAAGTTCACCTGGGCATGGATTACTTTATATCCATGTTTCCTCGACCTAATGTACGCTTTAGTGCATTATTTCTTGATAAAGAAGAGAAATCTTCTTTTTATTGCCAAATAGTTTCCCTTCTATGATTTTTCCAGAAAGTATTTGTGCAAAACTTGGTGGTACCATGAGATTTTGATTGAAAATCAAAGTGAATCTAAATTTTAATAAAAATTTTCACTCAATCAATGACTTAATATTTTATGAAAATATTTCTGTTTTAACATCCGTCATTGATTGAGGGGGAGAGTGATTTCTCAAAATTTTATTATGTATCATCAAAAACTCTCTACTTTGTACATAATAAGCAACAAAACAATTTGTGATAGTTATGTGTCAGAATGAGAACATTTTCAAAGAGTTTTCGTCAAAACTTCAAATCTTTTGTAAACTCATCAAATCTGACACATAACAATCTCCCTCACAGATTGAGGGGGAGCATGATAAAGGTTCCTCTTTTATTAGAAAATATTAAAACTGACCGCATTTCTCTCCCAAACGTTTCCTAACTTATTTAAATCAATTGAGATCCAAAATCTCGAAAGATTTGAAATTTTTGATCGGGGGAGAGAATGTGATTTAAATATGAAATCTAATAATCAAAAGTGATATTTTGGACTCAATAAATAGGCTCCCACATATGTGCTAAACTCTTTCGAATATCGATGCACATATTGAGGGGGAGTAAAAGGCGTTTGCGGAAGTAATACCAAAGACCGAACATTTATATTTATGCATGGAGTTATAAGGATGGTTAAGGTTAGGTATGAGTTCCCATGATCCACCAGAACCGGAAGGATCTTCCTAGGGACAATCCATAGATAGATTAGAAGTCCTTAGGAATGATTGAAAAAAGGAGTAAAGTGAGAAAGGGAAAGAGTGCGGACTGAGATAGAGCTACACCTGGAACAAACCCAACAAGGTTCTAGTGATGAAGTCTCGGTAAGCACTGAAGGGGTTGAAGAATAAAAAAGAAATGAAATGAGAAAGGGTGAAAAGAAATAGCCCTCCATATATTTAACCTTAGGGCAGAAACCGGGTTCAATTCATAATCTACTGGCGGTTACTAATGTAACACCGGTATTGAAGACAAGACGTCATGGACCCAGTGACGCACTGCACCAAACTTCCCAACCACTCAAGTTCTCTTAAAAGAGCTTGTTTCATTCTCACAGGGAACCCTGTGCAATGTATCGACCGCTCATTGTGAGCCATGTTGGTACCTAAAACAGGAGATGCCTCCCAAGTCTCCAGGAGTGGATCAAAATGCACTATTGAGTCTAGAGCCAAGAGATCATCCATTAATCTCAATAGGACACACTTCCAATATTCTTATTGTTTCACTCAATGTGGAAAATAAGATAAAATATTTAGAGTCCTACGCATTATCCTTGTGGTATTGCCAGAACATCCGAGTGATATTTAAATATTCATGATGAAGATGGAAATCCTTCTAGAGCGAACATCATTCAAGCTCTTGGTAGGTGACATGTGAGATCCGTCTTGGATCAATGATCAAGTGACAACTGGAAAGCAACGATGGTGCAATTCAACATTGAATCAAACTTGTTCCAGGATATGGATTGACGGGATACTTTTGCAAAAACCTTTCAGTGTGCTCACAAACTAATTTTTTGAGTACATTGATTGTGTATAATCTTTAAAACAAAAGTATTTTTGATGGAAATGTGATTCAAGATATAAAACTCTCTTTGTGTCAAAAAAAATGTTTATTATATGACACGCGAGTGATTTCGATAAATCAATTTCTCATCAATCAGTGAATATCAATTCACCGATTCACTCTATCATGTTGTCTGCTTTGAGACGTTCCGGTATGAGAAGATGCTTAGTATGAAGATTCCGAAGTGGATTCTTTGGATGATTCATTACTACAAGCTGGAAATTCCTGTCAAGGAGAGTCTTCTTAACAGAGACTCTACCTGATCACAGGTCAGTTTTCACAAAAATAGAGGGTAGTCTGTCCTCACAGAACGAATGACAAAGCCATATTCGTTCTATATCTTTATTGCTAACTGTTTTATTTCAGGGACACATATAAAGATGGTGTTGATGGTTCCTATTTCCAGCTGAATCGGGTCAATCCATATCTCATGCTCACACATCCTCCTCACTATCAATGATTATCATGAAGGATGAGAGACTCCCTACACTGAATGTTGAGAGAGTACCAACAACGTTTCCGCAACTCTAATCAAAAGTCTCCTAATATAGAAGAGTGTGAGCATGATGGTCCTAATGTCACAACATCACATGAAGGCAATACTACTAAGGATGAGCTTGGAGATTTACTGTGGCTGATGATCTCAAAGATGCTCAAAGATCACACAACTCAAAGGAACTCAAATCACAAGTTCACTGCTTGATGTACAAACTGTGGTATAAAGTGAAGAATCAGATTCTACGAGCTACAATGACTAAAGAATGCTTGAAGATCGAAAAGCTTAACTTCCAAAGGTGACCTCGCCTAGGGGAGATTGTTAGGAATACAAATATTCCTATGAAAGACTCGGTCACCTAAATATTGTAATAGCATTAAGTTAGCTCATAGTTAGTTTAGTTATTAGTTAGAATTAGTTTAAGTAACATCGTGGAAGAAGGATGGGTCTTTACCCACTGTATGCCTAATCCACAGCCCGGGTGTGGGCGTTTTTATTCTTTGTCTAAATACCCCTCTCCCACCAAGGGAGAGGGTTGGACCTTCTCATACTCTTAATCTAATATTCCCTAGTTTCTCTCTCAAGGTTCTAAACTTTCTTTCTTCTTCCTCTTTCTAATATTAACACCACCAATACCACCATGTGCTTCATGTTTGTGACTTAATTAGTATCCTACAGACAATAACATAGATTTCATGATCTAAGTCACAACTAGCAACTAGTATGATCATGTGATTAATCTATTAAATAGGCTACTAGTAAGCATGCAAATTATCATCTAGAAACTTGCACATAAAATAATCTAAGCAAAAATAATATTAATCTAGAAGCATGATGTGAACAGCTAATGATCATATGATAAAATTAATCAAGAGTGAGACTTGATAAAATACATTTGGGTGGTAAAATTGAAAGACAAAACCAAAAAATTTTCAATGCCAAAGATCATCCAAAGTTAGTGTTACTAAATATTCGTTAGTTTCATAGTACTACTATATATTAATACTAAAATATTGTCTCAATCTCTTGACTTTCCCAATGTTAGGAATACGAATATTCCTATGAAAGACTCGGTCACCCCGAGGATCTAATAGCATTAAGATAGCTCGTAGGATTATTAGTATTAGTTTAGTTATCGTAGTATTAGTTTAATTGTAATTAGTATTCGTGGAGTGGGTCGGGTCTTTACCCACTGTCAGCTCATTCCACAGCCCTTTTCATGGGGCATTATCCTGTAAACTATAAATACCCTCTCCCATTGAAGGGAGAGGGTTGGAGCTTCCATTTTTCACTTAATCTAATATTCTCATTTTCTCTTCACTTTCTCTCTCTAGGAATTCCTCCCAACTCACTTTCTCTCTCTAACATCTTACCACAATTCGAACCATAATCACAAGAATCATACATGCTTGTATTATGAATATCCTACAATTGGTATCAGAGCCATGGTTTGATTCTCGGATTTGTGTTAAAAAAAATCTTGCTTTCTTTGTTTTGTAAATTTTGTTAAAACTAGTACAAAGAAATTTTTTGTCAAAATAAATTCTTCTATTGGTTATTTTTCTTCTTCTTCACGTGGGTGTCCAATTTGCAAATAATTGAAGTATTTTGGAAAAACACAACATAATATAACTTTTTTTGTGAAAGTATTGTTCGTATTTACAATTTGGCTGTGTTTTAGAGAAGTTTTTGTAATGTTCTTAGTAGCGATTTGCCTCTAAGGTAAATATTTCTTCTTAGCGGTTTGTATAGTTTCATCGAGTTCTATAGCGATTTGTGTTGGATCTGGGAAGCGACTTGTTTGTTTGTTATTGCCAGCAATTTGTCAGACCTTGTCCGTTTGTGTGCTAGCGATTTGTCAGTTTTCCATGGTAAAGATTTGTCTGTTTTTCTTGGTTAGCGAGTTGGGGTTAGCGAGTTGTGGTGTTCTTTGGTGTTACTTTGGTGATAGCGATTTGCCCTTGTTTGTTATCATAAAAGAAGATCTCAAGTAAACAAAACAAATCCAAACTGATACATAAACAAAAACCTATCCTAGACTAACCCATCTCAGTTTCAAAAACAAATAACAAGTAAGATCTCAAATTTCTTTTGGTTCTTTCAAAGATTCATTCTAGGAACAAAGCCCTATACGCTTCACACCTTCTTTCATTCGTTTACTACATACTTAAACGACCAAGTAGAAACAAACAATATCTCAGTTTCGAACATAGATCAAAAGAACATGTAAAGTAAATCAAAATCTCAGTTTATCTCGTTGTGTAATATTAGACTCGTTCAAAGAACAACACCACATGAGACATTCATCACCGATCCGTGTTTGAAGCATACACTTCTTGCCTAATATTCAAAGTTGAAAAGAAAGAGACATTAACAAGAGTGTTAACATCCTCTCTTATCTTTCGCTCAAATAAGTATCCAATCAGAAAAGAAATACATAACCAACCAAGATCTCAGTATCTTTTTCGTGTTCAACATGATTATTGAAAGATAGTTTCAGTTCCAAACATGAAGAAAAGAAACTCTTCATCAATCTTTTGAAGCATAAACTTATTTTCATATCCAAAATTTGGTCAAGATTGACCAAAACTGTAGTGCCATATTCATTTCTTAGTTTCGGCAAGTTAAACAAAAAGGATAACATAAATCCCAGTCATCCTTAGTAAATAGAACATTAGGTATTGTAGGAGTGATATGTGGGAATCGCACCATGCTTTACCTCTCAAGGGATCTTGAGAAGCTTACAACCCCCACCAGGCAGTGTACCTGATCGTTGTAGTATAGTATAGTGACAAGTACCGGGGGATTGATCGTTCAGCTAGGAATAGTGTCGCTAGGATTAGAAAACCTAAATACTAGTTCTAAAGATGAGGGATGATTATTTTTGTATTTTTATATTTTTTTAGAAAGCAAGTAAAAATCTCGGGTTTGAAGGATTTGGGCGGAATTAGTTGCTAGTCAACTAACCCAATACTAAAGATGCAATCAAAATAAAATATTAGAAATGAAAATAAACTAAATTAACTAAGGTTGTGAGCAATAAGTGGAGAAAATGTGTTTACTTAGATTTCACTACTCCCTAGATATCTTTTACACGTTAATTACTTGTTATAGTTGTGTGGATGACGGATTGTATTCCTTAATACCATTCATGGGGTGGCGCACTTAATTCCCCAATCCTATAAGTGCCTACTTCACTCCTATGTCGAGCCGGCTAAGAAGCTCCTAACATGGAATCATTAGAATTTACTCATGCATTAAATACAACCAATAAAACCTAGTGCACGTCAGTTCATGTTTCCTAAGACGTTCAAGCATGTTACCATTTGGAAGTCTGCCAGTTTTCTTAAGCCTAACATCGAATTCATTCACCCAATACAACCATAAACAAGTAATCAACACATAATTAACACCTAGGTTTCATTAGATCCAAGCAAACACAAGATAGATCTAGCCTAGCATGATGGAATTAAGAAAAGAACAAGATATAGACAACCAACACATAGACATATTGATTGAATTAAAAGAATACTTATCTCAATTACACATGAAAGGGATCAAGGGCTTAGAACCCTTGAAAAACCTGTAAAATTCGTACCAAGTTCGTACTTAGGGTTTCTCCAAAACTTCTCTCTTTTTAATGTGAAAATTAGAAAACTATATATAGGAAATAGGGTCTGACGGCGTCAAGACAAAATTTGTGACGCCGTCATCTCGCCGCCAAAATACTTCTCGGACTGCCTTGATCTACTTTTGACGCCGTCATGTGTTAGCATTTTCCAGGCCGTCATGCATTTTACTCTTGACGCCCTACCTTGTGACGCCGTCAATTCTGTACTGGGTCGTCATGGAAATTACTCTTGACGCCGTCAGAAATTGCTTCTTGACGCCGTCACCTACTGTTCCCAGCAAGGAAAATTAAGACTTTGGCGTTTTCTTCACTTTTATGCTCCAAAAACGTCTGAATTGCTTCCTTTTCCTGATTTCACTCCCAAAGTACCTAAAATCACAAAAGGAACGATTTAGGGAAATATTTGATCAAATAAATTAAATTCCGGGCTTAAATGACCCCCTAAAAGTGGTTCATTTTTCGCCTCATCATATACCCTTACACTTGAGATTTGCTTGTCCTCAAGCAAATGCGCTTTTATTCTAGTCAAAATAAAAGTTAGGGGTCATTTAACACTAATATAAAAGTAATTACAATAAATAATCGTTCCACTAAAGACCAATAGACAAGCACGGAGGTCATACACTAGCACCTCACAAATAGTGTTTAGATACTCACATCTCTCGGGTGTAATAAAGTGTAAATTACAATATGGAAACGGAAGATATCTCTCACTACCTGTCATAGCAAAATAGATTACCATAGGCTTGGGAAAGGATCAAACCTCCACCACATGGCGTAAGCACCTAGGATAAACTATCAAAGACGTCTTTTAAAAGGGTTGTAACGTTAGGTGTAGGGATATGAAATACACGGTTTTGTTGGATAAAGGAAGTTTTACTGGTGGCGAGTTAACAACCTTGGTTAATTACATGTACAATATGGCGTTGCTAAGCCAAGACTAGACTCGACTTAAGCTAATAAATGAAAAATAACAAAAACATAAAATGAAACACAGAATAAAAAGGGATGGTAGTCCGTATGTTTTTTCGGTTTTTTTTTATTTTTTCTTTTTTTTTTTTTTTTTTTTTTTTTTTTTTTTTTTTTGCATACACTCTTACCCTACCATCCAATAATAATACATCATAGGGGATGAACATTCCCCTTACACTTGAATTTTTACATACTTTACAATAAACTAATCTAATGACTCGAATTAAGAAAATCAAAACACTTGGAGTACTTTTAAGATTAACGTACATATGGGGGTAATATATGATGTTCTTCCCCATTACTCCATAAAATAAGTACTTTACCCATGAGTCCCAATCGTCCCAAAACAATATGTACAAGGATATGACTCGACTTAGCAACCATGTAATCAATTAGATAGTTAACTTAGGGTTTAACAAATAACAATAATGCACTAAAAATGAGCGCATACACGGAAGGCTAAGGCGATTTGGTTGTACATTTAAGTGGGGTGTAATAAATTCTTCCTTTAAGTAAAATGCTTAAAGTTAGAAACGAAAAGATAGGCTCGGAGGGGTGTACTAGGGGTTTCGTGTACTAAAAATGAGTACAACGCTAATGGTGTGGGAAAAATTAATTGACTTTACTAGCTAAATAATATGACTTAAATGGTCAAGTAATTATGATACGGGTTTAACACAAGGGTGATCCTAATGCCTCTTATCATGTAGTAATTCCTACTACACGAATGTAGTCTCACTAGCGGTCTCGGGATGCATCACTAACGCAAGTTTTAGAATCTAAATGCTACCGGTACACTCATAAGCACAAATAGTAAATGCTTTTCCTATAAAATCTAAAGGCGAACCTCACATATTTGGGTGGAAAATTTTTCTAAATATACGGTTATGTGCTAGTCATACAATCTCCTATCCATGAGACGCTTGCTATGGCTAAAGTTTCACTCCTAAATGTTGTAAAAAAATTTAAATTTGGCGCTAAAATTGCACTAACAAGTGTTTCTCATAGTTTTATTACACATCTACCATCAATCAAAACAAACTCAAGCGAAAGTGTACATGTAAGGTATCATCATTTTACCCTCCCCTTACACTTAAGATGAACATTGTCCCTAATGTTCAAGTAAAGAATGTAAAAGTGAAAAAGTAAAAAGAATGAAATCAAATACTCCCCTGATTCGCTCGGTATGGATAATAGGGTGACCAGGTGTTGGGATTCTTGATTTGATGTGACAAAATAAATATAAGAATGAAACAAGAAGGGCTAAAGATGACAAAGAGAGAAAGCAACAAAGAATAAAGATACAGGAAATATTCTATTATGAAGAAACGATTTGATAATATTCTGTATTTAGTTTTATACTTATCTCTTTGTAAACCCTAATATCTCTCTATATAAAGAGACGTAGGGTATAGGTTTTATATATGTCTTTCACAATGTAGTCGACTAGAAAGGTGTGTGTGTGTTCTAGGTCGTGGTTCATTGTAAACGACTAGAACTAGTTAGAGTTGTTCGTATCCTTCAAGGTCTGAGGTGTCTTAGATCCTCGTTACAGTTAGGTAACAAGTTATATTCTGATCAAATATAATTGGAGGTGATTGGGGAAAAACTTTGTGTCAATAACTTTGATTTACTCTTAATTCCGCTGCATATATTATCATTGTTATTGTTGAACCCTAGTGCTTAAAACGGTCAAAGGAGTCTATCAAACTCCACACCAGGTTAAATCTTCCTCCAAGAAAATGAACAATCAAAGCTTCCCTTCCAGAATATAAATCATCTTCTTGTCATACATAACCTGTGAATCCTGAGAAAATAGACAAGACAACCTCGCATAAAATCGGCGGCATCCTATATAAGTTACTTAATCCTAGAAAACAAAATAAGATATAATGCTTGTGGAATGAAGTTTGCAGATTTCCTAGAGATTATAAAACTTAATAATTCACAAAAACCATAAGACTCCGTTAGAAAAACAAAAACGGTAAAATTTCCAGATTTTTACACGTGACTCCGTCAAGAGTTAACTCTTGACGCCGTCAGAAGTGACCTGCAGAAATTCTTATGTTAAGTTTCCGGAAAATTTCTGGAAAAACTTGGTCCTACTTCCTGGAAAATCCTGCAAAACTTCATTATGACTCAATACAAGCATTTGACTCTAACAAATACGAATATACATGTTCATTTAATATTGTGGAGAATCATGATTGGTTTGTTTCTTAAAAACATATTTGGGGTTTCCCCTTACACTTATCTTTTGGAAAAATACTTTTAGGTGGAGTTAAGACTATGCCAAAACAACAAAGTAATGTATTTCCACTATTTAATTAAGAAACATGATCTACCAACAATAGAAATAAAGCATGCATACGGAAGCAAATAACAAACAAACAAAATAAAATCACACAAAGCATGGGTTGCCTCCTAAGAAGCGCTTTTCTTTATTTACGAGTCTTGTAGCTAGACTCAAGGTCATGGGTTACTACGTGACCTCATCGTTGGTTCCACTCTCTAGGTCGTCTTCTAAACTGGTATCGCTTTCATAGTGTAAGTACTTCGGGTCTTCGAACTCGAAGACATCTTTTCGATACTTAGAACCAAGCTTACTAACATCTTTAAAGAATCCACATGACAAATCAGAAGTGTTCTTACACCCTCTCCGAACATCTTCATCGCACAAAATAAGTTGGGAACTTATCTTATCAAGCCCGTCACAATCGATTTCCTTAAGGTCTCTTCTCTTGTATGGCGTTGGGTATGAAACTCTCCTAATTCCATCAGTGAAGGTCATAATTCCGTTCCGGTCATCAATTATCAGATTAGTGATCTCGCAAAAGGGGGCCCCAAAAATGACTTGTGATAATCTAGGGTCGACATAGTCTTCGATATTGTCCATAATCGTAAATTTCATAGTGAATGCCATATTTCCTACAAACACCTGGATTTCATGATCCCTACCAACCACTTTCTCTCCCTTGTAAACCATTCCCCATCTGCAGATATTATTATAATGGAATAGGCACATAAAATTCTTCGGCAGGAATACGTTAATGTAGATGTTATCGAAGTACTTATGACCGATCATGCAGGGAATTTTGAGATTATTCGGATCACGCCGTCTTATCTTCCCCGACTCTCCATCCTTTGATCCGTATAGATTCCCCTCAAGGGAAGGACAATACTCACACACCTCCTCAATACCCCTACGAAAAATTACCTTCTTAACACCATTGGTGAATAATGCACTGCCATCCTTCTCATCAAGGATCACTCCCGATTCATTGATAAATGGTTTCCCAAGAATAAGGTTGGTTAACGTTTGATTGGTGAGAGGATCCACGTCATCGACCACGGTGAGGTCAATATTGTAAACAAGTTCTCCAATCATAATTGACAAATTTTTCATTACTCTTGCATTATTAACTCTCTTGCACACAATGCGTTAAGGGAAGGCTTCGTGGTATAAGGAAAGGGGGATTATGTTGACTGGGAAGCTAGGATCTATATGACAACCGGTTAAGAGCTTTTCCTTAATGGTGCAGGAGATCTTGAAAACTTTAGGGTTGCTTTCCTCAGTCCTATCGCTACTCTCACTAGTAACATCCTCTATTTTTCTTTCGGGTTCCTCTATAATAGATTTACCCAAAATGGCTGGATTTCTCTCATGCACTTCCGATCTCTCTTTCCTTTCATCCGATTTGCTAGATACTTGCGCAGTGCATTGCTCGGATGAGTTGGTAGGTTTTTTGGCCAAATCGTGGTCTACCCTTAAGGTCTCATCTTTAGCTGTATGACCAATTTTGTTAGTTAGTTGTTGGGTTGGGTTGGGTGTAGAAGCAGATATCGTGGTGATGGTGTTTACGAAATGGATTGGTCCTAGGGGGTTGACAGGTTCTTTTCCTTTTGGTGATAGATGTTTGAATAACTTACTAGGACTTTTTATTTTCACCGGGGAGGTTGGTGGAATCATGACGGTAACAGACTTAACCTCATCAACGTGAATGGGTTTATTAACAAAATGCTCTTTGATAGCAGTTAACAGATTACAAATCTTGTTGTTCATATCAGCCTGCTGCTGTCTAAATTTAGCCTCAAGCGTAGAGAGCTGTAATTCTTGAGATAGAATGAATTTTTTTAGAGCATCTTCACAGCTTTGCCTAGGAACGCCTTGTGATGGAAAATGCTCGGACCAAGTGAGTGGTAAGGAGTCATTGAAGGATACGCTCCACGTTTGGTACCCTCTGAAATTAGGTTTATCCTTCCATGCCTCATAGGCCTTGTCACAACTCACCATTTCAGGTCATTTCGGGAACTTTGGAAAAACACTATTCATAAATCACTATTCATCAAAACACTATTCATCGTTTTACTATTCATCATTCACTTTAGGTTGCGGCAGATAACCGTGCATTGTTGTCCTTAACATTCCGTTGCATTGTACTATTACTTCGAGGTGAGTCATAGCCCCTACTCTTTTAATTGTTCTATCAACTCTTTGGGGGAGATACATGCTACTACTTGCTTACTTGTACGGATTCACGTAACATTATACTTGATTACATTATACTTGATTTCATTATTCTTGATTACATACATACATGATTGATACATGCACACATACTTACTATTATACTTCGGGAAATGGCACCCAGTAATCATACATACATACAGATTTCCAATGGCCCCAGATTAAGTTGCTGGGCACAACCATGGATACATACATACAGATTACCAATGGCCCCAGATTAAGTTGCTGGGCACAACCATGGATACATACATACAGATTTCCAATGGCCCCAGATTAAGTTGCTGGACACAACCATTGAGACATACATACAAACATGAGGTCTTCTGAGATGAAGTGTAGACTCACTACTAATTGCTTAACTGTTGTTATGAACTTATACATATCTTAATCATATTATATTGTAGCAGTGGGTTGTAAACACACAGGTTACAAGTCTCTTATGGCGGGACTTGCAACTGAGTGGATTTACGATGCCTTTGCTGTGTGAACATTCTTTATAGGCTTTTCATCTGTACTAAGACAAACTCTATGAACTCACCAACCTTTGTGTTGACACTTTAAGCATGTTTATCTCAGGTTAGGAAGGCGATAGCAGGTTTGTGGAGCTGAGAGTCTTAGGGCATGCTTTTGGAGACTTTCACTTTTATCGTTTACCATTCGATACACTTTAAAAACTTATGTATCATTCTACTTTGGGATCTTTGTTTTGTAAACTATGACTTTTATCTATTCGAATGGTAACTTTTCTAAAACGTCTCATTTAGAGGGCGTTTTCTATATCTTATACTTTGTGCCCTGAAGTAGCATCCCTATGTCACAGTCTTCCGCTGCGGTATTTTGGGGGTGTTACAGATTGGTACCAGAGCCTTGGTTATAGAGAACTAGGTTGTTTTAGAGTCTAGACTATAACTACATACATGTAGACTCTCCTCCCTATCGCCTTGCACTTTACATACACTTACGCTTGCTGGTAATTTATTTATTTTTAGACCCACGCTATCAGATACTTTGTAGAAACCGTTAGAAACTAGACTTCCCAGTGACTTTAACACTTAAGGGAGAATCTTTTGTTCCTTTGTACTAAGCGTGACATTCCCTAGATGCCCATTTAAGCAACGTCTACCACTGAGATATGTGTGCCTGGTGATATGTACACTTGTGAAAGGAAACATTTATAATTGTGGTGGCCAACATAATTATAAGTGCTTCACGACACACGTGGACATATGACTATGCAGATGTAGATCGGTGTTGGCACAACTTAGGAAACAACTGGTAGCACGGTATTATATGAGGAGGTAGAGGAGGTGGTCACGGAGTTGAAAACAATGATAACAACGACGGTGGAAATACTGATTTTGAAACCATCATCGCTCGACAACTTGAAAACTTTCTCCCCACTATTGTCACTCAAGTTGGCGATCATATGAATAACTTGGTAAACCACGAAAGCGGAATTAACAACACCAATGGTATATGCCAGAATGGTAATGGCAACAACAACATTAGGACCGGATGCACGTATAAGGAATTTACGTCATGTAAGCCAATTGATTTCGATGGTGTAGGAGGCGCGTTGGTGTATACTCGATGGGTTGAAAAGATGGAGTTGGTGATTGACATTAGTAACTGTGCAGCACATCAAATGGTGAAGTATTCCATGTGCTTACTATCAGGAAAGGCATTGACATGGTGGAATACGCAGATTCAAGCTAGGGGTAGAGTGGCAGCTGTAGGTATGACATGGGACGATTTTAAAGGCATTACTGAAGGAGGAATACTGCCCGGATAACGAGATGCAGAAGCTGGAGGATGAACTCTATCATCACTCTATGATAGGGGCTGGACATGCAGCCTATACAGATCGATTCCATGAATTAGCCAGACTAGTTCCACACCTAGTTACCCCTGAGTCCAAGAGGATCGAGAGGTACATATATGGTCTTGTCCCAGAAATTCGTGGGACTGTGAAAACAACTGAGCCTTCTACAATTCAGAGTGCAATATTGAGAGCAGGGACTCTGATAGATGAAATGGTTAGAAATGGAAGCTTGAGGAACAGTGATGAAAGGAAGGGAACAAGCGAGTCAAACAAGCAAATGGGCACAATAGCTGACAACAAAAGGGCAAGGACCTTTGCGGCAACTAATCCTGGTCAGAAAGAGTATTTAGGCCCGCATCCTAAATGTACGAAATGTAACTTTCATCATCAAAAGATTGCGCCCTGCCGTGTGTGTGCATTTTGCAGACAGTCTAGTCATTTTACAAACCAGTGTAGAGAACTAGCAAATGTGGGCAATATGACGAACAACCAAAGGACATGCTATGAATGTAACAGCCTGGATCACTTTCGGAACAACTGTCCTAAGTTGAAAAGAAATCTTAACCAAGGAGGCAATCGTCCAAATTTAGCAGCAGCAATTGAAGGGCCACGAGATGAGGCCAATGAGATTCCACCCGCAATTGGCATAGCTTACTTCTTAGGAAATCCTATCACCCAACATGTCCGCGGTAGCATAACGGGTACATTCTCTTGAACAACTATCGTATTTTAGTAGCACTTAAGTCTTAATATAGGACCTATACACAACACTGACTAATCTGAGACCTAGCAGCATTAACCTTAGTCATACTAACATTAGTAATTTGATTAGTGTAAGCAATTCCAAAGTCGAGCCAATCTTTCAAAAGATCTTTTTCAAGGATGTTGAATCCAGACCTTGATTTTTAGCTTGGTTCTAGTGATTGTTCTTGTTTGATTGGGTTGCGAAAATCAAGCTAAAAGTTAAAGGCATCACTCAAACCGATTTAGCCTAATCTCATGACTGTTCTTGTTTGATTGGGTTGTGGGATTAAGTGAAAATCGGTTACCTAAAGGATTAACCTAAAGGAGGTCTTTTGAGGACTATGCTCGGGATTGGGAAGGTTTGCCTCATCAAGTCTGACAACGAGAACATACCTACTTGGATAGGAAACCCACATACATAAGCTTTGACACATTTTCTTAAACACACATTTAACTGATTAACATTAACTGAACTTCGGGACGAAGTTCTTTTTAGAGGGGAAGACTGTCACAACTCACCATTTCAGGTCATTTCGGGAACTTTGGAAAAACACTATTCATAAATCACTATTCATCATTTTACTATTCATCATTCACTTTAGGTTGCGGCAGATAACCGTGCATTGTTGTCCTTAACATTCCGTTGCATTGTACTATTACTTCGAGGTGAGTCATAGCCCCTACTCTTTTAATTGTTCTATCAACTCTTTGGGGGAGATACATGCTACTACTTGCTTACTTGTACGGATTCACGTAACATTATACTTGATTACATTATACTTGATTTCATTATTCTTGATTACATACATACATGATTGATACATGCACACATACTTACTATTATACTTCGGGAAATGGCACCCAGTAATCATACATACATACAGATTTCCAATGGCCCCAGATTAAGTTGCTGGGCACAACCATGGATACATACATACAGATTTCCAATGGCCCCAGATTAAGTTGCTGGGCACAACCATGGATACATACATACAGATTTCCAATGGCCCCAGATTAAGTTGCTGGACACAACCATTGAGACATACATACAAACATGAGGTCTTCTGAGATGAAGTTTAGACTCACTACTAATTGCTTAACTGTTGTTATGAACTTATACATATCTTAATCATATTATATTGTAGCAGTGGGTTGTAAACACACAAGTTACAAGTCTCTTATGGCGGGACTTGCAACTGAGTGGATTTACGATGCCTTTGCTGTGTGAACATTCTTTATAGGCTTTTCATCTGTACTAAGACAAACTCTATGAACTCACCAACCTTTGTGTTGACACTTTAAGCATGTTTATCTCAGGTTAGGAAGGCGATAGCAGGTTTGTGGAGCTGAGAGTCTTAGGGCATGCTTTTGGAGACTTTCACTTTTATCGTTTACCATTCGATACACTTTAAAAACTTATGTATCATTCTACTTTGGGATCTTTGTTTTGTAAACTATGACTTTTATCTATTCGAATGGTAACTTTTCTAAAACGTCTCATTTAGAGGGCGTTTTCTATATCTTGTACTTTTTGCCCTGAAGTAGCATCCCTATGTCACAGTCTTCCGCTGCGGTATTTTGGGGGTGTTACAGGCCTCGCCAGAAGTTCGAGGACCTCGACCCACGTGTGATGATGTGAATTCGTTATAAGCACGTTTTGGAAGCTCCATGCAGTTATGAGTCTCGTGAGAGCCATTACATAATTTGCATGTAGAAGCGATTCTGCTTACTTTGCTTGAAGGTTTTTCAGCTTCGTAAGATTTCATGAGAGACTTGACTCGACCTTCAAGTTCCATGATCCTACGGTTGGGAGTACTTGAATTGTTCGAAGGCAAATATATTGCCTTGACCGTTTTGTTCAAATCACGGGGATCATTCCAACTTTTGTTGTCATAGAGAGCAAGATCTTCTATGAGTTCCCATGATTGTTCCGCACTTAGATCACGTAGCTTACCACCGGCCGATTGGTCAATGGCTCGCCTCGTGGAGAGATCGATATGGTCATAAAAGATTTGGACTTGGAACCAAAGATCTATGCCATGATGAGGGACTTTTTGGAGTAAGTCCTTGAAACGAGTCCATGCTTCATAAAGAGATTCATTTTGACGTTGTTGGAACATCAAGATGTCATTTCTAAGCTTAGTAGTTCTCCCCGGTGGGAAAAATTGAGCAAGGAAACGAGTGGTGAGATCATCCCATGTGGTGATGGATCCTGCGGGTAAACGCTCAAGCCATTGACTAGCTTGATCCCGTAGAGAGAATTGGAATAGGGGTAATTGGGTCGTCTCTCTAGTTTCAACATCTAGGTCTATGGAATCTAGGATTTTGAGGAAGTCCTTAAGATGTTGGTTTGGATCTTCGGAACGAAGTCCATGGAATGCACATCCGCTTTGCACCAACCGGATGGTGTCGGATCGCAAGGGAGTCACATTGGCTCCGGTGAGCTCAATGGTGTTTCGGTAGCCTTGGTGGCTGGGTCGGGAGTATTCTCCTAAGGTTCGGGGCCAAAGAGGTTCTAGTGGTGGGTTTTGTTGTGGTGGGATGACGGGTTCAAAGATGTTCCCCTTGTCCATGATGTCGGGTGGTGAAGAGTTACGAACAAAAACACAAAGAAATAAGATAGACTAAAGAAATCCTAAAAATAAAAATAAAATCTTACTAGAAAGGAATCTAGCAAGTAGACCTAATAAAAAGAGATTCTAACCCAGACAATAACTATTCCCCAGGCTGCGGCGCCAAAAACTTGATACGTGGGAATCGCACCAGGATTTACCTCTCAAGGGATCTTGAGAAGCTTACAACCCCCACCAGGCAGTGTACCTGATCGTTGTAGTATAGTATAGTGACAAGTACCAGGGGATTGATCGTTCAGCTAGGAATAGTGTCGCTAGGATTAGAAAACCTAAATACTAGTTCTAAAGATGAGGGATGATTATTTTTGTATTTTTATATAATTTTTTAGAAAGCAAGTAAAAATCTCGGGTTTGAAGGATTTGGGCGGAATTAGTTGCTAGTCAACTAACCCAATACTAAAGATGCAATCAAAATAAAATATTAGAAATGAAAATAAACTAAATTAACTAAGGTTGTGAGCAATAAGTGGAGAAAATGTGTTTACTTAGATTTCACTACTCCCTAGATATCTTTTACACGTTAATTACTTGTTATAGTTGTGTGGATGATGGATTGTATTCCTTAATACCATTCATGGGGTGGCGCACTTAATTCCCCAATCCTATAAGTGCCTACTTCACTCCTATATCGAGCCGGCTAAGAAGCTCCTAACATGGGATCATTAGAATTTACTCATGCATTAAATACAACCAATAAAACCTAGTGCACGTTAGTTCATGTTTCCTAAGACGTTCAAGCATGTTACCATTTGGAAGTCTGCCAGTTTTCTTAAGCCTAACATCGAATTCATTCACCCAATACAACCATAAACAAGTAATCAACACATAATTAACATCTAGGTTTCTTTAGATCCAAGCAAACACAAGATAGATCTAGCCTAGCATGATGGAATTAAGACAAGAACAAGATATAGACAACCAACACATAGACATATTGATTGAATTAAAAGAATACTTATCTCAATTACACATGAAAGGGATCAAGGGCTTAGAACCCTTGAAAAACCTGTAAAATTCGTACCAAGTTCGTACTTAGGGTTTCTCCAAAACTTCTCTCTTTTTAATGTGAAAATTAGAAAACTATATATAGGAAATAGGGTCTGACGGCGTCAAGACAAAATTTGTGACGCCGTCATATCGCCGCCAAAATACTTCTCGGACTGCCTTGATTTACTTTTGACGCCGTCATGTGTTAGCATTTTCCAGGCAGTCATGCATTTTACTCTTGACGCCCTACCTTGTGACGCCGTCAATTCTGTACTGGGTCGTCATGGAAATTACTCTTGACGCCGTCACCTACTGTTCCCAGCAAGGAAAATTAAGACTTTGGCGTTTTTCATCACTTTTATGCTCCAAAAACGTCCGAATTGCTTCCTTTTCCAGATTTCACTCCCAAAGTACCTAAAATCACAAAAGGAATGATTTAGGGCAATATTTGATCAAATAAATTCAATTCCGGGCTTAAATGACATCCTAAAAGTTGTTCATTTTTCGCCTCATCAAGGAGAGTCGTATGACTATTCTTCAATCATCAATCAACATGTAGTATATTCACACTTCTCACCCTCAAAAATTGCATACAAGGTTTGCCATTTTTGATTGACCTGCTGAATAAGAATACAATCAATCATATAGTTTATTCACCTTTCTCCCCCCCCCCCCCTCAAAAATTGCTAACGAGGTTGCCATTTTTGATTGAGCAAGTGAATACAAATTCGAGCAAAGATGAGTTGATCCACTTGATGATTGAAAGAACATGGAGAAAGCATGAAGCATGTTGTTGAGAATGGTCAAAACTAAGAAGATTTCTCTTCTTCCAAAGATAAGGCGAACTGAATCGTACACCTTTCTTTTCTTTGATGAACGGGGCCTGAAGTGTTGTCAGCAAATGGCATAATTTTGACATTGAGGGTCGAGGCTTGAACCGATGTGTTCAAACGTCATAATGATTAAGAGCGAGGTCTGGACTGATGTGAACAGACTTCATTTGTGCACATACATCAACATTGACTTTCCAGACCTCCTGAAGTAGGATATATGCTTAATCTAGGCCTCCAGACTTTGAGTCGTCTTCTCTTGTAGTGAATGATCGATGTACCTGCAACTGAGTAAGGACTACCAACACTAACATTACAAACTTAATTGCATATATATGGGTTAGTGACATTAGTATCCAAACCCTTGGGGGTTTCACTGTTAACCATGGTTTTGCCATCGGTAAGCAGCTTTCTGGTAGGTATCCACTTAAGTCCAACATTCTTAAAAATTCTACCAGTGTCCACTTATGGCAAGGTCTAAGATTGTTAAGCTTCTTATGCATAGTGGAAGTCTTGTAGTTACTCCTAGTCTCCAAAGATTTAGCAGTTTGAATCCACCTAGGAGAAGTTTTAGGTTTGTTTGGCTTCTTATGCATTGAAGTTGACTTATTGTAAATCCTAGACTTAACGGGTTGAACCTTAGCTGTGTTCCTCAACAAACTAGGAGGCATCCTACATGGTTTTGAGCTTAAGATACCATCCTTTTGAAGTACTGCCATCTTCCTAGCCTTTTCTAGATCATAGTTCTCGTACAAATCAGTTATCTCATAAGAGTTTCTAATCTTAATGCTCGGTTTCGACAATATTTTTGAACCAATCCTAGAGAAGCTGGGAGTAGGAGTAGCTACATGTTGAGGTTTGAAAAAACTAGTAACAATTATCTTAGGAAAATAATGTGGAGTGACTGGTTTTGTCAAAAATTGTTTCGCATCAACTTGGGAGGCAAACCGTGTTTTTTGAAAATTTTGGTCGTTCATATCTAAACACATTCGGTTGTCTAACAACTGATTGGTTTCTATTCGGTTGTGAAATTGGTTTCCCCAATATTGATGGTTTTGCAAACTTAGTGTTCACACTATTCCCGGTTGCTTTTCTTAGCTCGTTCTTTAATGTTATAATTGTGAAACCCTTTTCCTGAATTTGAGCTTTGAATTCATCATTTTGGGCAATCAAAGAGGTTGTTTGTTCAACAATTTTAGTTTTTGTTTCTTTGATTGAATCACACAGTTCTTTGCAATGAATTTTCAAAGACTCATTTTTCTTAAGTAATTCAGCCATATTAAGTTCTAATTCAATGTTTCTAATTGCAATGGAATTACTATCATGTTTAGAATTTACTTCATTACACATATCACACATCTTAGAAATACGGTTTTTCAGGTTGTTGATTGTCAAGTTTTTGGTTTCTAACTGAGCTTTCAAATCATTAATCATAAAGAATTCACATAAATCAGGAAGTTCCGGATTTTTACATGGTTGGTTATTTTGAAAACTTTCTTCATTTTGTTGCATTGCGATTTCAAGTGAAATACAATGTTTTTCAAGTTGTAGAAATCTGTTTGAAAGTTCATTAAACACATCTTTATCAACCATATCATTTGATTTGAAAGACTCAACCGTAAAAAAAGAACTTGACTCATCAACATGTTCAACATACTGATAACTTTCTCCCCCTTTATGATTCATATTTGTAGAATCAGACAGGGTATTGCTAACAGTCTTTTCCAACAAATATGTGTCATAAGTGGGTTTAATTTGATCAGTATGTTGTCGTTCATTAGAAAGCACATGATGTTGATCAATGACATGTACCTCAGCAGATGTTACTTGATCATGTTCTGATATGTGATTAAAATCACTGCCATGAGTAGTATAAGTCCCAGAGCTGTCGTTAGTATCGTACTTAGCAGACTTGGTGTCACTACTTTGCTGATGTTGTGCTCTTTCATGAATGAACCTCTTCACATTACCCATGAGTTGGAGGAGTGTGTCTTTGAATGTGTCAACGTCGACTCCCGTGTGATTCACAAAACACATTTTCGTCATCTGACTATCGTAGTCATAATCCACAGTGAATTTCGAATCGATGAACACTTGAAGTTGTTCATTGATCACACAAAGGGCAGCCATGGATCCAATTTAGGAAGATTCACTTTGGTCAAGTTGTTTTTGTAGATGATCTAAGTTAAGAATCATTGTGCCTGTGAAAGTCTGAACATCTTGACCAAAGAGTGTTGTAAATGCATGTTCAAATCCCATCTTGAGTTCAATTCCCTTTAAGAGTACCGTGATGTGTGAACGAAGTTGTCGAAATCATTCTATGCATCTTACATTTTCATCTTGAAGCACTTGTTGTGGATGTTGCACTTCTCTCACTTGTGAATTCGAGCACAAAGAATCCCAATTGGCATTCACAAAATCAAACACGTTTATCTGTTGTGCATTGTTGGGAATCTTATGTTTAATCACTTCGTACAATCTGAGTACCTCAGATATGGCAGATTCTGAAATAGTAGAAATGATGTAAATGTTCACGGGATTTTACAATTCTATGATTTAAACCGAGAAATAGAATCTTTCACGGGATTTTACAAAATCAAGAAAAAACCGTGAGACAGTGATGAAAACGGAAGATTGTTGATGACGCGAAGAAGGATGAGGTCTTGACGATAATAAAGGAGTGAGATAGACTTTTTCAAGTGAGTCTTTATAACTCGTTTACTCTTTCACGATAACAACCACAAAAGTTAACTCCACACGAGCCCGAATAACCTCAACTCAAAATAATAACCAACTACGGATTCCTGATGCTTAATCAAAACCGTGGCCAAAATTATAGAACAATTTTTTTTTTCAAAAGGTTTTATTGTGAATATACTACATGTTGATGAATACTTCCAAGCTTCAACGAATGTTGATCATCTAGTTCCTGAATCTCTTGCTCCGATTCCTGATGACTCAAATTGGTTCACCTTCCTCAATCTTCGTTGATCAAGATGCACCATCTAGAAGTATTACTCAGACTACTCAAGTAATCCAATCTCTAGTTATTCCTCAAGGTGTTGATGATGACTATCATGATTGTGAAGTTGCACATATGAATAATGATCCGTCCTTTTGTTCTATAATCACGGATTGTTGTTCCCTCCAATGTGCACTCTTTAAAGCAACCACAGGAACATAATGGAAAATGTTGATTATAACGTTAAAACGGCTAAGAATTTGGACATGGAATGTCAAGTGATTACGGAATTTATTTGGCATCCCTTATTTGATATTGAAGTTGACTTTCACAAAGGCGTGATCTTATTTTATCTTGAAGTCGGGGTTGGTTGGATGCATGACTTTCAATGATAACTTGCTCGTGATTAAGAATTAAGTTGAAGACCTGGTTTATCTAGTTACCAGCAGTCGGGATGAATGATCGAAGACCTAGTCAACTATCACTTTAAGGAGTTACGTTATAGTACTCAGTGTCACACGCAGATGACGTTGTAGATAATAACAAGATGTGTTAATGTCTCATAATTTGATTGAGTATTGAGTACTTAGAGATTTGCTTGGAGCAATAATTCTCTACACTGTTCTTCCAACATTAGTGCAAGATTAAGTCACCGGAACGGGGAATTTTACTTCAGCTTCAAGTTTGGTATATCGGGTTTGTGGAAACCTAGAAGGCGGGGTTGAATAGTTTTACGTCTTTTTAATTTGTTATGAAAAAATTTGTTTACGCGTTTTTTTTACTTTCAAAAATTCTAGATTCGATATTATGTGTATTCAAGTCTTGCACAATATAAACAACTAAAATTAAATACTTAAGCTATAATAATGTAAGTAATGAAATAAGTAAGAGCTGGAAAGATCAAACCGCGAGACAAGAGATTTATAGTGGTTCGGCTACAAGGACACCTTCCTTGCCCTACTCCACTCCCAGAGCACCTAACTCAAGAGTTTTCTTCACTATGTCAACAAGCTCCCTTATGGCGGAGAAAACCTTACACACCAATTTACACACCACAACTTAGTCACACCTTATTCACACCTTCTACACAACTTCTCCACACCTAGTCACTACTAAATCACACCAATATTTCTTCACACCAAGTCACTAATAAATCTTCACTACTTTTTCTTCACACCTATCCACTAATAAATATTCACTACTTCTTCTTCACACCTATCTACTTAATATACACTACTTCTTCTTTACAACTATCTTACTTCACAATATCAACACAACTTGCTAATCTATCTTCTGTTAAATATTCACAACTAATTACACAAAGAAATAGATTTAATGAATGATGCTCTAATAACTTGGATGTGGAGGTCACAACAAGTTGTAATACTTCTTGTCTTAGTAGATTGAAGTATTCTTCTGTTGCACTTGAAAAGGTGAGATTTGGATCACTTTGAAACAAAGATTAATGCATATATGATAAAAGGATTTTAGGAAATGGAAATGGGCATTTAGATCAAAAAGTTTTGGGGTGCAAAAGGTGAGAAAATTGTGTGAAATGTACCAGTATTTATTGCACAAAAAGCTACTGTTCTGGAGCATGCCGGTCCTCTTAATCATTAAGGGGGCCGCTTAGTATAATTTAGGGGCCGCCCCTCCAGAACGTTGGACTTCTTTGTCCTTTTGTGGGGAAGGTTTTTCTGGATTAATTTTGCCATTTTTGGTTAAAAATTTGAATTCATATATTTATGGAGATTTAAACATATTCTTTTAATTCCAAAAATGATTTTGTAAAAGATATAAAATGTTTGTGACATTTTATAAAAATTCTTGTGATTGAGAAAATGTTCCTTTGATCATAGAATGCAATAAACACTTTGTTTATTCATACCTTAAGTGATTTGGATGTAAAGTGAAATATTTAACGCTAAATACTTGTTTACAACATAATTTTTAGTTTAATGAATTTACGTTTTATGATTATCAAAACATAGAGATGTCAATGAATGTTAACAATGTTTTTAGGCATTATATATGTCAACAATCTCCCCCTTTTTGATGATTACAAAACCTTAAACTCATTAAATCTAAAAATTATTTTAGACAAGTATTTAGAGTATATATTCACTTCTCCCCCTTTTTGTAGAATCAAAAAGGTTATGCTGATTAACTTCACAAAAGAAGTTAGACGGGTGTGCTCCCCCTCATTTGAGAGCATCAAGGAAACGAGCTATGGAATGCTTGGCAAAAATATGTGAAGGGAACAAGACACACACACACACACACAGATATATATATATATATATATATATATATATATATATATATATATATATATATATATATATATATATATATATATATATATATATGTGTGTGTGTGTGTGTGTGTGTGTGTGTGTGTGCAAAGCAAGAAATAAAACATGAATGTCTACTTCATTCAATCATATAAGATGATCATTAAGATAAACATCATTACAACATGTGGGTTTGTAAAGAGGATCAAAAGAATGTCCTTGTGGATTTGGTGTAAAGTTTGGGAAGTAAGTAGTTGGAGGTGTTTATTGATTTCCAACTTCATTGGTTATGATGGATTTGTTTCGAGGGCTTTTTCTTCGCCAAACGGCTTTTTCCATCATCATTGGTAGCCTTGAGGCTTTTGATTTTGGTTTGTTTCGAGAGGTCATGATGAGATGAATGGAGAGTTTGAAGAATGGGGTATTTATAGTGTGAGATTTGTGTGTTTATGGATGGATAAGGTTTGTTTGGGAGATTAGGACAAAATATGTTTGTGAATTTTGGGAAACGTAGGATGAAATGGGCTAAAAAGCATAAATGATTCTGTAAAACCCGACCTTCATATGGCAGGTCCCTTTAATTATGGGCCGGTCCCCTTAATAATTAAGGAGGTCACCTTACATAATTAAGGGGGCCGCACATCTTGTGGTTTTCAGATTGCCAGAATTAGGTTTTTGGCAGGAAATTTGTAGAAAGGTTGTGTTTTTGGGTTTGGATTCAAGCAAGTTCAACACTCTAAGGCAATTTGGCATCTAATATATTCATAATATAGCATGCATGCAAAAACACTTAAGTAATAGAACAATTAAGTAATGAATAATTACCTAGAGGGAGCAAGGGAAGATAGGGGCAATCAATTGTACCAAGTTGAACTATCTTAGATCAAGGGCAAAGGCAACTAGTGAGTGAGAAACTAGTGATGGAACAAAAATGACAACATTGTTTGTGATTTTGCCCTAGTGTGTGCCTATATGCAACAAATGTGGAGTTGTGATTGTTTTGACTCCTAAATGCAAATAAGAAAACTTCCTAAGAAACAATCCAAAAGCTCTTTGATTCGAATTTTGCTCAATTCATGAATGTCAATGGTATATATTAGATTATATATTTTTACAATTCATGTGAGATTTTATGCATGATTTTAGAAAATGTTTTTGGCATTATTCAACAGTGCGAGAAAAATGGTTTTCATATTTTTCCTAGATGTGAGAATATTTTTAAAGAAAATTCAATTGGGTTTTATAAGAGTGTTTATGCAATAAAATAAGGTTTCACAATCTTTAATTTTGTGCAAAATATATTCATAGACTCGGATTTGAAGAGATGGAAGAAAAATAAATCTTATGCAATGAATATGTAGTACAAATGCAATAAAATTTAGTCAATTTGTTCCATCATTCCTAATCCTAAACGCAAGTGGTTAATTAGTTCTCGCTTAATGGGTTTAGTGAATATATCCGCAATGTTATCTTCCGATACAACCTTTTCTATAGATATGTTTCCTTTTTGTACATTCTCCCTAAGGAACTGGTGGCGTATTTCTATATGTTTAGTCCTATAATGTTGAAGCGGATTTTTACTTAAATCTATCGCACCTTTGTTATCACACATAATAGGAACATTTTCTAACCTAATACCATAGTCTACGAGAGCTTGTTTCATCCATAGTGTTTGTTGACATGCCTTTCCATCGCTTACATATTCGGCTTCGGTGGTAGAAATAGCAAGAGTTGTTTACTTCTTCGAAAACCAAGATGTTAGACAACATCTCATAAACGTGCAAATACCGCTAGTGCTTTTTCTATCTACATAGTCTCCCGCATGATCCAAATCCGCATAGACGATGGTTTCTATGCCGGATCCCTTAGGATACCATAATCCTAAGTGTATAGTGCCTATAATGTATCGGAAGATACACTTAACCGCTTCTAGGTGAGAGGTTTTGGGATCCTCTTGCAAGCGGGCACAAAGGAAAACACTAAACATGATATCAGGTCTACTTGCCGTTAAGTATAGTAAACTACCTATATTCCTCTATACTTAGTGTTATCCATGGACTCACCTTCTTCATCTTTTGTGAGTTTCACTTCCATAGACATAGGAGTTTTCATGGGTTTTGAGTCTTCTAGGCCAAATTTCTTAAGCATTTCCTTAATATATTTAGATTGGTTAAAGAATATTCCATCTTCTAATTATTTTATTTGTAATCCTAGGAAAAAGTTTAGTTAACCCACCATGCTCATCTCGAACTCATCATGCATGATTTTCGCAAATTAATATAATGTCGTCGACATATATTTGAACAATGATGAGATTTGGGTCTTTCTTTTTAGTGAAAAGAGTGTTATCTACCATTCCCATGGAATAATTATGTTTAATAAGATATGCTTTTAATCGATCATACCAAGCCTTAGGAGCTTGTTTGAGTCCATATAAAGCTTTCTTTAGTTTATAAACATAATCAGGTTTTGCGAAGTCAATGAATCCTGGAGGTTGTGCCACATAAACCTCCTCATTGATAAAACCGTTGAGGAATGCACTTTTCACGTCCATTTGGAATAACTTAAAGTCTAGGGCGTATGCATAGGAAAGTTGTATTCTAATAGATTCTATTCTAGCTATAGGGGCATAAGTTTCATCATAATCAATTCCTTCTTGTTGATTATAACCTTGGGCAACTAACCTAGCTTTGTTCCTAGTTACTATTCCATTTTCATCTAACTTATTTCTATATACCCACTTAGTTCCTATGATGGTCATGTTCATTGGATTTGGGACTAATTCCCAAACGTCATTTGCCTTAAATTGATATAATTCTTCTTGCATAGCCATAACCCAACTTTCATCTTTTAATGCTTCATTAATATTCTTAGGTTCAATTACTGAGAGGAAACGAAAGAAATTATTTTTATCTTGGGCTTGTGACCTAAGTGTTCTTTGATTAAGATTTCCTATTATGTTATCTAATGGATGTGATTTAGATTCCTTAATATTAACTACTTCATTATCTTCTAAGTCTATAATTTCATTATCATTTCCTAGGGGTTTTGTTTTACTAACCTCAATAGCTTCATCTTCAACTAAGTCATCATCTTCTAAAGGTAATGTGTTAGGAGGTGGTGGTGTTTCATCAAATGTTACATTTAATGATTCTTCTACTTTCATAGTGTGTTTGTTAAGTATTATATATGCTTTACTATTTTGCGAGTAACCTAAAAATATTTCTTCATACGATTTTGGGTCGAACTTAGTAAGGTAATCCCTAGTGTTTAAAATATAACATTTACTTCCGAATACCCTAAAGTAGCTTAAGTTAGGTTTTCTACCTCTTAGCAACTCATAAGGAGTCTTTCCTAAAATTCTCCTAATTGATACTCTATTAATTATATATGTTGATGTATCTACGGCGTGACACCAAACTTTTTGTGGGATGGATTGTTCATTTAACATTGTTTTACTCATTTCTTGTAGGGACCTATTCTTTCTTTCTACTCGCCATTTGATTGAGGAGTACGAGGAGCAGAGAAATTGTGAGATATTCCATTAAAATCACAATATTTTCTGAATTGTACTTCGTTATCAAATTCCCTACCATGGTCCGTCCTAATAGATACTATTGTACATCCTAATTTATTTTGAATCATTTTACTAAATATTTCAAATTTTTCAAAGGCTTGGGTTTTGTCACTTAGAAACCTAGTCCACGTGTATCGTGAATAGTCATCTACTATTACTAAGGTATAATGGTTTCCTCTATAGCTCCGCACAGTGGATGGACCAAATAGATCCATATGTAATAATTCAAGGCATCTAGTAGTGGATACTATATTCTTAGCTTTGTAACTTGCATGAGCTTGTTTTCCAATTTTACAAGCATCGCAAAAGTGTTTGTCATATCTTAAGTTAGGCAAGTTTCTAACTAATTCCTTAGAGGCTAAATATTGTATTTGTTGCATCTTTGCATGTCCTAATCTCCTATGCCACAAAGTGGAGTTTTCATCTAGAGTTGTTAGGCATATCTTATCTTCCGGTTTGTTTCCTAGTTTCATAACATATATGCCTCCTTTCCTAATTCCTCTACCTATGACTTTTCCATTCTTAACTATTTCGCTATCCCTATCCGTAAAGGTAACCATACATTTATTATTGCATATTTGGCCTATACTAAGTAAGTTATATGTTAAATTATCTACATGCTCAACATTTTCAATAGTAAGTGAGTCTTGAGAGATCGTACCTTTGCCAATGATTTTTCCACGCAAATCACTACCGAAAATGACATTACCTCCATTGTATGCCTTGTATGAAGAAAATAGCTTACGATTTCCCGTCATATGCCTCGAACATCCGCTATCCTTGATCCATTCATCGGGCTCCAAATCTATTCCTAAGCATATTTCGTCGGTCGCTTTGGCTACAAAGCATTTTTCGTCTCGTGATTGTCTAGTAAATCTTCCTTGTCTCTTGAAAAATTTCTTAAATTCTCTTACGGCCATTGCATATTCTTCGTCTTCACTTTCGTCACTTGAATCATCATCGCCACTTCCTTTTTGGCTTTTAGAGCAAGAGATTTAGTTTGTTCTTTCCTGACTTTGACCGTTTCCGAATCTCTTCTTATAATTTCTTCATGGACCTTCAAGTTGCCAATAAGTTCATCAAGTGATAACGTCATCAAATTCTTCGATTCTTCAATTGTCGTGACCTTAGCTCGCCATTTTGGATGCAATGCCCTAAGAAGTTTCCTAACACAATTCTTACTTGAAAAGGTCTCATCAAGTGCTTTTAAACTTGTGATAATAGTGTTAAATCTAGCAAAAGCATTATCTATTGATTCCTCTTCCGGAATCGTAAATTGTTCATATTGTTGTACAAGAAGATATATTTTATTGTCTTTGACTTGACTATTACCTTGGTGAGTAATAAGTAGTGACTCCCAAATTTCTTTGGCGGTTTTACACATAAAAATTCTTTCATATTCTTTGCGCGGTAACGCATTATAAATTACCATTTTAGCTTCATTATTTTTTGCCAGTTTCTTTTTCAAATCATCATTTTGTTTTTCAAAAGGTACAATTTCATGCATTTTAGTTTCCGGATTTTGTTAAGTAGGAGGAAAATCACCAAAAGTAATAACATGCCAAAGATCAAGATCTTTAGATTTCACATAAGTTTCGAATCTATTTTTCCAATAAAAATCCCTCACTTTCAAATAGTGGTGGTCTTTGCATAGATTGCCCTTCTAAATATTTTTCAGATTCCATAGATCGTTGCAAGTTTTAAAATACAATATATTTTAAAATTCTCGCTTGACGTGGCTCTTGATACCAATTGTCGAAAACTAGAAGGGGGGGTTGAATAGTTTTACGTCTTTTTAATTTGTTATGAAAAAATTTGTATACGCGTTTCGTTTACTTTCAAAAATTGTAGATTCGATATTATGTGAATTCAAGTCTTACACAATATAAACAACTAAAATTAAATACTAATGCTATAATAATGTGAGTAATGAAATAAGTAAGAGATGGAAAGATCGAACCGCGAGACAAGAGATTTATAGTGGTTCGGATACAAGGACACCTTCCTTGCCCTACTCCACTCCCCGAGCACCTAACTCGAGAGTTTTCTACACAATATCAACAAGCTCCCTTATGGCGGAGAAAACCTTACACACCAATTTACACACCATAAATTAGTCACACCTTATTCACACCTTCTACATAACTTCTCCACACCTAGTCACTACTAAATCACACCAATACTTCTTCACACCAAGTCACTAATAAATCTTCACTACTTCTTCTTCACACCTATCCACTAATAAATCTTCACTACTTCTTCTTCACATCTATCTACTTAATATACACTACTTCTTCTTTACAACTATCTTACTTCATTACAACTATCTTACTTCACAATATCAACACAACTTGCTAATCTATATTCTATCAAATATTCACAACTAATTACACAAAGAAATAGATATAATGAATGATGCTCTAACAACTTGGATGTGGAGGTCACAACAAGTTGTAATACTTCTTATCTTGGTAGATTGAAGTATTCTTCTCTTGCACTTGAAAGGGTGAGACTTGGATCACTTTGAAACAAAGATTAATGTATATATGATCAAATGATTTTAGGAAATGGAAATGGGGATTTAGATCAGAAAGTTTTGGGGTGCAAAAGGTGAGAAAATTGTGTGAAATGAACCAGTATTTATAGCACAAAAAGATACTGTTCTGGAGCGTGCCAGTCCCCTTAATTAGGGGCCAGTCCCCTTAATCATTAAGGGGGCCGCCTAGTATAATTAAGGGGGTCGCCCCTCCAGAACGTTGGACTTCGTTGTCCTTTTGTAGGGAAGGTTTTTCTGGATTAATTTTGTCATTTTTGGTTAAAATTTTGAATTCATATATTTATAGAGATTTAAACATATTCTTTTAATTCCAAAAATAATTTTGTAAAAGATATAAGATGTTTGTGACATTTTATAAAAAAATTTGTGATTGTGAAAATGTTCCTTTGATTATAGAATGCAATAATTACTTTGTTTATTCATACCTTAAGTGATTTGGATGTAAAGTGAAATATTTATCGCTAAATACTTGTTTACGTCATAATTTTTAGTTTAATGAATTTACGTTTTGTGATTATCGAAACATAGAGATGTCAATGAATGTTAACAATGTTTTTAGGCATTCTTTATGTCAACAGGGTTTGCTCCATCAGTGGTTACTTCAAGTAGTCTACATAAGGGTTGGTAATGATAGTCAATGAGAGTTTCTATAGCAGTTGATTCTCACATGATACATTTGAGCTAATTTATTCTTCTCACATGATTTCAAGTATAATATGTTGCTGATTCTTAGGTATCAAAACCAGCAAGGGGGAAGGAGACATACATCTTAACGCACAACGAGTAAACGTGATGAGCTTTATACTTCTTAATTGAAGATATTCCGGGAAGACACATGTCACAACCACAGAGATAATCAGTGTCTTAACTCGTTTTTCTGGTTTATCATTCCAACTACTTGGGGAAGTGGTCTCTTGATACTTGTGGTACGTAATACTTCAGCTTTCAGTAGGGAAGAAATATGAGAAGATTATTTGGAGCGCGAGATGATATTGCTTATCGACATCTTCATACGAGTTGATGTGGCTTATGGTAAAGAGCTTCTGGTTAATGCTTTATGTACACAATGTTATCCTGATTCCGATGAGATCGCAACCATCAAGGGAGAGATATGTGTACATCAGGGACGCACAACAGGTTCACGTAATCGGGCTTAATCATTTATTCTGGAGTTGATATCCACAGAGATGGTCAGTGCTTCAACCTGTTAATTTGGTGTCATCGTTTCTTCTTGTATTGGGTACATGTGCACAATAAGGATTGAGCTGTTATGTTTAAGATAACTGGAATGCATTTAGTAAAATGAAGATGTTGATACCTTGTTCCCCGAATAGACAACTGCTCAAAACAGCAGAGTAATGTGTACAATGGGGACGCACAACAGGGTCATGTGATCAGGCTTAATCATATATTCTGGGATTTATAACCGCAGAGATGATCCGTGGTTTACCTTGTTACTTTGGTATTATCATTTTCTTCGGGTTTTCGAGCTTCATACAATGAGACTTTTTACATCACTTCAACTACCTAGGGGAAGTGGTCTCATGAAGATTATTATCGATTTAGGGGGAAGCTACCAAAGCATCACGTTGAGAAGGCACAAGTTCAGACGATTATTGTTGAGCCTCGAATGCTTTAGTGGTGAAAGTTTAAGAGATGTTGACTACAGATTTCTTCAACGTACAGAACGATATCCTTTTGGTATTCTTGTCAACCTCTTCTTAAATTGAATAATACACTCTGTACATATATTATACCAAAATGTAAATAAAATTATAAAACCTACAAAAACCAATAAAAATCAGAAAATTAGAAAATACCAAAAATAGTTTTTTCAAGGCATGTCTTCTGGCATCGATAACATTTACGGTCCTAGAAATGTCATTCAATAATGACACGGATCTTTAAATGAAGTTCGAACAAAAGTTCATAAAGTTTTCTTCAAAACATGCCTAAATGGCTTGCAGTTAATTCAGACTGTAACTCGGATTTAAAATTATGGCTTGCTATTACTTTTGATATGGGGAAAGCACGTCACCAAAAAGACGGATGTTCCTCCACATGGTGAAGTTCACTCGGGCACGGATTACTTTATATCTGTGTCTCTTCGATTTAGTGTACGTTTCAGTGCATTATTTCTTGATTAAGAAGAGAAGTCTTCTTTTACCACAACAAATATTTTTCTATCTATGATTCTTCAGAAAAATATTTTGTATCTAAAATGGTGGTTTAAAATCAATATTTGAAAATCAATTGGACTTAAACTTTTCATAAAATTTGCCACTCAATCTATGACAAAAGGTTTAATTTTTCACAAAATTTTAAATATAAGAATGGTCATAGATTGAGGGGGAGAGTGATTTCAAATTTTATTTTAGATCATCAAATGTTCATCTTTGTTTGGTTCAAGCATGATAAAAATGTGTGGTTATGTGTCAATATATGAATTATTCTTGAGTTTCTCGCTAAACTCCAAATCATTTTTAAACTCATCATTTCTGACACTAACATTCTCCCTCACAAATTGAGGGGGGGCATCGTCATGTTCCTTTATAGGTATGTATTAAAATCTGACTAGATTTTTCTCCCAAATTTTCTAAAGTATTTAAATCAATTAGGATCACAAATCTCAAAAGGTTTGAAATTTTGATCGGGGGAGAGAATGTGATTTAAATATGAAATCTGATAAACAAATGTGATCTTTTGGACTCAAAGTGTAGGCTCCCTCATATGTGCTAAACTCTTTCCTATATCAATGCACATATTAAGGGGGAGTGAATGGAATTATAGAATGATACCAAAGACCTACCATTTTATTTAATGCAATGGAGTTATAATGATGATAAAGTTAGGTATTAGTTCCCACGAACCAACCAGAACCGGAGGGATCTTCCTAGGGACAATCCTCTAGTTAGAATAGAAATCCTAAGGAATGATTAAAAAGGAGAAAAGTGAGATAAGGGAAGAGTGCCGACTGAGATGGAGCTAGGACTTGAACAAACCCAACAAGGTTCTAGTAATGAAGTCTCGATAAGCGCTGAAGGGTTGAAGAATGAAAAAGAAATATAATGAGAAAGGGTGAAAAGAAATAGCCCTCCATATATTCAACCTTAGGGCAGAAACCGGGTTCAACTAATATGCTACTGGTGGTTACCAAGGTAACACCGGTATTGAAGACAAGACGTCATGGACCCAGTGACGCACTGCACCTAACTTCCTAGCCACTCAAGTTCTCTTAAAAGAACTTGTTTCATTCTTACGGGAACCCTACATAAACTATCGACCGCTCTTTGCGAGCCATGTTGATATTGAAACAGGAGACACCTCTCAAGTCTCCGGTTGCGGAATCAAAACGCACTATTGAGTCTAGAGCCAAGAGATCATCCATTAATCTCATTAGGACACACTTCCAATATGCTTACTGTCTCATTCCCTCTCACACCATCTGAATTTCAAATTCAAATCTCTTCCCTCTCTGACATCCACACTTCCTTTACAAGCAAAGGAATATCCCATTGCCATATTATTCTCTTCTCTCTATGCCAAGTGAGGAATACCTAAACTACCCCTACCCAATTATCTTTTCTACTCTTTCTATCCTTGATAATTGGTTTCTCATAAACACTTCAGAAAACATTTTACAAATTGGCTTTTTGAGTTGGCAAACTGTTGATATAAATAATGCCTAAAAATGTTATTAATATTTCCCGGTATCTCTATGTATTGATAATCACAAAATGTAAACTCCTTAAACTAAGAATTATGACGTAAACAAGTATTTAGTCGTACACATTCATTTTAACAACCAAATCACTTAAGGTATGAATAAACAAGATGCCTAATGCATTTTATGATCAAAGGAACATTTTCTTAATCACTAGATTTTTATAAAATCTCATAAATATTTTATATCTTTTAGAAAATCATTTTTGGTATTAAATAAATATATTAAATCCATTAAAAATATATAAATTCAAATTTTCAACCAAAAATGGCAAAAAATGTTCCAGAAAAACCTTCCCCACAAAAAGACAAAGCTGGGCAACATTCAAATAGGGCGCCCCCCTTAATTTGCTAGGCAGTCCCCTTAATTATTAAGGGGACCGACCACGCTCCTTAGCCCTCCAGCTTTGCCTATAAATACTGGACAATCCCTAGATTTTTTTCTCACCTTTTGCACACCAAACTTTCTGATCTAAATCTCCTCTCTATTCTTTCACACTCCTTTGATAATATAATCATAAGCTATTGTTTCCAAGTGATACAAGCTTTAACCATGCAAGTGTAAGAGAATAATACTTCTATTCATCAAGACATGAAGTATTACAACTTAGTGTGATCCCATCATCTAAGTTGTTTATGCATTATCGTTTGTAAATTATTCATTCATTTGTGTACAAATTGTGAATATTAGTTAGATAGATGTGAACATAAAAAATTAGGTTAGTAAGGTATGTAGGTAGTGAAGTTATGGAGAGATTGTAGTGTGTAAGTAGTATAGGTGTGAAGAAGAAGTGGTGTGAAAAAATTGTGAAGAATTAGAAGAAGTTGTGAAGAAGGTGTGAAGAAGTAAAGTAGTGATTAGTGGTGTGAGATTGGTTCTAGCTAGGAGTAGAACTCGACATTTAACTTAGTTTCGTTAATAGGTGTAAGCAAAGGTGTGTAAGGTTTTCTCCGCCATAAGAGAGCTTGTTGCCATAGTGAAGAAAACTCTCGAGTTAGGTGCTCGAGGAGTGGAGTAGGGCGAAGAGGTGCTTCGTAGCCGAACCACTATAAATCTCTTCTCTAGCGGTTCGATCTTTCCATCTCTTACTTATTATTTTACTAGCTTTGTTTTCACTTTCATATATATATATATATATATATATATATATATATATATATATATATATATATATATATATATATATATATATATATATAGAGTAGGGATCCAGTAAGAAGTAAATTAAAATAAGAAGTGGTAAGAAGTGACCAAAATCACGCATTTGAGATGCAACGACTTGCAATAGATGCATTTCTATTCATATAGATGCAACATCTTGAGTTTCGAAAGTTAATTTAATGTATAGATGGTGCAAATTGATTTTCATGATTTTGGCACGTGCAGAGGAACAAAAAATAAGTGAAATCATGAAATGCATCTAATATACGTATATGCATCTGATTAAAAGCTAGAAAACACACTATGGTGCGTTATAATGCATCTAAGATTATAGGGATGCATCTAACTTAGGTCGGTGCATCTCGGATTTGTGGTTATAGTTCTTCTTATTCCTTCTTATTTTAAGTAATCTTCTTATTTGATCCTAACTATATATATATATATATATATATATATATATATATATATATATATATATATATATATATATATATATATATATATATTTGTTCATATTGTGCAAGAGTAGATTTCAAATAAACTCGAATCATCATTTTTGAAACAAAGATTTTATAAAATTAAAAAGACGTAAAATTATTCAACCCCCCCCCCCCTTCTAGTTTTCCACAATTTGTATCAAGAGCCCCGTCAAACAAGATTTTTAAAATATATTGTATTTTAAAACATGAATCGATCTATGGAATCGGAAAAATATTTAAAAGGACAATTTATGCAAAAACCACCACTATTTGAAAGTGATGGTTTTATTTATTGGAAAAATAGATTCGAAACTTATGTGAAATCAAAAGATCTTGATCTTTGGCATGTTATTATCTTTGTTGATTTTCCCCCTATTCAAAATAATCCAGAAACTAAAATGGATGAAATTGTACCTTTTGAAAAATAAAATGATGATTTGAAAAAGAAACTAGCAAAAAATAATGAGGCTAAAATGATAATTTATAATGCGTTACCACGCAATGAATATGAAAGAATTTTTTTGAGTGAAACCGCAAAAGAAATTTGGGATTCCCTACTAATCGCTCACCAAGGTAATAGTCAAGTGAAAGACAACAAAATAGATCTTCTTGTTCAACAACATGAAGAATTTACGATTCCGGAGGAGGAATCAATAGATAATGCCTTTGCTAAATTTAACACTATTATCACAAGTTTAAAAGTACTTGATGAAAGTTTTTCTAGTAAGAATTATGTTAGGAAATTTCTTAAGGGATTGCATCCAAAATGGTGAGCAAAGGTCATGGAGATTGAAGAATCTAAGAATTTGATGACATTATCGATTGATGAATTTATTGGCAACTTAAAGGTCCATGAAGAAATTGTAAAGAGAGACGTGGAAACGGTCAAGAGCATGAAAGAACAAATCAAATCTGTTGCGCTAAAAGCCAAAAGGAACTTAGTGACAATAATGATTCAAGTGACGATAGTGAAGATGAAGAATATGCAATGGCCGTAAAAGAATTCAAACATTTCTTCCAGAGACGAGGAAGATTCACAAGACAATCACGAGACAAAATACGATCATTTCAAAGAAATAGAAGTGATAACTACGGGAAAAGAAAGTGCTTTAGATGTGCAAGTCCAAATCAACTCATTGGCGAATGTCCAAAGCCACCTGGTTATGACTATCGAGGCGCCTTAATTAGTGGAACATGGAGTGATAGTGACAAAGACGAAGTAGAAAAAGCAATCAACAAAAAAATGTCTTGTAGCTCAAGCGACCGATGAAATATGCTTAGGAATAAACTTGGAGCCCGACGAATGGATCAAAGATAGTGGTTGCTCAAAGCACATGACAGGGAACTGCAAGCTATTTTCTTCATACAATGCCTATAACGGAGGTAATGTCATTTTCGGTACTGACTTGCGTGGAAAAATCATTGGCAAAGGTACGATCTCTCAAGACTCCCTAACTATTGAAAATGCTGAGCATGTAGATAATTTAACATATAACTTGCTTAGTGTAGGCCAAATATGCGATAATAAGTGTAGGGTTACCTTTACCGAAAAAGATAGCGAAATAGTTAAAGATGGAAAAGTAATAGGTAGACGAATTAGGAAAGGAGGTGTATACGTTATGAAACTAGGAAATAAACCGGAAGATAAGATATGCCTAGAAACCTTAGATGAAAACTCCACATTGTGGCATAGGAGATTAGGACATGCAAACATGCAACAAATACAATCTTTAGCCTCTAAGGAACTAGTTAGAAATTTTCCTAACCTAAGATATGATAAACATTTTTGTGACTCTTGTAAAATTGGAAAACGAGCACATGCAAGTCACAAAGCTAATAATGTAACACCCCAACCCGATAAAGGTAGGAGTATTACGCTATGGTGACATATCAAATGAAACATCTCAAGTACAAGTTTACAAAAGAGAAGAACAATAAATACTAAGTCTGAAGATGCAAATGCTTCTATTTATCTCTAATTTAAAATAGCTATCAAAGTATAGTTTTCTAAGTCCAAGGTGCTCTCCACTCATAACCCCGCTTCCTACTAAACCCTGCCGCAGGAAAAGGAAATGCGGCTGAGCTATGAAAGCTCAGTGAACAGATATAAAGATAACAAAGCAGTAATAATAAGATAATGAAAGGTTAGTGAAGTGAGAGAAGTCATGAAAGGTATAATAAGAGGTAAGAGATAAGCAATGAATATAAAGGTAAAGGAAACAGTCATCCACCATGAGCCCAAGTCAAGTCAAGTCAAATCAAGTCAAGTAACCATAGTAGCCATGTATCCGGAGGGGTGACCTCGGGATACCAAGCGTAGTGTGAGGGGATGCCTCAAGGGTTGGAGTTGCGAACTCCCAAGCTGTGAAAGACGTGTATCGCACACACCATCATTCAACAAGTATATATATATATATATATATATATATATATATATATATATATATATATATATATATAGGGGAGGCTTAATGTGAGATCAAGCTTAAAGTTGTAAAAATAAGATCTAGTCTAAACAACCACGAAAACCATTTTATAAATAACCATATTAGCAATAATATACAAAAAATAAAGTATTAATACGAATTAACATTTTAACAACTAATAACCAACTGATACATGAGTTTGGATTAGTGATACACAACTATAAATATACATGTCGAATCAAAGTGTATTACCTTAACCTGATACATTACATGTCGAATCAAAGTGTATCACCTTACTTTCGTCAATTTAAAAAAGAAAAACATCGAAACTTTAACAATTTTAGTTGTACTCAATAAAAATTTTAATTTTACTTTAACGAGAGTGTCACTTGTCAAATTTTAGTTGGATCTTATTTTTACAACTTTAAGATTGATCTTATTTGAACTAGATTCTATATATATATATATATATATATATATATATATATATATATATATATATACATACATATATATATATATATATATATATATATATATATATATATATATATATATATATATATATATATATATATATATATATATTACATTATATATAACAGGTGGCGTTACACGTAGATAATTCAAGAAAATGCCACCTCATTGTCCAGTAATTCTTTATCAGCCATGTCATCACAAATTAATGCCACCAAAGCAGTTTTTTTTTTTTTAAATTCGGAATTAATTAGTCTAAAAAATAAGTCTGCTTGGATTTGAACCTAGGATCTCATGATAGATTAGTAACAATTTTTACCATTGGACCAACTTAATTTTTGAGTTATATACTGCAAAGCCAAAATTATAATGTTTACAAAAAAATTATACCGGATTTTTAAAAAAAAACAACCCTAATCCCGTATTGTCTAAAAACAAATCTCATGTAAAAAAATCCAGTTCATTCATAATATACTTTTTCTCCAAACCCTAATATCATCTTTTCCCCAGCCATCTCCTCTAATGATCGTGAATTTTTATTGTGCAGTCGATTTGGAATTTGTTTTTAGCTATACATAATTCATTATTGATCTTCATAATACTTTTTTTATATGTTTCTAAGTATGTTTCAAGTTTTGACCGTTAACTATTGAATTGCATGTTGTGTTTTTATTTTACAGCACCAATCCAATTGGTAGTATCTAGGTATGCTTAATCATAATATATAATAAACATATAACAAGACGTATCCTAGGACCTGCTCGGTTTGGTCCTCTTAAAGCTAAAATCCTTAAACGTTTGTTTATATCTGTTCCTTTTTCGTTATACAAACTAATCTTTGGTGATTAACAATAGAAAAAACAAATGCTTCTTTGAGACAGGAGTACTCGGGTAACTGCTTATGAAGTTCTTCGTATGTTTAGTTTTTTTCTTATTCTTTTTACTTAAAATTTAATTGTCTTCTTGATTTCTGAATTTCGTTCTTTGTTTCTAATTGTGGTAGGCCACCAGTGGATCAGCGTAGATGGTGTTGCACTAGATAACCCTCTTGATCTTGCATTCTTAACTCAGTTAACTTACACGAAAAGCGATGGGATTCTGATTGATTTATCCAAGCATTATTACAGCGGCAAAAAGGGAGTAGTTGCAACATCAGTTCATTTAAGACTGGGTAGTCCATTGGAATCTGAATTGGCTTGGCATCTGGTTGTTCTTAAGCTTGATGATTGGGTCTTCTATCTCGGTAGACTTCTTCCCCACCATGTTTTGTTTACCAGACTGTTGATATAAATAATGCTTAAAAAGGTTATTAATATCTCTCAATAAACCTATGTTTTGATAATCACAAAACTTAAATCAAATTAAGTCAAGATTAAGAAGTAAACAAGTATTTGGTAACAAATATTTACTTCTATATCTAATATCACTTAAGGTATGCATAAACTAAGCATCTTATGCATTACATGATCAAAGGAAATTTTGTCTTAAGACATAACATCTTATAAAATGATATAAACATTTTATATATATTTGTAAATCATTTTTGGTAATGCTATATTAAACCACAAAGATATGATTTCAAATTTCCAACAAAAAAGGGCAAATTTTATCCAGAAAAACTTTTCCAACGTTCAGGAGGGCGGCCCCCTTAATTTTACTAGGCGGCCCCCTTAATGATTAAGGGGACCGGCCTCTAATTAAGGGGACCGGCACGCTCCCGAACAGTAAAATCTGGCCCTATAAATATTGGATCATTTCACACATTTTCCTCACCTTTTTGCACTATAAACTTTCTGATCCAACTTCCATTTCTAGATCTAAAATCCTTTGATCATATAATTCATAAGTCTTTGTTTCCAAGTGATCCAAAGCTTCATCCATTCAAGTGCAAGAAGAAGAACACTTCTCTACATCCATCAAATTGTAGTAGTGTTGTGAATAGCTAGTTTCATATTGTAGTTGTGTTAGATATTTGTAAAAGTGTTGTGTAAATTTGTTGATTGTAGAAACTAGGTGTGTTGTAAAGTAGTTTAGTAGTTGTGAATTAGTTGTGCATAGAAGAAGGTGTGAAGTTGTGAAGGTGTGAAGAAGGTGTGAAGCCTTGAAGAAGTCGTGAAGTTGTGAAGAAGGTGTGAAGCCTTGAAGAAGTCGTGAGATTGGTTCTATCTACGATTAGAACTCGACATTTAGCTTAGTTTCGTTAACTCGTGTAAGCCAAGGTGTGTAAGGTTTCTCCACCATAAGGAGTTTGTTGACATAGTGAAGAAAACTCTCGAGTGTGGTACTCGGGGAGTGGAGTAGGGCAAGGAAGGTGTCCTTGTAGCCGAACCACTATAAATTCGCGTGTTGTGGTTTGATCTTTCTAACTCTATCTTTTCTTCATTACATTTCAATACTTTCATTATTACATTAGAATTGCTTATATTAGTTGTCATTTGAATTCAATTGAGATCGAATCGAAAGTTTTTAATAAGCTACAAAATATTTTGGTAATAAACTTTTAAAAGGACGTAAAACTATTCAACCCCCCCTTCTAGTTTTCCACAATTGGTATCAGAGCCACGTCTAGCAAGATCTTTAAAATATATTGTACTTTAAAACTTGTAACGATCTATGGAATCTGAAAAATATTTAGAAGGGCAATCTATGCAAAGACCACCACTATTTGAAAGTGATGGATTTTTATATTGGAAAAATCAATTCGAAACTTATGTGAAGTCAAAAGATCTAGATCTTTGGCATGTTATTACTAATGGTGATTTTTTACCTATTCAAAATAACCCGGAAACTAAGAAAGATGAAATCGTACCTTTTGAAAAACAAAATGATGATTTAAAAAGAAAACTTGCTAAAAATAATGAAGCAAAAATGGTTATTTATAATGCACTACCACGTAAAGAATACGAAAGGATCTTTATGTGTGAAACCGCAAAATAAATTTGGAACTCTTTACTAATAACTCACCAAGGTAATAGTCAAGTCAAAGATAATAAGATATATCTACTTGTTCAACAATATGAGCAATTCACGATTCCGGAAGAGGAACCAATTGATAATGCTTTTGCTAGATTTAACACTATCATCACAAGTTTAAAAGCACTTGATGAGAATTTTTCTAATAAGAATTTTGTTAGGAAGTTTCTTAGGGCTCTTCATCCAAAATGGCGAGCTAAAGTGACGGCTATTGAAGAATCGAAGAATTTGTCAACATTGCAACTTGATGAATTAATTGGAAATCTAAAAGTTTACGAAGTCATCATTAAGAAGGACTCCGAAATGGTCAAAGAAAAACGAGAGCAAAGCAAGTCAATCGCCTTGAAAGCTAGAAAGGAATCTAGTATCGAAGATAGCTCATCTTCCGAAAGTGATGACGAAGAATACGCCATGGCCATAAGAGATTTCAAGAAATTCTTCAAAAGGCGAGGACGATTTGTAAGACAACCGTATGATGAAAAGAAAACATTTCAAAAGAGTAAAGATGACAAGAACAACAAGATTGAAAGAAAGTGTTTCAAGTGTGGTGATCCAAATCACCTCATCGGAAAATGTCCAATGATGACAAGAGATCAAAATCAAAGAGCCTTTGTTGGAGGTGCTTGGAGTGATAGTGATGAAGATGAGAAAGAAACGACAAAAGAAGAAAAGTGTCTTATGGCGAATACATCAAAATGAGGTACGTTCCGAAACCGAATATTTTAGTGATGAAAGTTTATCATTAGATGAAAAAAATCTAGATAATGAATATAATAGGCGTTCCGAAACCGAATATTTTACTGTGTCACTGAGGGTGATACTTCATAATACAAAGTACAAGTTATAGAAAACGAACTCTAAATGAGACGTTTTGAAAAGTTACCATTCGATTAATGAATTCAAAGTTACAAACATGAGATTCCAAAGTATGATACATAAATGTATACAAAATGTTTTGAATGGTAAATAATAAAAGCGTAAGTCTTCAGAATATGCAGCTTGACTCTAAGTTCCACGCACTAGCTATCGCCTTACAAACCTGATATAAACATGCTAAAGTGTCAACACAATGGTTGGTGAGTTCATAGAGTTTGTCTTAAAACAGTTGAAAAGCCTCAAAAGAATGTTCACATAGCAAAGGCATTGAGAATCCACTCAGTTGCAAGTCCCGCTATAAGAGGCTTGCAACCTGTGTGTTTACAACCCACTGCTAACATATAATATGAATAAGACATGTATAAGTTCATCAAAACAATTAAGCAATTAGTAGTGAGTCTCTACTTCATCTCCGAAGACCTCACTTTTATGATGTATCCAAACATTCGCAAATGTTAGGATGTATCAAAGACAACTGGGAGCCACTTCCCAAAGATTACTGGGAGCCACTTCCCAAAGATAAAAGTTTGCTGGGAGCCACTTCCCAAAGATAAAAGATTACTGGGAGCCACTTCCCAAAGATAAAACAGTCATGTATGTATGAAATCAAGTATAATGTAATCAAGTATAAGTCAATCAAGTATGAAACAATCAAGTATAAATGTTTTGAGTATTTGTACAAGTAAGCAAGTAGTTGAGCATGTATCCCCCCCAAGAGTTAAAACAAGTATGAAAAAGTAGGGGCTATGACTCACCTTAAGCTTATGTAATGAGAAATGAAAGTGGTAGTCGAATCGCGAAAGTCTCTAAGAACAGCCTATAATAGAACATTGCGACTTAGGTTTGGAGTAACGTCTAAGAATACGAAGAATTGCCTATATATATCTTGCATAATGTTCATGATGTAGTACTTAGTATATAGTGTAAGTCGTTGAATATAAGTGGTCTATGAAACATGTATAGGTTGTAAATCTCTTACTACCGTTCGGGCCGACATAATTCAGAAGTCATGGAGTAAACGTTCGAGGAGCCAGGACACTTTAACTCGTAAATCCACAACTCGACTCGACGGCTTACTTAATGAACTCCTCACATGAGGCTCCCTACTATTGTAGTATTTGATAACATATATATATATATATATATATATATATATATATATATATATAAGCTTTTGATCTTTTAATAGTTATATGGTCTTTAGCCGTGGCTTTGCCGTGACCTTGGTCATTGTTACCATGGTCTTGAGACTCAACCTTGGCTTTAGCCATGGTTGTGGTCTCGGCTTTAGGTCTTTAGACCTATTGGTCTCATCTAAATATAATCATTATATAGTAACTTTGGTCTAAAAATGGGCTGTTAAGAATTTGAAGAAATTATCACTCGAAAAGCGTTTTCAGGGCTCGAGCTTCTGTGTTCCTGAACGAAAACGTCGTTCTGGACAACTTTTGTGTTTTAACTTTTTGATGAATCGGAACACAAGGGTGACTTTCAAAATGGCAGAATGCAAACAGTAGGGTATAGGCAGTTTCGGCGTATTGGTGTCGCTAACTTCTTATGGCCATAACTTTTGACTCGTATACTCGTTTTGGGTGATTCAAATTGCTATGTTTTCCTTTTGAAGTAATATTTAACAGTATGTAAGTGTCAAATATCATAGTTATACTATTTTGGTCGTGGTTCTCCATAAAAATCACTAGTTTGCTTGTTTACTTGTCATAAGTTAACATATGTATACCAATACTTGTTTTATCCATTTTTAAACATCATGAACACAATACAAAGACCATATATAGCATGAAAGAAACATAATAAGCATGAAAATGATATTGAGCAAGAAAGTGTATAAGGGTTTGCTTACAACTTTTGGCTTTCTAAAGAAAGGAAGTCAAGTATGAACTAGGACACTAAACCTATGCTTGTAAACCCTTTACCATAACTCTTGTAACCCTTGCTAGCCTTGATCTAACCCTTGTGAAAACCATTTAACTTCAGCCCTAGTAACCTTGTGTAGCTCCTAATTCAACCATAGAATCACCAAACAAACTTAAGAACTAGGTAGAGAATACTAAGACATTGAACTTTGTAGTGTAACTTGTATATTGAAATCAAAATAGGAGTGTTTGTGTTTGTTTTGTGTTGTGAACGACTTCAAGAGGGGTAGGAGGGTTATATAGGGCCTTGAGGAGGTGTTAGGAAGTTGCCTAAACTTGGAGGCCAAGATGTACACTTGTATTGATCTAATGAACCCTTGGTGACCAAGTTTGCTTAATATACAAGTATCCTAAAGTCCAAGGCTTATCACCAAGCCACCAAGGCTTGGTGAATCATCATATACACGTTCATATGATGGGAGGAGTGACTAGGTACTTAAACTTGGTATTATCTAGCTTACGGAGTGAGTTTTGGTCCCGGTAATCGCTAACGGTAAGTTATTAAGTCATGAAACTTAAAATCGGGTATCCTAAAAATATGAAACTTATAAATATGCTAGAACTTATCAATATACTCCATAATAAAATATAAAATGAGTGGTAGGTTCTATCGGGTGCTAAAACCCTGCTAAAAACTGGAAACACGGGTCTAAAACGCGTAATTCGCGTAAAACGCTGAACTGGAAAACGTAAAATTCCAAAACTTTTGGAATTGTCCTAAAATGAGATAAAATCATATTTCTATTGTTTATAATGTTTTATGGACATATCGGAATGCTAGAATGACGTTTAAACCTAAAAGTAAATCTCGGACACGACTTCGTGATTTTTGCAGAAATGATCCGACGAGTGTGAAATTCTCGGATTATCATTAAAATAGTTTAACTTACGAGAATATGAAATAAAAATTTCTGAGATGAATAGTGAAAAGTGAATAGTGAAATTTTCGGGAATAAAAGTTAACCTGAAATTGCGAATTGTTACAGTCAAATCACTAAAATACATAAACAATCAATTGGAAAATGAAGTACTTGAACTAAAAATTAAAATACATCAACTTGAAAAAGGTAAAGAAATTTTTGAAGAATGCAAGTCATGTCAAATGCTTAAAGATGAAAACGAAATACTTAGGGAAGAAATTCGCAAACTTAATAAATATGAAAATAGTAGTCGCTCACTTAATAAAATAATAAGTGTTCAAAGAACATCCGGAGATAAAACCGGTTTAGGATTTAATTCAAATGAAGCTTCAACAAGCAAGATTAAAAATGTCAAATTCGAAAATGAACCTAACGAACAAAAACCTCTAAAATCTAATCCTAAGTATATACTTGTAAATGATAGAAAAATACCTCTTGCCAACAATGAAGAAGTAAAAGCTTTTTATAAACCGTCTTTAAAAAACGAGGTAGGATCTTCTAAATCTAAGACAAGATCTAAAACACCACCACCTAGAAAATCAAATAATTCTAAACCTAGGTCTAAAACACCTCAACCAAGAAGAAACCAAAATAGGCAAAACTATAATAACAATAGTAATCAAATGTGGAACTACCAACAAAGCTACAATCCTTGGGGTATACTACCACCTTTCATGCATCCTAGTCAAATGTTAAACATGTTTGGACCAAACAACTTTGGACCAAAGAGACAATAGGGATCGAATGGCTAGATGAACTTTCCTTGAGGCAATCTTGAAGTTTCTCTCAACATAGACTTTTTCAAAGTCTATATGTCATATTGATGATTTTGAAGATTTTTTTGAAGACCACCGGGTACGCCATTCTTTCATAACTCATTGCCATGCTTAGATAAATATGCTTTAGTTGATTACATTGTTTGCATAGATATAGTTTGCTTTCTTCTCTCTACTTGTTCGATCATATATATACTCTTATACTTAATACATATAAAATATATATATATATATATATATATATATATATATATATATATATATATATATATATATATATATATATATATAATTGCTTGCACATAACCTAGATACGTCATTAGTTGACTTTCTAGAACTCCAAGAAATTGTTCTTTATCGAACCCTTTCCTTCCCCCCTCGCGTTAGTCTATTAAGTCCTCTTTTAGGAGACTCATGATGATGAAGGGATATGAGTCAAAGTGGACTTTTATCATGCAAGAACGCCTTCGCACGCTGACTCCTCTCAAACCAACCAGTCAACCGTGTGCAGCTGATAGGCCCACCTGGGAGAAAGTGCAAGTTAATATTGACCGTGGAAGTACAGGAAAATCCCCGGGTCGTTAAATCCCAACGAGATTGAAATTGTATTTGTAAACGATTAGGAGAGTGAGTGGTACTGAGGACAGTAACAAAAATGATTTGAGGGATGTTTACACTACTGATTGCTTGGTATTTAGATAATATGAAAATATATAAACTATAACAGAGATACAAGTAAAAGCACAAATAAGAAAATTAGATAACAGACAGAGACAAGTGGTATTTAACAAGTTACAAACTACAGGGGGTAAAAGTGAAACTTTTGAAAACTTAAAATTAAAGAAAATGGAAAATGAAATTGAAATTATGAAAATGATTATTATAATATTTAATTACTATTTAATTAATTAAAACTATTTAAAATCTAATTTAAACCTAAGTTAAATTAACTAAAAATGACAAATATTACAAATTAATCTAAAAACTTACAAAAATAATTTCTAAACCTAAATTAGAACTTAAAGAAAGTATAAAAAATGAAAATAAATATTTTTATCTTTTATGAGTATTTTATTAATTAAAAACTATTTAACTTAATTTATCTAATTAAACTATTTTAAATGACTATTAATACTAAATTACCTTAGAAAATTATGATAAAATTTATAAAACTATTTAATTACTACAGGAATGCTACAAAATTATAAAAAGTTGCCAAAAATTATATTTAAGCTAATTGACTAATTAAATACTTATTAATTAATTTTAAAGCTAATTTAATTAATTTAAATAAGAAAATTAGAAAATGGACAGTGGAAATTATGAAACTATTTTCCAAAAGTCTTAACTACTTTATAAAACTTAGGAAAAATATAAAAGTCTACTTTTGTTAATTAAAATTAAAGAAATATATTTAATTACTAATATTACCTATTTAATTATTTAAACTACTTTTAAATCTAATAAATAGTAAACAGATTAGGAAAAATCTAAGAAATTTATTTTAGCTACTTGAAGGTACTAGGTAATTTATAAAATTATAAAATTGGAAAAGTGCTTATTAATAAGCTGAGATGAAAATTAATTAGATAATTTCTATTAAATAGAAGCTATCACTATAATTAAAGTTTGCTTTTTCTGGTTTTTCTTTTATAAAACTACTAAAATACTTAAAATATGAAAATTTTACAAAGACAACTACTATGGAACCTCAGAATAAGCACTGTGAGTGCTTATTTGCTTATACAGTTGACTAATGTTGACCACACCAAGAAATAAGCTAAATTGGGTTATGTGGGGTCCACACTGGTTAAGTAAGGTTCACCTAAGTTACTTGAACTTATTTAAACTAGATTTGGTGAGATAAGCTCCTAGGATAAGCTGGAAAGCTAAAATAAGTAATTGCTTATTTGGTTTCTGACTCAGAAGTGGGACAGAGTTTGGGGACAAGTCCAGGTGGGGTCCACTAGTTTCTAGGTCAACCAAAGGGTCAAACCTTGTACCCTGGCAGGAGGGGGGTTGTCTAAACCAAGAGTGAACCACTAAGGCCCACTGAGTTGGCCACAATCAACCACCAAAGTGGTGATGGTGGGATGGTGGTCTGTGTAGCAGGGGAGCTTCTTCCCTTGCAAGTTTTTTTGGATGAGCTTATCTTGCACAATAAAAATCTTAAAAATGAAACAGATGTGGGAAACTAATGTTAAGCTGGTAGACTTAAATCCCAAGAAGTTTCAAAGGCTGAATCTAAACACTAAATTCTATAAAATTCCTTGAATTTTTGGTTTTTTCTGTCAAAGCACAATTTGACTTTTTAAGATTTTAAACTAAGTTGACTAAAATGAACTTCTAACTTGATTTTCTAAATGATTATATTATAATAAGCTATACTAAGACTAAAATAAACTAAATCACTAACTTATGAGTGGACTTGATGAGTTTTGGACTCAAATTCCACCACAGTTAACTGTGGTGATGAATTGAGTGTGATATTGACTTTCTTACTAATAATACCTAGTTATGGTGATTGTTCTGAGCTAATATTACCCTAAGTGACATAAAACAAACAAAAACAACAACTAAAATCACTTCTAGCACAGATGAACAACCTGATCCAAACACACCTTATACTAGACTGTTTTGTGATTTGTGAAGTAAATTGCTTAAAGAACTTATGCAACTGAACTACAATAACTTATTATGTTATATTAGATCTTAACAAGTACTTAGAAACAAAAAATTACCACAGATACATACTAATACTAATTATGCTAAGTTGACTGTTTGATTTTGATTTATTAGTGACTATGAATTCCAACTAACAAGATACTAATCTAATGTTATATTATTACTATTTAAGACTGAATAAGCAATAAGCAACTGAAAAAGCTAAGTAATAAGCAAGGCTATAGTATAAAGACAGAATTGAGATTTTTGATAACTTACAATAAGCTTTCCTGCTCAAACCATGAACCAAGAACAATCTTAAAGAATCTCCACAGATTCACTAACCCAAGGCCTTCCAAAATCAACCCTGCTCCATTGCTTATCACCAAGATCTTTGCAGCTTGACTTTCATTGACCAAATTTGTATTTATGGAATTTTTTATCTTAGACTGATTAGTAAGTTACTAAAAGCTTTATTGAGCTTATAGGGAGCTTATATGAACTTATTGATCCTTATCATTCAGTACAAACAACATTAGATATTATTGAGATTTTTGATTAAAATTTTGAACTTGCATAAACTGAAAAATTAAACCAAACTTAATTCTTATTATCTGAAAACCTTAAGAGTACACTGAAAATGACAACTTGAAAGTTGTAAAGCTTGAATTACACTGGAAATTGAGATTGACTAAATACGAAATAAGAAAATTACAATTGAACTAGATACTATGTCTTCTGCCTTCTCTTCCTTTTATAAGATTCAATTAGGGTTTGAGGACACCTTCTGAGCCTTTCCCACTTTAAATCTTGACCCTCCAATCTCTGAATTGATCATGGCCATTTAAACTTAATTTGGCGCCAAAATGTCTCCACGTTTACTTGGGGCCAAAGGTGAACAATTAAGGATAATTGGAGTGTTGTGGAGGTGTCAGGGGACAAATGAGAAGATTTTTAGGCAAGTTGGGGTGATATGGAAGAAAACAGAGGGCAGGCATGGTTTGGAGAGAAATTTTGGTGGGAAATGCATTAAATGAGGTGTGGGATAGGTGTGTGAGGTGGAAAGGAGGTGAGGGGATATAGGCTAGGTGAGCTGGGGGGTTAAGGTGGAACAAAACCACCTGGTTTTCAGCTTTGCAGGCGTGGGGGAGACGGGTGAACAGTAAGGGCGGTATTTGTGGGGTTTGACTTTGTTTGACCCGGTTTATATTTAAAAGGGATGTAGATTGGGTTGTTGGTTGGGCTGGGTAATAAAAGGGGTAGGGTGTGCTTTGGTGTGTGTTGGATTGGATTGGTTTTGGTTTTGGGTTTGGTTTTGGTTTTAAATATATAAAGGGTCCGTTTGGTTTTATTTCACACAAGGACCAAAAATGTAATTTGGGCAAAGTTAATGGCTGAGTTTGCCACTTTTCCAAAGTACTTCCAAGGGACCAAACCTGCAATATAACCATAACACAAGGGCAAAAGATGTATTTTTCCATTTTAAAAATCCCAGGGACCTTTTTTGTAATTTCTCAAACTCCAGGGACCATTTATGTAAATTTGGATTTTTAAGGGACTGTGGTTGTAATTTCTCAAAATGTTATCATAAGGACCAATTTTGTCATTTAAGAATAGTTCCAGGTTTATTTCCCATTTTTAAAACCTTAAGGACTAATTTTGACATTTTTGAAACTTGAGGGACTAAAGTTATCATTTTGTAATTTTTATCTTTAAAAGACTAAACTTGACAACTTATAAATCCCTAAGGACCTTTGATGATATTTTTCATGTTTTAATTTACCAGGGACTAGATTTGACAATTTTTGAAACTTGAGGGACTGAAACTGCCAATTATGCAAACTTTATACGTTTTTCATCTGTTTTTGCATATTTTGCATTTGAAACATATAAAACACACTTCTAAGATATTTTAAGTATTATGATGCATATTTGAGTGTTTTTGTATGTTTTGGCAGTTCAGATTGGTATAAAATGATGAGTATTTAGACACTCATCAATCCCCCACACTAAACTATTGCTAGTCCCTAGCAATATTTTGAGAAAAAATTTATGGATTTTTACTCTTTACCAAAAGCCACCACTTCTGGAGTAGCTAGGTGTAAGAACTGTGGCACACCTGATAACCGTGTGATTTTAGCAAACCACCAGCTGTCAACGGATTTGATTTGTCTTTACCAAAAGCCGTTTGCTTCTGGACTAGCCAACTCTTGATGGAATAGTCAACATCTTGGTGAGCTGATTACCAATTATGGTTTTTCCACTGCCTTTACCACAAGCCATAATCTTGCGGGCTAGTCAACTCATTCGCTTTTTAGGATATGGCGAGTTGAGGTACCATACAATTTTGGGCAAATTGCAAGCCATCAACGGTTTTGAGATGTCTTTACCAAGAGCCGTTTGCTCCTGGACTAGACAATCCTGTTGTGGGTTAGACATGGAGGATTGATACCATTATTTGCATTTCTAAGTGTTAAAAAACTGGTAATTTTGATCAAATGGGGGTTCTTGATGGAACATGTGTTTTGCATTCGTGAGAACGCTCCCCCACACTTAGAACTGAATATTGCCCTCAATATTCAAAGTACTTGGTGTCCCACCAAGACTTAGAACGTAAGAAGGTAATACTATTAACCTTTTATTTTACTATATTTACATACAAACTCACTTTTTTCTTTGTCTTATACCATTTTTTTTTTTTTTTTTTTTTTGAAAAAATATTTACATATGTACAACATGTGGTTCGTCTCCCCCACACTAGGGTGGTAGAAAGGGATGAGAAGACAAAAATATGGGTGACGACCCATATTGCTACTGTTTTTGATTACCGAGTCGCTAGCTTGACTCAACCTCGAATTGAATTGTCCATGAGGTAGCTACTGTTTTTGATTACCGAGTCGCTAGCTTGACTCGACCCCGAATTAAAATTGTCCTTGGGGAAGCTACTGTTTTTGTTAACCGAGTCGCTAGCTTGACTCGACCCCGAATTTATTGGTCCATGGGGTAAGTTTGGAGATCCGGGACAACCATTGGTTGTATGTCCCCTCCAAAATAGTGTTTTAGCCGATGACCATTTACTTTAAAATTGGGACCGTCGGGTTGCAATAACTCAACAGTTCCATATGGGTATACTTTTGTTATAGTAAATGGTCCAGACCAACGGGTTTTTAGTTTTCCCGAGAAAATTTTTAACCTTGAATTGAAAAGAAGAACTCTGTCACCAACGTTGAAAACGCGGTTCTTAATTTTAGAGTCATGTATCTTCTTAGTCTTTTCTTTATAGATTAAAGAATTTTCGTAAGCTTGATCACGTAATTCATTTAATTCGTTTAGTTGAACTTTACGGTGATCACCCGCTGTCTGAAGGTCGAAATTTGCATGTTTTAATGCCCAATAGGCCTTATGTTCTAATTCGATCGGAAGATGACATGCTTTCCGGTACACTAGATTATATGTAGTACACCCGATGGGTGTTTTGTAAGCAGTGCGGAAAGCCCATAATGCATCGTCCAGCTTATCCGACCAAGAGGCACGGTTTTCACCAACCGTCCTCTCCAGAATTCTCTTAATACCCCGATTTGAGACCTCCACCTGCCCACTTGTTTGGGGGTGGTATGCTGTAGAAAGACGGTGAGTTACACCATATTTCAGCATTACTCTTGCAAATTGTTCATTGCAGAAGTGAGTACCACGATCACTGATAATGGCACGAGGAGTCCCGAATCTGGCAAAGAGAGACTTTAAAAATTTAACGACTACTCGGGCATCATTGGTGGGTAAAGCTTTCGCTTCAACCCATTTTGATAGATAGTCGACAGCCACGAGTATGTGTTTATTCCCGCGTGAAGACGGGAATGGCCCCATAAAATCAATGCCCCACATATCAAATATTTCACAGACTTGGATGGCGTTTTGCGGCATCTCATTCTTTTTGGAAATATTCCCGTGACGCTGGCAAGCCTCACAGGTTTTGATAAGTTCATGGGCGTCTTTATAGATCGTGGGCCAAAAGAATCCTGAATCAAACACCTTTTTGGCGGTGTAGTTTGGGTTATGATGTCCCCCCGTGGGTCCATCATGACAAGCTTTAAGAATTTCCATGGCTTCTTGGCCATGGACACACCGTCGGATGACTTGATCCGCACATATTTTGAACAAGTAGGGGTCGTCCCAGAAGTAATGTTTTACATCTTTAAAGAATTTTCTTTTCTGTTGGGACGACATCCCTTTCACAACGAAATTTCCCGCACGGTAATTTGCAAAGTCGGCAAACCATGGGGTAGTGGTATCATCCCGAGTAGAGATTAGATTTAGAGTCTCCAGAGGAAAAGTTTCATTTATTTCTTTTCTCTCGAGAATATCCTGATGAGGATTTTCTAACCGGGACAAGTGATCAGCTGCAAGGTTCTCTGCTCCTTTTTTATCTCTTATGAGAATATCGAATTCCTGGAGGAGCAGGACCCAACGGAGCAGTCATGGCTTTGCATCCTGTTTAGTGAACAGGTATTTCAAAGTCGAATGGTCCGTATACACCACGCTTTTGTTTAAGATTAAGTAAGACCGAAATTTTTCGAAGGCATATACCACAGCTAATAATTCTTTTTATGTGGTGGTATAGTGTGTTTGAGCTTCATTCATGGTCTTACTTGCGTAGTGTATTGGCTGAAAATGTTTGGTTTTGCGTTGCCCCAGAACTACACCAATAGCAAAGTCGCTAGCATCGCACATAAGTTCGAAGGGTAAGTCCCAGTCAGGGGCAACAAGGATTGGTGCCTCGGTAAGCCTTTTCTTTAAAATAGAAAAAGCTTCGATGCACTCGGGGGAAAAGATAAAAGGAGCATCCTTTTCAAGAAGATGAGTCATGGGCCGGGCTATTTTGGAAAAATCCTGAATGAATCTCCGATAGAATCCGGCATGGCCTAGAAAACTCCTTATTCCTTTAACAGTGGTGGGATGAGGCAGTTTAGCAATAACATCAATTTTCGCCTTATCGACCTCAATCCCACTTTTTGAAATTTTATGGCCGAGGACAATGCCCTCCTTAACCATAAAATGGCTCTTCTCCCAGTTTAGACAAAGATTAGTGTTTTCACAACGTTGAAGCATTTTTTCTAAATGGGAGAGGCACGAGTTGAAAGAATTCCCAATGACTAAGAAGTCATCCATGAATACCTCCATGGTTTTTCCAATCATGTCATGGAAAATAGCCATCATGCACCTTTGGAAAGTGCCTGGAGCATTGCATAACCCAAAAGGCATGCGGCGATAGGCAAATGTCCCGTAAGGGCATGTGAAGGTAGTCTTATCTTGATCCTGTGGATCAATGGGAATTTGGAAGTAACCCGAGAAGCCGTCGAGGAAACAATAATACTCGTTTCCCGCTAGTCTTTCGAGCATTTGGTCCATAAAGGGCAGAGGAAAATGGTCTTTGCGGGTGGCTTCGTTAAGCTTTCTGTAATCGATACATACTCGCCACCCTGTAACCAAACGAGTTGGTATCAACTCGTTGTCCTCATTTGTGATAACCGTAATGCCACCCTTTTTTGGAACACAATGAATTGGGCTAACCCAAGGACTATCTGATATAGGGTAAATCAATCCCGCATCAAGAAGTTTGATAACTTCAGCCTTTATAACTTCGTGGATTTATGGATTTACCCTTCTTTGATGTTGCACGGTAGGTTTAAAGTCCTCTTCCATTAGGATTTTGTGTGTACAAAAATCCGGGTTTATACCCTTTATGTCTGAGAGCTTCCAAGCAATTGCTTGCTTGTGGGACTTTAAAACCTTAAGCAGCGCAGTTTTCTCCTCATCCTTTAAGTCTTTTGCAATAATGACCGGTAACTTATCGTTACCTTCCAAGAATGCATATTCTAGATGAGGAGGCAGGTCCTTAAGTTCAACCTCGGGGAAATCATCATTTTTCTCAACATATTTGACTTCCGCCTTATGAAGTTGTGGAGGTAGAACAGGAATGGGAGAAGGATCTTTGTTCAATAACTTCTCAAGGAGAAGTATATCCCCCTCCGGGTCAATCTTTTGGTAATCAATTCCTTCGGGAGCTGAATCACTTTGGAGAAAGGCCTCTAATTCCTCAAGGAGAAAATCACTTCCCTCAAACGGAGTGAGGGAAGGAGAAGAATTAGCGATTATGGGATCAGAAGAAGTAGTGGGATTACCACTCGGAAAATTGTCAGCGAATCCAAGGAATTCTTGAGCATACTCCTCTGATGCAATGTCAATGACATCAATTCGGTTGACCGAATCAGCATCATAATTCGAGGAGTATCTCGAGGTTTGATCAAGGTTGAACGTTATCGCTTCATTGCCAACTCGTAACGTGATTTCCTCATCGAAAACATCGATTAATGCACGTCCCGTTCTTAAGAATCCCCTCCCAAAAATGAGAGGAACTCTTGGATCTGCATCGAAATCAACAACGACAAAGTCTGCCGGAAAATGGAACTTTCCCACTCTAACAAATACGTCCTCGGAAATACCGAGGGGATGTGAAATTGAATGGTCTGCAAGCTCGAGAGTCATGCATGTGGGACTAAATGCCTGAAGAGAGAGCTTTTTCCAAACTGAGTGAGGCATTAAGTTGATGCTTGCACCAAGATCGGCCAAGGAAAAACATTCAACCATACCCGGGAAAGTACATGGTATTAGAAATCTCCCGGGGTCTCCTAGTTTTTCGGGAAGCTGTTTCAATAGAACTGCAGAGCAGTTCTCATTGAGTGGAGTTCGTGCCATCTCAAACAGTTTTTCCTTATTGCTCAACAGGTTTTTTATTGTCGATGTGAATTTGGGCATTAAAAGAAGAGCATCCGCGAAACTAATATCGAAGTGTAGTTCTTGGAAAATCTGAAAGAATTTTTCCATCTGATGATTAGCTTTGTCACGGAGCTTTTGGTCTTGCAATCGTGAGGGATATGGAATTGTTGTTTTTGGGTTGGCTTTTGGATTTTCAACAGGACCTTCGGTAGTTTCAAACATGACTCTTTTAGGAGGAGTTGGGACCGGGATAACTGGAGGAGGGATGTCATTGGTACCTCCATTATTATTAGGAAGTACCGTATCCGTAGTATCCTCAGTTTCACATTCCTCTACAGGGATAGGAGAAGAGGTAGAGGGAGCTGTAGGTCCTTGGTAAGAAACTCCACTTCTTGTGGTGATCGCCTTTACATCGCCCATCGGATTAGCGATCGTGTTGCTAGGTAAAGTAGTACCTGAGCCTGAGGGTCGATTATTTAAAGACTTCTGCAAATTAGATATTTGACCAATCAGCATTTTGTTCAGTTCTTCTTGGGATTTCATAAACTGTTTTAATAATTCCTCATGTGATGGTCCAGTTGGAACAATGGCTTGATTTTGGTTTGGAAGATTTTGAGCCCGATTATTCTGGAAATTCCCATGTTGCTGATTGTTATTACCCTGGAAGTGGTTTTGTTGTTGAAAATTACCCTGTGGGTAATTGTTCTGACCTTGATTTCTGTTATAATTCCCCTGGTTTTGATTTTGGTGAACCTGGTTTTGACCAGAGTTGAAATTTCCTTGGTTGTTATAACCTTGGTTCATTCGGTTCTGGTTCTGATTCTGGTTAAAATTTTGGTTCCTGTTTTGAGGCTGATTAAACCCTGGTGGTCCGATGTAGTTATTAGATCGGTAGCTCAAAAGGTTTCGATCTCCTTGCGGTTGGTAAGAATTACCTCCCGTATTATAGGAACCTTGAGCTGCATACACGTTTTCACGAGCCGAGCCACCGGAGGCTGGGCATTCTGTGTACGTATGTGGACCACCGCAAGTTTCACAACTTGGGTTAACAGTTTTGACCTGATTAGGATTATTCTGATGAATACGCAAAAATGCTGTAGACAAATCATCCATCTTTTTAGCTAGGATTGATATTTCAGTGCTTGCCGGAGTGTCTGACTTAAATGAGTCGTTCCTCTCAGCAGAGGAGTCCCAAAAATTATGATGGGCAGTCATGTTTTCGATTAAGTCATAGCACTCTTCAGGGGTCCTTTTCATAAAGGTGCCCCCAGCAGCAGCATTGATGGTGTCATGATGACGGAGTGTCAAACCATTATAAAAGGTATCAATAATGGTGACAAGAAGCATGTTGTGATTAGGACACCGATCAATAGCAAGTTTGTAGCGTTCCCATGCCTCAAATAAGGACTCTTCGGGAAGCTGTCTGAAGTTTCTGATATCATTCCTCAGCTTTGTGACCATAGATGGTGGAAAGTATTTGGCCAGAAATTTAGTGATCATCTCATCAAAAGTGTGGATCGAATTCTTTGGAAGTCGATCAAACCAGGAAGTCGCATGATGAGTGAGGGAATAGGGAAAGAGGTACAAACATAGGCCGTCATCGGTGACGCTATTTTGTTTCATGCTTTGGGTGACAGTTAAAAATTTGTCGAGATGCCTGTTGGCATCGTCACCCTGCAATCCGTGGAACTGGCACGTATTCTGGATTTGTTGTATCATGTGGTGTTTTAATCCAAAATCCGTGGCTCCAATAGTGAGTGGTGCAATTGGTCCACCCCTCCCTTGCATGGTAGGTTGACACAGTTCCTCCATAGTTCGGGTGTCAGGAACTGGTTCATCCTTGGGAAGAAATGGGGGCTCGTCGTTCATTTTTATTGTGTGTTCTTCCTCAATAGTACGTAACTCGGGTACGTTTTTCTTCTTTTTATTCTTTGTTTGTGAACGAGTGCGCATGCACAAAAATTATTTTTCAACACAAGATAGAGGCAAAACTACAGTGAACTTAAACCCAATAATCACAAATGAACAGCTCCTTTAAAAAAGGTACACTATTCACAAGGATACAATGGTAAGTTTTTAATCTTAGGTTTGGGAACTTATTATGTTCACACCCCCAGTTGGTAGGTGTTCTGCCTTGGTTTGCGGCGGTAAACTTTTATGTAATTATATTCACAGTAAAATGTTTTTGGCTTTTCGTGTATGGGTGAAAAAGATTGGACAATATTTTTGGAACTGATTCGTTAACCGAAATCGTTCCTTAAAGATTACTCGCAGGCTGGCGGGAGGAAATAAATGGATCCCTCTTAAGTTCGCAATTTAATGTCAGAACTTACCTTAAACCAACTGTATAGGTTGTAATCGTAAAGATAACGAAGTAATTTAACTTCACAGTTTGTTTTGTTGTTTATGATTTGTTTGGTGTTGTTAACACTTCAGGAGAAATGTTAATGAACGTTTTCAGATATGATTTTTGATTTTCATAAAAATTTACAAAGTGGTGATATTTGTACAGGAGGGTTTTTGAAAAACCACTAAACTTTTACCGTTTTGAAATACGCAACAACCTCCCCGGCAGCGGCGCCAAATTTTGACTCACCCAAACCAACCAGTCAACCGTGTGCAGCTGATAGGCCCACCTGGGAGAAAGTGCAAGTTAATATTGACCGTGGAAGTACAGGGAAATCCCCGGGTCGTTAAATCCCAACGAGATTGAAATTGTATTTGTAAACGATTAGGAGAGTGAGTGGTACTGAGGACAGTAACAAAAATGATTTGAGGGATGTTTACACTACTGATTGCTTGGTATTTAGATAATATGAAAATATATAAACTATAACACAGATACAAGTAAAAGCACAAATAAGAAAATCAGATAACAGACAGAGACAAGTCGTATTTAACAAGTTACAAACTACAGGGGGTAAAAGTGAAACTTTTGAAAACTTAAAATTAAAGAAAATGGAAAATGAAATTGAAATTATGAAAATGATTATTATAATATTTAATTACTATTTAATTAATTAAAACTATTTAAAATCTAATTTAAACCTAAGTTAAATTAACTAAAAATGACAAATATTACAAATTAATCTAAAAACTTACAAAAATAATTTCTAAACCTAAATTAGAACTTAAAGAAAGTATAAAAAATGAAAATAAATATTTTTATCTTTTATGAGTATTTTATTAATTAAAAACTATTTAACTTAATTTATCTAATTAAGCTATTTTAAATGACTATTAATACTAAATTACCTTAGAAAATTATGATAAAATTTAAAAAAGTATTTAATTACTACAGGAATGCTACAAAATTATAAAAAGTTGCCAAAAATTATATTTAAGCTAATTGACTAATTAATTACTTATTAATTAATTTTAAAACAAATTTAATTAATTTAAATAAGAAAATTAGAAAATGGACAGTGGAAATTATGAAACTATTTTATAAAAGTCTTAACTAATTTATAAAACTTAGGAAAAATATAAAATTCTACTTTTGTTAATTAAAATTAAAGAAATCTATTTAATTACTAATATTACCTATTTAATTATTTAAACTACTTTTAAATCTAATAAATAGTAAACAGATTAGGAAAAATCTAAGAAATTTATTTTAGCTACTTGAAGGTACTAGCTAATTTATAAAATTATAAAATTGGAAAAGTGCTTATTAATAAGTTGAGACGAAAATTAATTAGATAATTTCTATTAAATAGAAGCTATCACTATAATTAAAGTTTGCTTTTTCTGGTTTTTCATTTATAAAACTACTAAAATACTTAAAATAAGAAAATTTTACAAAGACAACTACTATGGAACCTCAGAATAAGCACTGTGAGTGCTTATTTGCTTATACAGTTGACTAATGTTGACCACACCAAGAAATAAGCTAAATTGGGTTATGTGGGGTCCACACTGGTTAAGTAAGGTTCACCTAAGTTACTTGAACTTATTTAAACTAGATTTGGTGAGATAAGCTCCTAGGATAAGCTGGAAAGCTAAAATAAGCAATTGCTTATTTGGTTTCTGACTCAGAAGTGGGACGGAGTTTGGGGACAAGTCCAGGTGGGGTCCACTTGTTTCTAGGTCAACCAAAGGGTCAAACCTTGTACCCTGGCAGGAGGGGGTTGTCTAAACCAAGAATGAACCACTAAGGCCCACTGAGTTGGCCACAATCAACCACCAAAGTGGTGATGGTGGGATGGTGGTCTGTGTAGCAGGGGAGCTTCTTCCCCTGCAAGTGTTTTTGGATGAGCTTATCTTGCACAATAAAAATCTTAAAAATGAAACAGATGTGGGAAACTAAAGTTAAGCTGGTAGACTTAAATCCCAAAAAGTTTCAAAGGCTGAATCTAAACACTAAATTCTATAAAATTCCTTGAATTTTTGGTTTTTTCTATCAAAGCACAATTTGACTTTTTAAGATTTTAAACTAAGTTGACTAAAATGAACTTCTAACTTGATTTTCTGAATGATTATGTTATAATAAGCTATACTAAGACTAGAATAAACTAAATCACTAACTTATGAGTGGACTTGATGAGTTTTGGACTCAAATTCCACCACAGTTAATTGTGGTGATGAATTGAGTGTGATATTGACTTTCTTACTAATAATACCTAGTTATGGTGATTGTTCTGAGCTAATATTACCCTAAGTGACATAAAACAAACAAAAACAACAACTAAAATCACTTCTAGCACAGATGAACAACCTGATCCAAACACACCTTATACTAGACTATTTTGTGATTTGTGAAGTAAATTGCTTAAAGAACTTTTGCAACTGAACTACAATAACTTATTATGTTATATTAGATCTTAACAAGTACTTAGAAACAAAAATTACCACAGATACATACTAATACTAATTATGCTAAGTTGACTGTTTGATTTTGATTTATTAGTGACTATGAATTCCAACTAACATGATACTAATCTAATGTTATATTATTACTATTTAAGACTGAATAAGCAATAAGCAACTGAAAAAGCTAAGTAATAAGCAAGGCTATAGTATAAAGACAGAATTGAGATTTTTGATAACTTACAATAAGCTTTCCTGCTCAAACCATGAACCAAGAACAATCTTAAAGAATCTCCACAGATTCACTAACCCAAGGCCTTCCAAAATCAACCCTGCTCCATTGCTTATCACCAAGATCTTTGGAGTTTGACTTTCGTTGACCAAATTTGTATTTATGGAATTTTTTATCTTAGACTGATTAGTAAGTTACTAAAAGCTTTATTGAGCTTATAGGGAGCTTATATGAACTTATTGATCCTTATCATTCACTACAAACAACATTAGATATTATTGAGATTTTTGATTAAAATTTTGAACTTGCATAAACTTAAAAATCAAACCAAACTTAATTCTTATTATCTGAAAACCTTAAGAGTACACTAAAAATGATAACTTGAAAGTTGTAAAGCTTGAATTACACTGGAAATTGAGATTGACTAAATACGAAATAAGAAAATTACAATTGAACTAGATACTATGTCTTCTGCCTTCTCTTCCTTTTATAAGCTTCAATTAGGGTTTGAGGACACCTTATGAGCCTTTCCCACTTTAAATCTTGACCCTCCAATCTCTGAATTGATCATGGCCGTTTAAACTGAATTTGGCGACAAAATGTCTCCACGTTTACTTGGGGCCAAAGGTGAACTATTAAGGATAATTGGAGTGTTGTGGAGGTGTCAGGGGACAAATGGGAAGATTTTTAGGCAAGTTGGGGTGATATAGAAGAAAACAGAGGGCAAGCATGGTTTGGAGAGAAATTTTGGTGGGAAATGCATTAAATGAGGTGTGGGATAGGTGTGTGAGGTGGAAAGGAGGTGAGGGGATATAGGATAGGTGAGCTGGGGGGTTAAGGTGGCACAAAACCACCTGGTTTTCAGGTTTGCAGGCGTGGGGGAGACGGGTAAACAGTAAGGGCGGTATTTGTGGGGTTTGACTTTGTTTGACCCAGTTTATATTTAAAAGGGATGTGGATTGGGCTGTTGGTTGGGCTGGGTAATAAAAGGGGTAGGGTGGGCTTTGGTGTGTGTTGGATTGGATTGGTTTTGGTTTTGGTTTTAAATATATAAAGGGTCCATTTAGTTTTATTTCACACAAGGACCAAAAATGTAATTTGGGCAAAGTTAAGGGCTGAGTTTGCCACTTTTCCAAAGTACTTCCAAGGGACCGAACCTGCAATATAACCATAACACAAAGGCAAAAGATGTATTTTTCCATTTTAAAAATCCCAGGGACCTTTTCTGTAATTTCTCAAACTCCAGGGACCATTTATGTAAATTTGGATTTTTAAGGGACTGTGGTTGTAATTTCTCAAAATGTTATCATAAGGACCAATTTTGTCATTTAAGAATAGTTCCAGGTTTATTTCCCATTTTTAGAACCTTAAGGACTAATTTTGACATTTTTGAAACTTGAGGGACTAAAGTTGTCATTTTGTAATTTTTATCTTTAAAAGACTAAACTTGACAACTTATGAATCCCTAAGGACCTTTGATGATATTTTTCATGTTTTGATTTACCAGGGACTAGATTTGACAATTTTTGAAACTTGAGGGACTGAAACTGCCAATTATGCAAACTTTGTACGTTTTTCATCTGTTTTTGCATATTTTGCATTTGAAACATACAAAACACACTTCTAAGATATTTTAAGTATTATGATGCATATTTGAGTGTTTTTGTATGTTTTGGCAGTTCAGATTGGTATAAAATGATGAGTATTTAGACACTCATCACACGCGAACACTATGGATGAAACAAACTCCTCTCGCCGACGTTATCCTATCTCCGCTACTATCTTTCAACCCATTTACATCAACTCATTTTTCACTCACACTTATACTTATATATATATATATATATATACATATATATATATATATATATATATATATATATATATATATATATATATATATATATACACTTATTCACATATTCCCGAACACACCTCAAACCCTTCATCAACTTAACACTTTGATCATTTTATCCAAAATTGTCAAAGGTATATTTTAATTATCGAAACGGTAATTAAAAATTGTTAAGAATTTTATCATCGAGCCAATAAACGTTTACGTATTTTTGATATATTATAAATCTAATTATATACGTATAAATATTTTTGTTCCAGAAACTAATTCCGCGAAATTTGGAAAATTTCAAAGGCGGCCCCCTTAATAATTAAGGGGACCGGCATGTTATCGAGGGCGGTCCCCTTAATGTTTAAGGGGACCGGCCATCTGACACTTCTAAATCCGTTTCTCCTCCTTAATTCCATTCCCAAACACTCCATTTACTCATTTGTTCTTCCCCACTGCTGCTGAGTACGAAACAAAACACCCAAAAACATCAAAATCCTCCATCATATCACCAATCCGGGGTTGTTTCGCAAGGGGCAAACATCAACCAAACATATAACAAGATCTTTTGTAAGTTTTCCAACATGCATTTCATCACATTTCATTCGATTTGGTGTCTAATCAATTATTATGCTTTTTATTAAAACTTATTTTAATTCGAATTTAAGTGCAATAGAAGCTAGAAATTGAACTACCAAATGCTTCCCATAGGATTAGAATGATGTATTGCAACTCAAATTTAGTATAACATATCATTTTGTCAAAATCATTAATCGCCCATAAACCCTTGTTAAATTTTATTTTTCTAGAGGCACATTGTTGATATAACTCTCAAAAACCACTTAAAACTTACTACATTACATTGTTTTAACGTCCTAAACAATCAAAACATACTTTTCAATTTGTTAGAAAATGGTTCATGAAGACAACATGGGCGTTTGGTTCATGAACAAACTATAACTATATGTAGTTATTTGAAACTTAAAACTTGTTCATAAAACTTGTTAATACTACTAAAATCAATAGACGTCATCAAGATATATAATCAATATATATATTGATGTTTTAGGATGTTTTTATCTAGTTAAGGGAGCGTTTGGTTTATCTCGAAAATGATATTTTTGAAAACTAAAATTCGCATTTTAATCTTTTAAACAAGCTTATGTTGTGTCAAACTCTTACGAAATGGAAGATATATAATCTAATATATATCTAGCCGTATTTCGAAATGAATTATGATATCATACTCCTTGATATTATATATTCTAAACGAGTTTAAAATCAAAATAAAAGGAACATTATGAAACTACTTCATTGAATATTTTTTTTGAGTCTAAGTAGAATTTCGTTCCACATAATTTGCATATAATTATATATACATATATATAACATATGCATGATAGTTGTTTTTATATTAATTCTATTTTGGTTGATTTGTTTAGGTGAAAATGCCTAAGACCACGGTTGGTGATGTATCCAAAACCAAACAATACATTCCAAATGTCTCTTCTACTCCCGGCATGTCTCCTTCAGTTGCATGTTTCTATCGTCCTATTGAAAATAGAAACATTCACGAAGGAAGAATTGTCGATCCATCTTTCTATGAATCTGATGACACCGAACGAATGTTCTCCAATATTCGTTTTGAATGTCTTTTCCAAATCAACGAACCTATCATTCCTCGTTTTATCCTCGACTTCTATAGCCAAGTGACGGTGCAAACCGATCCCTATGGTCATCTCCTCATTTCCTTCATGATTCAAAATCAATTCATTACTCTTACTCTTGCTCAATTTGGACAAATTCTTAGAATCCCATTCAACGGCCAAGCCGTTTTCTCAAATGAATGGGATCTCTCCACTCTTGAAAGAAATCATCCTCAGGATGGCCCCTACTATTCTGAGATTCCTAGTCCTGAAGATATTCGTCGAATGCTTGAACTAGAACGTCGTACGACTAGTCGAGTAATCAAGTCGAAGAATGTCGATATTCATGCCAATCAAATCCTCCTCAAAGAGCTAAGCCAAGATATGAAGAAGTGGGAAGAACTCATTCGAGAGAATGCGTTTGGTACCGGTGGTCACCGTGATCATGTCACGGCGAGCATTGCCCACATGCTTTATTGTGTTATTGCTGAAGAGCAATACAATTTGGCTTATCTTTTTGTTCATCGAATCATGTCCGCCAAAAACACCCCAAATGCCAATCTTCCTTACGGTATGTTTCTCACACGACTTTATCGTTATGTGATGGAACATTACCCACATCTTCAAAAAGACTACTACGTTCATATCCTTACTACGTTGAACCAACTTACTCGTGTTCGTACTCGTCGTCCTCGTAGTGACAAAGGAAAATCTCGTGTTCCTTTGTACTCTAGGGCTCGTGGTTCTACATCTCATCGTGATGACGATGATGATGAGGAGGAAAACACCTCACGTGTTAGTACTCCATCCCCCACGACCTTTGTTGAAGATCTTTCTGATATTGATGATACCGAGTATCAAATTCCTCTTCCTCATGAACGTACCGATGAGCTTCTCTTCACTCGTCAAACGTCTATCATCAACCGTCAAAAACAAATGCATGAAGAACTTCGAGGAGGATTCAAATCCGTTGGGAAGATGTTTAGGAAGATGCTTGGAAAGAAAAAGAAGTAGAAGATATTGACATGTTGCTACTTGTTATTGCTTGTTTATTTTAGACATTTGTATGGTTTGCTATTTGTCCGATTTATTCGGAAATACTTGTGTTATTTGGAATGATGTTTAGACTCTTATTATTATCATGCTTCTATCATAATATTATGCCATGCTTCTTTTCAAGATAGATTTTAATATGTTAATTTCCATGCAAAATTTGATTATATATATATATGCTTATATATCGTCATTCCTAGAGTATGTACTTCTAATAGAGCTTGCTGGAAAAACACACTTGAAAAATCACCAAATTTTGCAAATTTTGGGTTTCTGGTCGTCTGGGAAAACACCAGATGGGCGGCCCCCTTAATTCCCTAGGCGGTCCCCTTAATTATTAAGGGGGCCGGCATACAATTAAGGGGACCGGCCATCTGGAACTGGATTCACTGTTTTCTTTTGCATCTTGTGAACCCTTTCTCTTGTTTCAGCTACCATTTCCCATTTTAACCCAACTGATTTTAGAATCTCATTCAACCATTTCAAATACATACCTAAATCAACCATTTCCATACTATAAATTCCCTCCACAATCACCATTCTTCATCTCATCACTCACCATCTTAATCATCATGACTCCACCAAGCACCTCACACTCCAAAACCTCCAAGAAACAAAAACTTGTGGTCATTCCCCCAAAACAACTCTTCATTGACTTAACAAATGAAGACAACAAAACACCATCACCTCCACCCAAATGCTCATCCCCAAGTGCACCCAATGCACCATCTAAAACACCTTCCACTCATGGAACTTCCTCATCCTCCATACCCTCAACCTCATCAATCAATGACTACATCAACTCACACTTGTCACCACAAGTATCATCACCACCTCCTACACAAGAACCCATGTCCGCCCATCTTACCATCTCACTTTCACCAATAACACCACTTGATGCTCATCTCTCATCACCACCAATTACACCACCATTCTTTGCCAATCCCGTGCCTTGGAGGCTACTTGAATCCCATGGGGATACTTGTCTTTGTTGCATCCACAACCACACGGTCATCTTTGGCCTTAGAGATGAAATTCAATATATGTTTTCATATATTGAACATTTTCTTACCAACCCACCACCACCACCAACTCCACCATCCTCTCCAATCATTCCTCCACCACAATTCTCACCCATTCCTTCACGATCACCGTCATGCTCTCCTAATTAAGCATCTCATATGCTTAATAAATAAAGCCTCTACCACCCTTTTGCTTGCAAGCTCTATGAAGACCATGTACTTTTTCCATCATGATGTATTTTCCTAGTTGCTTATTTGTAAACTAGCTTTTCTACTTGTAATTCAAATTGCTAGTTGTATGTTGTGTCTTGACACAACCACTTATTTAATATGAATGCTTTCTTTTCAAACATGCTTTATTTTTTTATCACCTTATACATGTTTGCATGCATATACTTGTGCTTCTAATATATTTTTTTGCAAAGCATTCCATAGCTTGTTCTCTTGGTGCCCCCAAACGAGGAGGAGTACACATCAAGGGGGAGTTTCTACCCGTCAATTTTTCACGTTTGAAGATTGTCGGCAAGACCTTTTTGATTCTACAAAAAGGGGGAGAAGTAAATATAAACTCACTAAAATACTTGTTTAAAAATTAATTTTTGAGTTAATGAGTTTAAGTTTTGTAATCATCAAAAAGGGGGAGATTGTTGATATAAATAATGCTTAAAAAGGTTATTAATGTCTCTCAATAAACCTATGTTTTGATAATCACAAAACTTAAATCAAATTAAGTCAAGATTAAGAAGTAAACAAGTATTTGGTAACAAATATTTACTTCTACATCTAATATCACTTAAGGTATGCATAAACTAAGCATCTTATTCATTACATGATCAAAGGAAATTTTATCTTAAGACATAACATCTTATAAAATGATATAAACATTTTATATATATTTGTAAATCATTTTTGGTAATGCTATATTAAACCACAAAGATATGATTTCAAATTTCCAACCAAAAAGGACAAATTTTATCCAGAAAAACTTTTCCAACGTTCAGGAGGGCCGCCCCCTTAATTTTACTAGGCGGCCCCCTTAATGATTAAGGGGACCGGCCTCTAATTAAGGGGACCGGCACGCTCCCGAACAGTAAAATCTGGCCCTATAAATATTGGATCATTTCACACATTTTCCTCACCTTTTTGCACTATAAACTTTCTGATCCAACTTCCATTTCTAGATCTAAAATCCTTTGATCATATAATTCATAAGTCTTTGTTTCCAAGTTATCCAAAGCTTCATCCATTCAAGTGCAAGAAGAAGAACACTTCTCTACATCCATCAAATTGTAGTAGTGTTGTGAATAGCTAGTTTCATATTGTAGTTGTGTTAGATATTTGTAAAAGTGTTGTGTAAATTTGTTGATTGTAGAAACTAGGTGTGTTGTAAAGTAGTTTAGTAGTTGTGAATTAGTTGTGCATAGAAGAAGGTGTGAAGTTGTGAAGGTGTGAAGAAGGTGTGAAGCCTTGAAGAAGTCGTGAAGTTGTGAAGAAGGTGTGAAGCCTTGAAGAAGTCGTGAGATTGGTTCTAGCTACGATTAGAACTCGACATTTAGCTTAGTGTCGTTAACTCGTGTAAGCCAAGGTGTGTAAGGTTTCTCCACCATAAGGAGTTTGTTGACATAGTGAAGAAAACTCTCGAGTGTGGTACTCCGGGAGTGGAGTAGGGCAAGGAAGGTGTCCTTGTAGCCGAACCACTATAAATTCGCGTGTTGTGTTTTGATCTTTCTAACTCTATCTTTTCTTCATTACATTTCAATACTTTCATTATTACATTAGAATTGCTTATATTAGTTGTCATTTGAATTCACTTGAGATCGAATCGAAAGTTTTTAATAAGCTACAAAATATTTTGGTAATAAACTTTTAAAAGGACGTAAAACTATTCAACCCCCCCTTCTAGTTTTCCACACAGACATCCCTTATTAAATGCTTATTAGCTTTTTAGCTAACAAAGTTTGAGTTGATATTTATAAAGTGTAGGTTGTTTTAATAAAATTTAGCCAAACACCTTGCAACTGTTTATATTACTAAATAGGATATGCCGCCTTGTCTAAAAGTTGATAAGGTAGATGTGATTCAAAGGGCAGACGAGGTTTTCGAGGTTTCTGTAAGTGAGGTTATTGATGCTCAGACCCAAAACTGATAGCAAGAGCAATAGCTTGAATAAGGTGATCTTTACAATCTCAAATTATTGTTTCCTTTTTGTTAAGGTAAAAACTTTTACCTAATTTTCGTATTAGAATATTATTGCTCTTTTATAAGTACAAATCTGATTGGTGACTAGCTTTTTTAGGACTCAAAGCCGACTTATGCTCTTACTGCCAATAGAATATATATCTAAAGATGAAAAGGGCAAGAGATCTGCTTCGTAAGTTAACAGTAAGAGATATGTTTATAACGGATGTCATGTTTTATTATAAAGTTAGCTCTTATATTCTCAACTCTACTGGTAGATATTGGTAGATGTTCATGATTGGATTACGTTTGAGAATACACCGAGGATTTTGTATATTCATAACTCTAGAGACTGATTCGTGGAGCATTTTTTGTGGGCGCTTGGTTTTGAGCACCTACCTCAGTTTAGTCATGGAAGAAGAACACTAACAAGGCTCAACTGCATGCTTACTCCACTAGATGATGTTTATCAGCAAGTCATTTTCATACAAAGAGCTTATATATTTTGTGTTTTGATAGGTGGTGGAAGAACATAAGATGGGGACTGATTCGTGGAGCATTTTTTATGGGCGCTTGGTTTTGAGTACCTACCTCAGTTTAGTCACAGAAGAACACTAACAAGGCTGAGTAGGATTTCATCGAACTTTGTGAACCCTTTGGGGAGGCCATTGAGGTAGATTTTCTTTTTTCTTTTTTTTTAATTGTAACGGAGCATAACGAGCATCTATATTCACATTTTTTATATCCCTTTTACACTGAATTGTATTACCTGAACATGAGACTGGCAGTAATTAGTGATAGATACATGTTCTAGCCAGTGCCAAATATAGTTCTTGAAAGTGTATTTTTCTTGCAGGCCTAACGAGGAGGCCATATTTGACACACTGCTACAACTATGTATTCAATTGCTATCCTTTGGGAATGATCACGGTAATACAAAAAAATAGAAAGGAAAAAAAAGGTTTGAGCCAAAAAAAATTCTTTTATTTATCCATATTCATTTGAAGTTGTTTGCGTGCTGCTTCTTTGTTTGACTCAGTAGATGCTCTTACAACAAAATGTGGGAAGGAAGGGGATGGGTTGTTGAGCTATATTTGAATCACGTTAGCAAAATCTCGCATATCCGGTAATGCGTGTGTGGTATTTGAAACCTTAATGTTCTGCATGGCTTTAAGAGACTCAACAATATATATTGAATCATTAGCAAACCATTGATTTAAATAGACACATAAATATTGTTACAGGTCCTACTGAAAAGAATTATGTGTACTTTTATAAGCCAATGTGATGTAATAGACAACTGATTTACTATGTGAGTATGTATTTGTATTAAAATTATTTATAATTACAAAAGAAAAGAAAAAATGTAAATCGAAAAATTGCAGCCTGTAAAGTATAGAACTTCAATAGCGTTTGATTAATTCTTATTATATGGTGCTACAGGTTTTAATGAACGATCAAAAATATTTGCTCGTCAATGTGAACATGAACAAATGTCAGATGTCACCAAGATTCTTGCTGTCATTGCTCTTTATGCCGATCACACCCATTAGAGACGGTATGCTTAGCCTCATAGGTCAATGAATCAAAAAGCTCAAGAAGAATGGGAGATGAAGCAGGTGGATGTAGAAAAACTCCAAAGAGTAGACGAGGTTTGAATTTTTTGACATCTATTAATGCAGAGTATATACCAATGAGGTTTAAAATGATTGAATTTTTTGAATGTAGCCTGAAGGTAGTGGTGATATGATCAAATAAAGCAGAACAGTTAGGGACACTAAGGCTTTCATAACGGACATCTCTGCAACTACACAATTCAAGTTCTTCAATCCTATTGGGGACAAAGTAATTGGCGTTAGCTATGATGATTTAGTCAAGAGCCTAGAAAGTCCAAACCCCCACGAAATGATAGCAGATTCCAAGTAATCCCAGGGAAAAGCCACTCCGGTTCAGAATTATTTAAGATAAACGTCAGAAGTTTTTCAGGATGGCGATAACAGACGCAATCATTTGGTAATCATTGTTTTTGGGAAAAAGGATCGATTTTAATCTTTGCGGAACATCTGCATATTGTTGTTAAATAAATAAATAAAAAAAAAGATGATTTTTAGTGCAATGGAAACAACCTCTATTGTATTTGTAATAAATATTGAATTTTTAATGCAATGCCAAACACCCATATCGTTCTTGGTAAAAGATTGATTTTCGTTCTAAAATAGTATTTAATCAGCAATCCCAAACGCGCCCATACTAATCTTGGGAAAAAGTTGAAGTTGTCACAAACAAACGTATTGTTTTTTTTTAAAAGACTGGATTTTTATATTTGGATCATGTTTTGTTAAGCGATGCAGCTTCTAGAGCATTTTAAAACCATGTACCCCTTATACTCTTATACTTTCAGCATGTGTTTCTGTCTTCATGAGTTTCAGTATTCCTAACACTTTCAGCCCGTGTTTCAGTCTTAATGAGTTTCAGTAAATACAATGTTTCGGGCTCAGATAACGCTATACAAGAAACGTACGCTGTAGGCAAACAGTTAATTTGTTACCTTTGAGTTGTGAAACTCCTATTTTCGCTCTTTGTTTTTTATTAATGTGAACATGTTTTCGATAAATCTTCTTCAGTAACTATACTTTTGAATTATTCTATTTGCTTTTTGGTATTCTTCCTTTTCATTGTATACCAGAGTGCATTTCCTTACATCGTTGAAAGAGTCAGGTTCCATTCTTTTTTACTAATCTATGTGGACTGTATTGTGCTATTGCTAATATTATGTTAAACAGATACAAGTATTCATATCTACAGCTATGAACTCTATCAACCATGTATTTTATAGCTCAAGAATTGCTTCTCGTGGCATTGCCTTGAGTGAGTCAATGTCTGATGAGCTAGAAACTTATGGAAGCTCCCAAGAGTGCAGATTGAAAATGAACAACTACGTTTTTTATTCAACTTACTTGGTAGAAACTGTGTGTTGTTTTCTGTAGTGTGGTCTAACGTCAATGCAAAATTTGATGATTTGCAGCCCTGCATTTACCCGAATTATCACTTGAACAGTATGCTACACTAATTTTAGCTCCCTTGATTGGTACTCTCATCACTGCTCATATAAAAATGTTGAACAGATCAGACCAGTTTTACTTTTTTATGCTACTATATATATCACTTTTGGAGTGTCTACATAGTCATGACAGCTAACTTAGCGAGTTGGTGTTAATTCGCAGATGCTAAAGAACAATGTTGCACCCGCGCCAACAATGTTTAAACCATCGTTTGCTCCTCAAGGTAATAAGAAATATATATTGTTAAGCGTCAATAATTTGAAATTATTTATATTATAATCATAATCATATAGCATTTAAATTTGACACTTATATTTGACGCCATAAAGTTGACTAAGTGACTGAAAAATATCTTTTACCATTTTTGATGAAGAGAAATGATATATCAGAACACGGAAAAGTAATATGGGCCGTGGTTATACTTATCAAATGACCATGTACAAATTACACATCCCAACATTTGATCAATATCACCTTTATCTAAAAAAAAAAAAAAAAAAAAAAAAAAAAAAAAAACAACTTCTCATTGGTTTTTGAGGCTGTCATTAATGGGTGCGTGCATCAGCAAGCTCAATCAGAAAGCATCTTTTATGGCCATAATTTCATATTCATGGGCAAACATGAACAGTCTTGGAGGCATAGTGACTAAACAAATTAATTTCCATACTATAATATCCGAAAGACAATTTACACACATTCACAAAACGGGTGACTTGGACAGTTTTGTTAATGGGTCATCATGGGTTCAGTTCTACTTGGGCACTTTTTATACCCATATTTCCACAAAAATGAGTTACTCTTTTTTAGCTATCAGAAAGTAGTCAAATGAGATTACAGAAACCGTAAAATTAGTGTTTAATAAACTCTCAAGAACAAATCGGGGCGACGATAATCTGTTGTATGGAGCACAAGGGTTATTTTGTATATCTTACTGAGCGGTGACTTTGTGTTAGTCGTCTTGCTCAGTTTGTTGATCTTGCCACCCACGTGGGTGTGAATGTTCCTTTGTGAATAATTTGTTTAAGAAAGGTCTATTCAACAGCGAAGGAAACTGAAATTCCATACGCGAAGGATCAGTCACAAATTTGCAATCCGAAAGTTGCCACTTGGCTTATAGTAACCGAGATTTTAACTGGTGGGACGTTACGGAAATACCTAAAGGATTTGGCCATGGAAGTTTGGATACACGTGTGGCGATTAGGTTTTCACTTGATATAGCTCGTGGAATGGGGAGTGCTTGCATGTCCACAGGATCATTCACCGTGATCTAACACCTAGTAAGTCACATTACTCCTAATATAATTCAAGGGAGTAACCGGGTCGTAGCATAATGGAGGTCTGGTACTCAACTAGCTAATCTTTATGTTTAATCTTTCTAATGATTTGGTCATTGTGCTACTCTTGATTTTATGTATGTTATCGCAATTTGAAAACTTGAGCACAACCTTAGAATTGTGTTAGATTGTTGAGCTGATATTAAGAATTTTAGCAATTTATACTGAGATACTTATCTGGTAAGAATTTAAAGTGAGATACTGATCGGGTAAGAATTTAAACCTGCTGATTGCAAACCTCTAGAAGTTGCAAATTTGAGATGGATAAAGAAATAAATTTTTATATTTACTTAATAGTTGATGTTTAGTGTATGTTCTTAGCATTATGTTCGAATACCTCATTATGAATGTAAAAATCAATTACTATCTATTTTTATGTGATAAATTGAAAAGTAGTACTCTAGATTTGACTCCTAAAGTCCAAATCCTTAATGAAATTATTGACCTTTAGGGGGAGGAGCTAAGGAAACAAGTAGGCGCAGTTGCTTACATCGAATTTCGTTCCAAGGCTCAACAGGTACTTCAAATTTCAAACATTATAACCGAGTTTACTTCAAGTTTTTTGTTTTATTCCGTTATATTTACTAAGACTAGATAGCTTATAAAGTCATTCCTTTGTATTTGTAATTTGAATGTCAAATCAATTTTTGATACAGCAATCAAAGCTGTGCTACAACCATAATAAGGAGGAAGAGGAGGGTTAAGTGGAAAGGGTGTAAGTTGATTAAAGATAGGAATGAGGCTATGCAATACACGGCTACAGCATTTGTTCAAGGAAACGGAATACTGAAAGGAACGGGTGCACCATTTTACCTTGGTCTTAAAGGTTAAAGAATAGCTTCAAGATCATGAATTTTTGGTCTTAAAGGTTAAAGAATAGCTTCAAGATCATAAATTTATGTGGTATTTATTTACATGAATGCTTTGGTGTCATCAGATATTTGAATATTTGTATTAAGTTATATCTTAATTCGATTTATTTCAAGTTATGCAAGAATGCTTGAGCAGATTATATAAGGAAACACATAAGATCACATTGCATCTGCCTCAACATTTGCGAATGTGGTTGGTGTGCAAGTTATTATTTTTTTTACTATGTTAGTAAAAAATAGGCTTATTCCTATTTCTTTTTTTTTCTTTAAGTGTGTTGCACTTCTTTTAAATGTGTTATTCAAAGATCCTAAACCTGATAACTCGACCTCCTACTATTTGGTTGTATACTTTATTTTTGCGTACCAATTTGTAACCTTTTTCTCCCTCATATTTTATAAACGTTTGCTTTTTTCGTTCTTAATGCAATCAATAAATAGTTTGGTATATTTATAACTTATTTTCGTTAACTTAAGTTTTTTAACGATATTCATAAGGCTTGCTCTCCCATCGGGTGGGCTATGCTTTGATACTTTATTCTTGCGTACCACTTTGAAACTTTTTTCCCTTTCATATTCTATAATTGTTTATTTCTTTTTGTTCTTAATGCATTCAATAAAAAAATTGGTATGTTCATAGCTTAGTTTTTGCTAACTTAACTTTTATAAAGATATTCATAAGGCTTGCTCGCCCATCGAGTGGGCTTTGCTTTGATACTCAGTTCTTGCGTAGCACTTTGAAACTTCTTTTCAACTCATATTCAATAACCGTTTATTTCTATTCGTTGACTATTAACAAAAATACAATTAAACATAAACTAATACATTTTAAACAATAATAAAAAAAACACCGTAATTAAAAAACACAATTCCGTTAAGTAACACCATATGGAGAGGTTCAAACTATGGAAAGGGAATCATCGTTGGGGTTCTCAAAAAAGTATTACTACCGATCATCCTTCCTATAGCGATTCTGGCATGGGCCCTCCACCAAAAAAATGGAAAGGAAAATGTGAAGTTGCGGGGTGTAACAACAAATTGATTGGTGTTAGGAGTTTTATCACAAATGGAACTGGTTCTATGCTTGATGAAGAGGGACATGGAACGTATACGTCAAGTACTGCAGTTGGAAAACTTTGAAGCAAGTGTTAACACGCTTGGAAGAGATAATGGTACTGCTACTGGAATGGTTCTGTTTATACATTTGGCAATGTATAAAGTATGTGATGAAAATGGTTGCTTTGAGAGTGATATAGTAGCTGCTATGGATGCGGCTATTGATGATGGATTTCATGTGCTTTCTCTCTTGCTTTGTGGTGGATCTATTCCTTTCTATAACGATGATATTGCTATAGGGCATTTTCTGCTACACAAAAAGGTTGATAATGAAGCTTTTAATGTAAATAAATAGATACATCTATCGTACTATTATTGTGTTATGGTTTATAGTATGGCTATAAATTCTACACATTTATATGGATATCAATTACGGGAAAATGGTTGAACATTCATTTCTTTTCATTGTTAACACATTCAATAAATAATTTGGTATGTTTATAATTGATTTTCCTTTATACTTAACCCTTTAAGTAAAAAGCGAGGAAGGAAGGAACACTACTGAATGAAATCGACGTCAACCTCACCTTCCCTTAAAAATTATTAAACGTAATTTTCTATTAACTGAAACTATCAAACAAAAAGGTTGATAATGAAGCTTTTTAATGTAAATATATAGATACATTTGTCGTACTGTCATTGTGTGATGGTTTATAGCATGGCTATAAATTCTTCACATTTATATTGATATCAATTACGGGAAAATGGATGAACATTCATTTCTTTTCATTGTTAACATATTCAATAAATAATTTGGTATGTTTATAATTGATTTTTCTTTATACTTAACCCTTTAAGTAAAAACCAAGGAAGGAAGGAACACTACTGAATGAAATCGACGTCAACCTCACCTTCTCTTAAAAATTATTAAACGTATTTTTCTATAAACTGAAACAATCAAAATTATAATTACAAGTCATGCCCGCCCATCGGGCGGGCTTCGACATCTAGTGTGTATATATATATATATATATATATATATATATATATATATATATATATATATATATATATTTATATTATAACCCAATCTATTTTATTCAAACAATTCTCACATCTAGGAAACACATGAAAATTAAATTTCTTGCATTGTTGAATAATGCTAAAACATTCTTTAAAATCATGCATGCAATCTCACATGAATTGTCAAAATATATAACCTAATATATACCTTTGACGCTCATATGTTCCTACTAGATAGAATTACTTGCTTGCTTGTTCATTTTCTTAATTGTTCTTGCATGCATGCTTAGTTATGAATATATTACATGCTAAATTGTCTCAAAGAGTTGAACTTGCTTGAAACTAAACCTACAAACACAACATTTTCTACCATTTTCTGCCAAAAACCCTTTTCTGGTAATCTGGGAACCACCAGATGGACGGCCCCCTTAAATCATAAGGCGGCCCACTTAATAATTAAGGGGACCAACCTCTAATTAAGGGGACCGGCCATCTGATGGGCGAGTTTACAGAATCTTTTATGCTTTTTAGCCCATTTCATCCTACACTTCCCAAAATTCACAAACATATTTTGTCCTAATCCCTCCAACAAACATTATCCATCCCTAATCACATAAATCCTAAACTATAAATACTCCCATTCCTCAAACTCTCCACTCATGTCATCATGACTTCCCCCATCAACCCAAAATCAAAAGCCTCAAGGCTAGCAAGGATGACCGAAAAAACCCGTTTGGTGAAGAAAAACAAGCTCTCGTAACAAGTCCATCTCAACAAACGTAATTGGTAATCAACCAACACCTCCACCCACTTATTTTCCCGACTATACTCCAAATCCTCAAGATCATTCCATTGAACCATTTTACAAACCTTACCACATTGGCCAAACATCCACCTTCTTTCCAATCTACACATCTCAACCTCAAACCAACTTCAATGAAACCTCTCACAATCCCTATAAATTTGGTCAACCATGCAACTTCACTTCCAACTACACACCCCAACTCCATCCATTTCCACCAAATGATCCAATCCACATCCCCACGGAAAAGCAAAAGTTCCATGAAGAAATAAACCAAATCCATGACCTGAGTGATCTCCTTGCTATGCACCTTGCACAAAGCAACAAAGGCCAACCTCTATCATCACCCTACTCAAATTGCTTACCCCACTCTCTCAACTTAGATCAAGTTACCAACCACACCCACTATTGCCATTATTACATCTTCCTCCAAAAACAAATCCTCTACTTGAGTAAAGATATTTCTTGGATTGAATATCTCCTCACTCGTACTTATCCAATACCTCCATTAACCCGATATAACATCGTTAGATCCACCTCTTCCGCTCCATACCCTTCTCCATCAAACAACTAAGCTCAATGCTTATGTCTCCCTAAAACAAATAAAAACGTTCAACCTTTTGTTGCAAGCAAGTCTAAGCCCTCTCTTAGGCAATTTAGGACCCTTTTGTTTCTTTAACTTTTGTTGTAATCAATATGCTTCAAGCATATTGAATGTTGTATTGATGCTCATATGTGTTATATGACCATCTTGAATGCTTGAATGAATTAGTTATCTATGGTTGATTTAACTTTTGCTATGCATATATATGTCTTTTCTTCTTCACATGTTTTTGTAGCCAATAATTCCATAGCTCAATTCCTTGGTGCCCTCGAACGAGGGGGAGCACACATCAAGGGGGAGCTTTCATCCCGTCTATCTTCATTTATGAAACTAGTCGGCATAACCTTTTTGATTCTACAAAAAGGGGAAGAAGTGAATATAAAACTCACTAAATACTTGTCTAAAAATTAATTTTTGATTTAATGAGTTTAGGTTTTGTAATCATCAAAAAGGGAGAGATTGTTGATATAAATAATGCCTAAAAACATTATTAATATTTATCGATATCTCTATGTTTTGATAATCACAAAATGTAAACTCATTAAACTAAGAATTACGACGTAAACAAGTATTTAGTCGTAAATATTCATTTTAACAACCAAATCACTTAAGGTATGAATAAACAAAATGCCTAATGCATTTTATGATCAAAGGAACATTTTCTTAATCACTAGATTTTTTTATAAAATATCATAAATATTTTATATCTTTTAGAAAATCATTTTTGGTATTAAATAAATATATTAAATCCATTATAAATATATAAATTCAAATTTTCAACCAAAAATGGCAAAAATGTTCCAGAAAAACCTTCCCCGAAAAAAGACAAAGCTGGGTAACGTTCAAATAGGGCGGCCCCCTTAATTTGCTAGGCGGTCCCCTTAATTATTAAGGGGACCGGCCCCTTAATTAAGGGGACCGACCCCTTAATTAAGGGGACCGGCCACGCTCCTCAGCCCTCCAGCTTTGCCTATAAATACTGGACAATCCCTGGATTTTTTCCTCACCTTTTGCACTCCAAACATTCTGATCTAAATCTCCTCTTTATTCTTTCACACTTCTTTGATCATATAATCATAAGCTTTTATTTTCAAGTGATCCAAGCTTCAACCACTCAAGTGCAAGAGAAGAATACTTTTATTCATCAAGACAGGAAGTATTACAACTTTGTGTGATCCCATCATGTAAGTTGTTTGTGCATTATCATTTGTAAATTATTCATTCATTTGTGTACAAGTTGTGAATATTAGTTAGATAGGTGTGAACATAAGAAATTAGGTTAGTAAGGTGTGTAGGTAGTGAAGTTGTGAAGAGATTGTGGTCTGTAAGTAGTATAGGTGTGAAGAAGAAGTGGTGTGAATAAGTTGTGAAGAAGTTAGAATAAGTTGTGAAGAAGGTGTGAAGAAGTAAAGTAGTGATTAGTGGTGTGAGATTGGTTCTAGCTAGAATTAGAACTCGACATTTAGCTTAGTGTCGTTAATAGGTGTAAGCAAAGGTATGTAAGGTTTTCTCCGCCATAAGGGAGCTTGTTGACATAGTGAAGAAAACTCTCGAGTTAGGTGCTCGGGAAGTGGAGAAAGGAGACGAGGTGCTTCGTAGCCGAACCACTATAAATCTCTTGTCTCGCCGTTCAATCTTTCCATCTCTTACTTATTATTGTGCAAGAGTAGATTTCACATAAACTTGAATCATCATTTTTGAAACAAAGTTTTTATAAAATTAAAAAGACGTAAAACTATTCAACCCCCCCCCCCTTTTTAGTTTTCCACACAAACCTTAGAATGATCAATGTTAAAGTTTAAATGTGTGAAGTACAATTGGGGGTTTATCAAGGTTGGGTATTTAAAAGACCAACACCCAAATTTTAGGAAAGAGCTTCAAGGGTCTTGGCGCGTTGACGCGCAGGTGACGCGCCAGTCTCGTAAAACTTTTTCTCAAGTTGGTTCCTGGTCTATAAATACCCCACCTTGGCTCTTGTATTCCTCACCACTTTCCATTATTCTTTCTCTCTATATTCTTTCTCTCTAATCCTCGAATTCTATCTTGTGTTCTTAATCTTTCACACTAACTTCTTTAAAAGAACACATCTCCTTACAAGAGAAGAATCACAAGAACCTAATCCACTCTTGTGATTGTGTCATGGGTATTCTTATTTTTACCCTTTCTATTAGAATCGAGTAACTAAGTTACGTTAGGGCTTGATTAAACAAACACTCATTCATTCAATTGTGTGTAAGGGAAGTCTTGTGTCTTGGTGACCAAGCCTAGATCATTGAGAATTTAGTTAGGGTTTGATACTTCCGGTGGGAAGTCTTGGTAGTGGTCTTGCTGACCCTTAGGTTAAGTCGAATCAGGAGATTCTTTTGGGTGGTTTCCGAGGGCAAAATACTGTTGGTGAGTAACTCCTTCTTTGTGAGCATCGATATTAGGGAATATAGGTGGAGTGAATTGTAACGGTTTGTAGTCCACCGAAAGGATTATACTAGTGTAATTGTATCAGTTTCGTCGATTCACAACTGGACATATGGATGGTATAAACCCCCCGTCCCGAACCAGTATATATCGTAGTGTCTCTTTACTTACTTTATATACTTTGGATTGTGATTGTGTTAGTGGTTGTTATTACTTAAACCACTTGGTATTCTTCGAGGCCTAAAGTTTTTAAAAATTCAAAAAACCGAAGAAACCGTATACACCCCCCCCCCCCCCACGGTTCTACAATTGGTATCAGAGCGGTATACTCAAGTTTTTTAGCGTTAAAACCTTCCCGAGAAGCCATTTTAAGTTAAAAACTTCTTTTCCAAAAATCTAAAATCCTAACAAATATTTTTGGTAAAGTTGAGTACAGATCCATGGCTCAAGAGAACTATGTTGAGGGGTGTTCTGTTAAAAGACCACCTTTGCTAGAGACCGATGGGTTTTGCTTTTGGAAAACCCGGTTTGAGACCTATGTTAGGTCCAAAGATCTTAACTTGTGGGAGATTATTCAAAATGGCAACTTTGTTTTCATGATGCTTGATCCCGAAACCAAGTTGATGGTTGAGAAACCATACTCGGAACTAAAGGATGATGAGAAGAGAAGGCTTATCAAAAATGAAAAAGCCAAGATGTTGATCTACAATGCTCTACCTCGAAGGGAGTTCGAGAGAGTCCATGTGTGCAAGACCACCAAGGAGATTTGGCATTCACTCATCATGGTAACTTACAAGTCAAGGATTGTAAGATCGACTTACTCATTCAACAATATGAGAAGTTTTCGATCTCCGATGAAGAAACCATTGATAATGGTTACACATGGTTCAGTGCTATTATCACAAGCCTCATGGCTCTAGATCCTAGTTTTTACAATAAGAACCATGTGAGAAAGTTTCTTCGAGCTCTTCCAGTAAAGTAGTGGCCGAAGGTGACGGCCATTGAAGAAGCCAAGAATTTGGCGGAACTTCCTCTTGATGAGCTTATCAAAAACCTTAAGGTCTATGAAATGATCCTTGAAAATGACAAGATTGTCACCAAATACAAGAAGGAGAAGGTTAAGTCTTTTGCTCTCAAAGCTAAAGTCACTAAGAGTCAAGCTAGTGACGATAGTGATAGTCAAAAAGGAAGTGATGATGAAGACGATGAGCATGACGAGGAGTACAACTGATTCCTCCCGGACTACACATCTTTTACTTCTCAACCACTTAAGATAAAATGGTCAATAATAAAAGGACAAGGGCAAGCAGCCCGGGAGAGGAACGCAAGTTTACCAAGGATAAAAATATCCTTGGATCGTTTATGTCCTGGTGAGGCGTGATATCCTAAATACTATGACTTGTGAATTGTTGAAAATAATATTAGTATAGGAATATAGGAATCTGATTGACTAACACTGAATGTGAATAGTAATAGCTCTGTCACAGCTAGTTCAATTAAGAAACGTACAATCAGAAACCTTAAAATATAAACTATTTACAAACGTACGTTTAAGTTTAAATAAACGTAAACGTAACGTATAAAATAAAACTTTCCCAAAGAGGGAATTTGCATGCCTGAACGGCTTAAATGCAAATTAAAAGGAAATAAAATAAGTAACTATAATTTATAAAGTATTTAAAATAATATTTACAAGTGTTATATTAATTATTATAAATAAAAACTATTTATTTATTATTTATTAATTTACATACATATAAAGAAAATGTAAAATAAACTAAGAAAATAAAACTAAAACTTAGAAAAGTCTAAACTAATATAAAAGAAATTTAGAAACTAAAAATATATTTATTATACAAGTATATTATTTATTATTAATTATTTACTATTATTTATATTACTAATACTATTATTAAAATTATTATATATATTAATTAAGCAAACAAAAATCTAAGACTTTTTACATAAATCTAATATACTATTAAGAAGCTAAGAAAAATATAAAAACTATATTTTATGTATAGAAATAATAAAACAAAATTAAAAATTATTATTTATTAATTTAAACAAATTAAACTAAATTAATTATTATACATACTAAACTTATTTATAAAATTATGAAACTTTTTATAAAACTACTTTTCCATCATAGGAATCCATATAAAATATAAAAAGTTTGTAAAAATTATAAATAAGTTGTTTTAAAAATTACATACTAATTATTATTTAAAAGAAAAGAAAACTAAATTAATTATTATAAATATCATATGAACAGTGAAAATTATGAAAAAATTACAGAAAGTGTAAAAAGTTATGAAGATGCTAGGAAAAATAAAATGTGTACATCAGCTTATCCTAATAAGCTGCTATAAGCAAAACAGCTTATATAAGCCATAAGGACCAAAAGTGGGTCTTATACATTGTTTGTGGAGAACCAAATGAGAAAAGACCCTAGGGCAACTGGTATCCAGGTACACACTATCATCCTTCCAAAGGGGGAGGTCTCAGGTTCGACCCTGCCTCACCCCTTTTTGCCATTTTTTTTATTTTTGTATTTTTCTTTTTGCAAAACTAATAATAAGCTATATATAAGCAACTTTAACAAAGGAAATATTTTTATAATTCACAAATAAGCTCTGTGTGAGCTTATTTGTGGCTCAGTTGGCTTATTAAGGCCAAACTTGGATTTTTCCTAAGCTAAAAGCTATGAATAAGCTACAAAATAGAAAATTAAGCTATAATCTATTAAGTTATACCTAAACTAAGCTAAACTAACTTAATAAGCTAAAGGAATAAGCTGCAAGCTCAAATAAGCTCAACAAAGCAAAACTGAATCCAAGACTCTCCACAAGGCCAACTGTAGGTCTGAGTGAGGCCCACAAATAAGCTCAGGGGTCCAAAATGAACTTTGAGCAATCAAGTCCTCCTGGGTGGCTTCTCAATAAGCCAAAAAGTAATCCCTAAGATCCACTAATAAGCACATGAGAATCATTTGAAAGTTGCTGAGTTCACTGAGTCACCCAGTTAACTGGGTGGTATGGGACAAAGAACAAGCTACATGCAGCCCTAATAAATAAGCTATAAATAAGTAATTAAGCTCTGAGCCTTGAAGTTTGGCAGAAGAGCTTTCCAAAAAGTCCAAGCTCACACTGTGGGACCCACAGGTGAGCTTTTGAGAGGCTTATGAAAAGTCCTTGTGCACAATGTGTAGGGTTGCTTATAAGCAAACAGTCCATTCAGAACTATGATTAAGCATTAAAGAAAAAAATATTACAAAACTATAGGTATAACTATATACAACTAATTTAAACAAAGGAGATCTTATTATATTTTACAAATAAGCTCTGAGTGAGCTTATTTTCTCCTCAGTTTACTAAAATAGGCAAATAAGCAATAAGCCTTCTAAATAGAAGCTATCACTTAGCCTTAAAAGGGCTTTCTTTTTATGTTTTCTGTTTTCTAGAATACTTAGATACTAATATTATACAAGTATTAAGAATTTGGAACTGTGCAAACATGAAATAAGCTGGTTCAAGAGCTTATGAACCATACAGTGGGATCATGACATCCATAGTGGGGTCACAAGCTCAGAAATAGCTTGAAAAAGCTATACAGAAAGCAAATAAAGAAAAGGAACACATGAGCTACTCCAAATGATACTTATAAACAATGTTATGCACTGGAATAGGTCACATAGATGCTAGCTTATGGTTTAGTCAGTTAAGTTTTTGATAGCTTAACTTGGATTGAGTTGAGGCTTGTTAAGCCTATAATAAGCTACACACATTAAACAGAAAGTAAAAATAAGTTTGTACAAGTATATTAGTCATATATATACAAGCATGTGTACTGGGAATAAGCCAATAAGCTCTTAAAAGCAAATAAGCTATTTCAGTACCCTGCCATTCCAAACAGGTCCAAATAAGGAACCTTTGGACCTCTGTGGGGTCCACAGAGGTGAAAGGGAGTCCAAAATGGAACTTGACCCTGAAAGATGACCAGGTCAGCTTTGAAATAAGCCAATAAGCTAGGCTTATGGCTTATTTCTGAGGCTTGGGTGGGTCTTGGAGTTTGGGTATAAAACCTGAGTGCTCAGGTTTTAGCTTCTGAGACAGGTAAAAAGGAGGTCAATTAAGCTAGGTTCTAATAAGCTAAGGTTCAAAATAATACTAGGTCTGAGAAACTAAACTAACAAGCTACAAAATAAGCTAAGATATGAGGTCTGGGACCCACTGTGATGGTCACAAATCACCACCAAAGTGGTGGTGATGAACTGAATCTAAATGAGCAGGGGAAGGGTCTTCCCTGCAAGTAACTTTGAGGGTGAGTGGGACCCAGGGTAAAAATGCTAAAACAATAAGCTAAGTGGAATCTTAAATTACAGCTGGTAGACTATAAGTCCACAAAAGCTCAAAGCCTAAATCTTAATACAAAATCCTAAACAAATCTTTCTATTTTTGGTATTTTCTGAAAATAGATATTTTGACTTTTCAAGAAACTAACTTAGTTTGACTAATATGAGATTTTAACCTTTATAACTGATTTGAAAAGTTGAATTATGCTAATATGAACCTATTTTAAGCTAAGATAACAACTAATGAGATGTTTTTGAAGATTATGGATCCTAAATCAACAACAGATAGCAGCTATGATGATCAATTTGTCATTTTGACTTTTCAAAGAACTACCACTGAATTTGTTTGTTAATATGAACTATATAGACCTATTGTAACTAGCATACACAGAAAATAACAATGAAAATACTACTGATCACATCTAAGACAGTTAAACCAAACACACCTATATAAGACAGATTACACTAAAACTTTTATATCTAAAGCTACAACTATAGATTTTATGACTAAAACAGATTATATGAATTACAATTACACTATTTGAACTGAAATTACATAACAGAAACAATGAAAATCATTAAGCTAAGAATTGAGAATTTGCTTACAAATTGGAATCAACTGAGAACCATGGAACAAGTACTGAGAGCATAACCTATAGCCTCCCATGAGGCTCTAAACCCAGGGCAATCCTTAATTCACCCTGCTCCTTGCAGTCATCATCAAGAACATAAGATTTTTTTATTCATTTTTCTATTTTCTACTTTTTAATGATTTTTGAAATTTAAAAGATTAAAGTTAATAACATGGAGTCTAAAAGCTTTTTAAGGCCTAGGTCCGTCCATTTAAACAACTATAATCCAACAGAAACATACATGGATGACATGAAATTTAAATTGGTACAATTCTGAGAAACATGAAATTAAAGAGAACCATGATATTTAAACTGAAAATAGAGTTCATTACACTACTTTGGATATCAAAACAACATTGAAATTGTAAATTTGATTACACTACGAAAGCAATAAAGATTTAATTAGACTACTTGACCTAGGCTATTCCAAAGGTACTTGTTCTTCTGCTCCTTCCTTTCTTTTTATACTGGTTGAACTCCTTGGAGACCAAGGTTTGAATCCCACTTTAAATTGTGCCCCTTGGATCTCTGCAACTCATCTTGGCCCTTGATTTATCTTTTGGCGGGAAAGTCTCATTTGACAGTTGGGGTTGCTTGTGAGGGTTTTCAGGGGCATTAAATGGGTTTGGGAGTTTGTGGAGGTGGAGGGTATTTGGTAGGACAGCTGAGCTTATGGTGGATGCAAGTGGTGTGGGTTGCAGAAAAAGGAGGGGGTGAGGTGGAAGGGAGGTGAACAGTGGGGCAGTTTGCCTGTTTTATTTAAATTACAAAGGGTTGGGCCGGGTTTTGTATTTGGGTCCAAGTGGTGGACTGGATTGGTGCTATAATAATATAGGATCCGTTTGGTTTGTATTAGTACAAAAGGCCCAAGGACTAAATTTGTAATTTCTGTATTCTTGGAGGACCAAACTTGTAATATTTTCAAACTCCCTTCTAGGGACCAAACCTGCCAAGTAAACATAACACAAGGACCAAAGTTGTATTTTTATTAATTAATAAACTTAAAAGGACCTTTTATGTAATTTTGGATATTTGAGGGACTAAACTTGTAATTTCCCAAAAGTTATTAAAATTGTTCCATTTTGTAAATTCATGCATAGTACAAGGGTATATTGTGAAAATTCAAAGTTTTGAATACCCAGGGACTATTTTGCCAATTTTGTAACTTGAGGGGTAAAAATTGCCAGTTTGTGTAAACTTTTGTCCAGGGATGTTTTGTGAACATTTTTGGTTTCCCAAGGACTAAAGTTAACTTTTCATTCATTTAAAACATTTAGGGACTAGTTTTGACAAATTGTGTAACTCCAGGGACTGAAAATGACATTTGTGTGAACTTGATCAGTTTTCACTTGTTTTTCAATCTTTTTGTACCTGAATCACATATAAAACACATTGTGATGATATTTATAACATTTGTTTGGTTATTTGTGTGTTTTTGGTTGTTTTGTGGGTTTATACAGTATAAAATATATGTGTAATTAGACACATATCAAATCCCCCACACTAAACTATTGCTAGTCCCTAGCAATCTTTTATTTAAAACTTAATGGATTTGAAAAATTCTTTACCAAAAGCCATCACTTCTGGAATAGCCAGGTGTAAGAACTGTGGTACACCTGATAACCGTGTGATTTTGAGCAAACCACCAGCTTTCAACGGATTTGATTAGTCTTTACCAAAAGCCGTTTGCTTCTGGACTAGCCAACTCTTAGATAAATTATTAATATTATCTTTGGTGAGTTAATTACCAATTATGGTTTTCCACAGCCTTTACCACAAGCCATAATCTTGCGGGCTAGCCAACTCATTTGCTTATTAGGATATGGGGAGTTGAGGAACCATACAATTTTGAGCAAATTGCAAGCTGTAAACGGATTTGAGATATCTTTACCAAGAGCCGTTTGCTCCTGGATTAGCCAATCCTTATGTGGGTTAGACATGGCGGACTGATTACCATTTGTTGTATTTAGTGTAAAACACTAATACCAAATGAAAAAATTTTAAATTTTGGTCATTTTTGGGGAAAAGGGCATACAAGGGTATATAAGTGATCAAATTCGCCAGAATTCCCCCCCACACTTATTATGAATATTGTCCTCAATATTCAAAGCTAAGTGGGGTAATACAACAATTATTTTATTTTTTTGTATTTACAATTTTTTAGTACATTTTCAAGATATATACAACATGTGGGCACACCCCCACACTAAGGTGGTACACACGGGTGAAAACCCATGCTTATGCTACTTGTTTTGATTACCAAGTCACTAGCTTGACTTGACCCCGAATTAAATGGTTCATGGGGAAGTGGAGTGGGATTGCCACTCAAAGATTGGGTGAGAAATTGGAGTGGGATTGCCACTCACAGAATTATGAATGTATAAGGTAAGGAGATTATTTTTGGTCTTTTGTATTTTACAATGTTTTTGTATTTTTAGATTTATATATATATGTACAAAAGATGGTTAAAAAGAAAACCTAAATGAGATTTTCAATACATGCAACTGATTTAAACGTAATCTATATCTTTCCAGGGATAATACTAAGCACAGTAAACCCTTTTTTAGTATAAACATGGTGTTTAATCACATTTAGACCTAGGAATATCAAGATTAGGAAAATTGACAGTCAAGTGCAAATTAAAGCACACATAGATTTTAACCATAAGATATTTTTGTATTTTATATTGTTTTTTGAAAAGAAATATGATACAGTATATAATCACTACCTCCCAGGCTTGTGTCAGGTTTACCACGCAAGCTAATTACTTGTGAATAATTAACTGTAATAAATTTGTCCTGACAGCCTGGCAGTTGAATGATATAGTATAATATACAAACAAGGATAGGTATTTCAACAAAATACAAAATATAAATCATAGTAGTTAGCACAGCCTCCCCGGCAACGGCGCCAAAATTTGATTCCTCCCGGACTACACATCTTTTACTTCTCAACCACTTAAGATAAAATGGTCAATAATAAAAGGACAAGGGCAAGCAGCCCGGGAGAGGAACGCAAGTTTACCAAGGATAAAAATATCCTTGGATCGTTTATGTCCTGGTGAGGCGTGATATCCTAAATACTATGACTTGTGAATTGTTGAAAATAATATTAGTATAGGAATATAGGAATCTGATTGACTAACACTGAATGTGAATAGTAATAGCTCTGTCACAGCTAGTTCAATTAAGAAACGTACAATCAGAAACCTTAAAATATAAACTATTTACAAACGTACGTTTAAGTTTAAATAAACGTAAACGTAACGTATAAAATAAAACTTTCCCAAAGAGGGAATTTGCATGCCTGAACGGCTTAAATGCAAATTAAAAGGAAATAAAATAAGTAACTATAATTTATAAAGTATTTAAAATAATATTTACAAGTGTTATATTAATTATTATAAATAAAAACTATTTATTTATTATTTATTAATTTACATACATATAAAGAAAATGTAAAATAAACTAAGAAAATAAAACTAAAACTTAGAAAAGTCTAAACTAATATAAAAGAAATTTAGAAACTAAAAATATATTTATTATACAAGTATATTATTTATTATTAATTATTTACTATTATTTATATTACTAATACTATTATTAAAATTATTATATATATTAATTAAGCAAACAAAAATCTAAGACTTTTTACATAAATCTAATATACTATTAAGAAGCTAAGAAAAATATAAAAACTATATTTTATGTATAGAAATAATAAAACAAAATTAAAAATTATTATTTATTAATTTAAACAAATTAAACTAAATTAATTATTATACATACTAAACTTATTTATAAAATTATGAAACTTTTTATAAAACTACTTTTCCATCATAGGAATCCATATAAAATATAAAAAGTTTGTAAAAATTATAAATAAGTTGTTTTAAAAATTACATACTAATTATTATTTAAAAGAAAAGAAAACTAAATTAATTATTATAAATATCATATGAACAGTGAAAATTATGAAAAAATTACAGAAAGTGTAAAAAGTTATGAAGATGCTAGGAAAAATAAAATGTGTACATCAGCTTATCCTAATAAGCTGCTATAAGCAAAACAGCTTATATAAGCCATAAGGACCAAAAGTGGGTCTTATACATTGTTTGTGGAGAACCAAATGAGAAAAGACCCTAGGGCAACTGGTATCCAGGTACACACTATCATCCTTCCAAAGGGGGAGGTCTCAGGTTCGACCCTGCCTCACCCCTTTTTGCCATTTTTTTTATTTTTGTATTTTTCTTTTTGCAAAACTAATAATAAGCTATATATAAGCAACTTTAACAAAGGAAATATTTTTATAATTCACAAATAAGCTCTGTGTGAGCTTATTTGTGGCTCAGTTGGCTTATTAAGGCCAAACTTGGATTTTTCCTAAGCTAAAAGCTATGAATAAGCTACAAAATAGAAAATTAAGCTATAATCTATTAAGTTATACCTAAACTAAGCTAAACTAACTTAATAAGCTAAAGGAATAAGCTGCAAGCTCAAATAAGCTCAACAAAGCAAAACTGAATCCAAGACTCTCCACAAGGCCAACTGTAGGTCTGAGTGAGGCCCACAAATAAGCTCAGGGGTCCAAAATGAACTTTGAGCAATCAAGTCCTCCTGGGTGGCTTCTCAATAAGCCAAAAAGTAATCCCTAAGATCCACTAATAAGCACATGAGAATCATTTGAAAGTTGCTGAGTTCACTGAGTCACCCAGTTAACTGGGTGGTATGGGACAAAGAACAAGCTACATGCAGCCCTAATAAATAAGCTATAAATAAGTAATTAAGCTCTGAGCCTTGAAGTTTGGCAGAAGAGCTTTCCAAAAAGTCCAAGCTCACACTGTGGGACCCACAGGTGAGCTTTTGAGAGGCTTATGAAAAGTCCTTGTGCACAATGTGTAGGGTTGCTTATAAGCAAACAGTCCATTCAGAACTATGATTAAGCATTAAAGAAAAAAATATTACAAAACTATAGGTATAACTATATACAACTAATTTAAACAAAGGAGATCTTATTATATTTTACAAATAAGCTCTGAGTGAGCTTATTTTCTCCTCAGTTTACTAAAATAGGCAAATAAGCAATAAGCCTTCTAAATAGAAGCTATCACTTAGCCTTAAAAGGGCTTTCTTTTTATGTTTTCTGTTTTCTAGAATACTTAGATACTAATATTATACAAGTATTAAGAATTTGGAATTGTGCAAACATGAAATAAGCTGGTTCAAGAGCTTATGAACCATACAGTGGGATCATGACATCCATAGTGGGGTCACAAGCTCAGAAATAGCTTGAAAAAGCTATACAGAAAGCAAATAAAGAAAAGGAACACATGAGCTACTCCAAATGATACTTATAAACAATGTTATGCACTGGAATAGGTCACATAGATGCTAGCTTATGGTTTAGTCAGTTAAGTTTTTGATAGCTTAACTTGGATTGAGTTGAGGCTTGTTAAGCCTATAATAAGCTACACACATTAAACAGAAAGTAAAAATAAGTTTGTACAAGTATATTAGTCATATATATACAAGCATGTGTACTGGGAATAAGCCAATAAGCTCTTAAAAGCAAATAAGCTATTTCAGTACCCTGCCATTCCAAACAGGTCCAAATAAGGAACCTTTGGACCTCTGTGGGGTCCACAGAGGTGAAAGGGAGTCCAAAATGGAACTTGACCCTGAAAGATGACCAGGTCAGCTTTGAAATAAGCCAATAAGCTAGGCTTATGGCTTATTTCTGAGGCTTGGGTGGGTCTTGGAGTTTGGGTATAAAACCTGAGTGCTCAGGTTTTAGCTTCTGAGACAGGTAAAAAGGAGGTCAATTAAGCTAGGTTCTAATAAGCTAAGGTTCAAAATAATACTAGGTCTGAGAAACTAAACTAACAAGCTACAAAATAAGCTAAGATATGAGGTCTGGGACCCACTGTGATGGTCACAAATCACCACCAAAGTGGTGGTGATGAACTGAATCTAAATGAGCAGGGGAAGGGTCTTCCCTGCAAGTAACTTTGAGGGTGAGTGGGACCCAGGGTAAAAATGCTAAAACAATAAGCTAAGTGGAATCTTAAATTACAGCTGGTAGACTATAAGTCCACAAAAGCTCAAAGCCTAAATCTTAATACAAAATCCTAAACAAATCTTTCTATTTTTGGTATTTTCTGAAAATAGATATTTTGACTTTTCAAGAAACTAACTTAGTTTGACTAATATGAGATTTTAACCTTTATAACTGATTTGAAAAGTTGAATTATGCTAATATGAACCTATTTTAAGCTAAGATAACAACTAATGAGATGTTTTTGAAGATTATGGATCCTAAATCAACAACAGATAGCAGCTATGATGATCAATTTGTCATTTTGACTTTTCAAAGAACTACCACTGAATTTGTTTGTTAATATGAACTATATAGACCTATTGTAACTAGCATACACAGAAAATAACAATGAAAATACTACTGATCACATCTAAGACAGTTAAACCAAACACACCTATATAAGACAGATTACACTAAAACTTTTATATCTAAAGCTACAACTATAGATTTTATGACTAAAACAGATTATATGAATTACAATTACACTATTTGAACTGAAATTACATAACAGAAACAATGAAAATCATTAAGCTAAGAATTGAGAATTTGCTTACAAATTGGAATCAACTGAGAACCATGGAACAAGTACTGAGAGCATAACCTATAGCCTCCCATGAGGCTCTAAACCCAGGGCAATCCTTAATTCACCCTGCTCCTTGCAGTCATCATCAAGAACATAAGATTTTTTTATTCATTTTTCTATTTTCTACTTTTTAATGATTTTTGAAATTTAAAAGATTAAAGTTAATAACATGGAGTCTAAAAGCTTTTTAAGGCCTAGGTCCGTCCATTTAAACAACTATAATCCAACAGAAACATACATGGATGACATGAAATTTAAATTGGTACAATTCTGAGAAACATGAAATTAAAGAGAACCATGATATTTAAACTGAAAATAGAGTTCATTACACTACTTTGGATATCAAAACAACATTGAAATTGTAAATTTGATTACACTACGAAAGCAATAAAGATTTAATTAGACTACTTGACCTAGGCTATTCCAAAGGTACTTGTTCTTCTGCTCCTTCCTTTCTTTTTATACTGGTTGAACTCCTTGGAGACCAAGGTTTGAATCCCACTTTAAATTGTGCCCCTTGGATCTCTGCAACTCATCTTGGCCCTTGATTTATCTTTTGGCGGGAAAGTCTCATTTGACAGTTGGGGTTGCTTGTGAGGGTTTTCAGGGGCATTAAATGGGTTTGGGAGTTTGTGGAGGTGGAGGGTATTTGGTAGGACAGCTGAGGTTATGGTGGATGCAAGTGGTGTGGGTTGCAGAAAAAGGAGGGGGTGAGGTGGAAGGGAGGTGAACAGTGGGGCGGTTTGCCTGTTTTATTTAAATTACAAAGGGTTGGGCCGGGTTTTGTATTTGGGTCCAAGTGGTGGACTGGATTGGTGCTATAATAATATAGGATCCGTTTGGTTTGTATTAGTACAAAAGGCCCAAGGACTGAATTTGTAATTTCTGTATTCTTGGAGGACCAAACTTGTAATATTTTCAAACTCCCTTCTAGGGACCAAACCTGCCAAGTAAACATAACACAAGGACCAAAGTTGTATTTTTATTAATTAATAAACTTAAAAGGACCTTTTATGTAATTTTGGATATTTGAGGGACTAAACTTGTAATTTCCCAAAAGTTATTAAAATTGTTCCATTTTGTAAATTCATGCATAGTACAAGGGTATATTGTGAAAATTCAAAGTTTTGAATACCCAGGGACTATTTTGCCAATTTTGTAACTTGAGGGGTAAAAATTGCCAGTTTGTGTAAACTTTTGTCCAGGGATGTTTTGTGAACATTTTTGGTTTCCCAAGGACTAAAGTTAACTTTTCATTCATTTAAAACATTTAGGGACTAGTTTTGACAAATTGTGTAACTCCAGGGACTGAAAATGACATTTGTGTGAACTTGATCAGTTTTCACTTGTTTTTCAATCTTTTTGTACCTGAATCACATATAAAACACATTGTGATGATATTTATAACATTTGTTTGGTTATTTGTGTGTTTTTGGTTGTTTTGTGGGTTTATACAGTATAAAATATATGTGTAATTAGACACATATCAAATCCCCCACACTAAACTATTGCTAGTCCCTAGCAATCTTTTATTTAAAACTTAATGGATTTGAAAAATTCTTTACCAAAAGCCATCACTTCTGGAATAGCCAGGTGTAAGAACTGTGGTACACCTGATAACCGTGTGATTTTGAGCAAACCACCAGCTTTCAACGGATTTGATTAGTCTTTACCAAAAGCCGTTTGCTTCTGGACTAGCCAACTCTTAGATAAATTATTAATATTATCTTTGGTGAGTTAATTACCAATTATGGTTTTCCACAGCCTTTACCACAAGCCATAATCTTGCGGGCTAGCCAACTCATTTGCTTATTAGGATATGGGGAGTTGAGGAACCATACAATTTTGAGCAAATTGCAAGCTGTAAACGGATTTGAGATATCTTTACCAAGAGCCGTTTGCTCCTGGATTAGCCAATCCTTATGTGGGTTAGACATGGCGGACTGATTACCATTTGTTGTATTTAGTGTAAAACACTAATACCAAATGAAAAAATTTTAAATTTTGGTCATTTTTGGGGAAAAGGGCATACAAGGGTATATAAGTGATCAAATTCGCCAGAATTCCCCCCCACACTTATTATGAATATTGTCCTCAATATTCAAAGCTAAGTGGGGTAATACAACAATTATTTTATTTTTTTGTATTTACAATTTTTTAGTACATTTTCAAGATATATACAACATGTGGGCACACCCCCACACTAAGGTGGTACACACGGGTGAAAACCCATGCTTATGCTACTTGTTTTGATTACCAAGTCACTAGCTTGACTTGACCCCGAATTAAATGGTTCATGGGGAAGTGGAGTGGGATTGCCACTCAAAGATTGGGTGAGAAATTGGAGTGGGATTGCCACTCACAGAATTATGAATGTATAAGGTAAGGAGATTATTTTTGGTCTTTTGTATTTTACAATGTTTTTGTATTTTTAGATTTATATATATATGTACAAAAGATGGTTAAAAAGAAAACCTAAATGAGATTTTCAATACATGCAACTGATTTAAACGTAATCTATATCTTTCCAGGGATAATACTAAGCACAGTAAACCCTTTTTTAGTATAAACATGGTGTTTAATCACATTTAGACCTAGGAATATCAAGATTAGGAAAATTGACAGTCAAGTGCAAATTAAAGCACACATAGATTTTAACCATAAAATATTTTTGTATTTTATATTGTTTTTTGAAAAGAAATATGATACAGTATATAATCACTACCTCCCAGGCTTGTGTCAGGTTTACCACGCAAGCTAATTACTTGTGAATAATTAACTGTAATAAATTTGTCCTGACAGCCTGGCAGTTGAATGATATAGTATAATATACAAACAAGGATAGGTATTTCAACAAAATACAAAATATAAATCATAGTAGTTAGCACAGCCTCCCCGGCAACGGCGCCAAAATTTGATTCCTCCCGGACTACACATCTTTTACTTCTCAACCACTTAAGATAAAATGGTCAATAATAAAAGGACAAAGGCAAGCAGCCCGGGAGAGGAACGCAAGTTTACCAAGGATAAAAATATCCTTGGATCGTTTATGTCCTGGTGAGGCGTGATATCCTAAATACTATGACTTGTGAATTGTTGAAAATAATATTAGTATAGGAATATAGGAATCTGATTGACTAACACTGAATGTGAATAGTAATAGCTCTGTCACAGCTAGTTCAATTAAGAAACGTACAATCAGAAACCTTAAAATATAAACTATTTACAAACGTACGTTTAAGTTTAAATAAACGTAAACGTAACGTATAAAATAAAACTTTCCCAAAGAGGGAATTTGCATGCCTGAACGGCTTAAATGCAAATTAAAAGGAAATAAAATAAGTAACTATAATTTATAAAGTATTTAAAATAATATTTACAAGTGTTATATTAATTATTATAAATAAAAACTATTTATTTATTATTTATTAATTTACATACATATAAAGAAAATGTAAAATAAACTAAGAAAATAAAACTAAAACTTAGAAAAGTCTAAACTAATATAAAAGAAATTTAGAAACTAAAAATATATTTATTATACAAGTATATTATTTATTATTAATTATTTACTATTATTTATATTACTAATACTATTATTAAAATTATTATATATATTAATTAAGCAAACAAAAATCTAAGACTTTTTACATAAATCTAATATACTATTAAGAAGCTAAGAAAAATATAAAAACTATATTTTATGTATAGAAATAATAAAACAAAATTAAAAATTATTATTTATTAATTTAAACAAATTAAACTAAATTAATTATTATACATACTAAACTTATTTATAAAATTATGAAACTTTTTATAAAACTACTTTTCCATCATAGGAATCCATATAAAATATAAAAAGTTTGTAAAAATTATAAATAAGTTGTTTTAAAAATTACATACTAATTATTATTTAAAAGAAAAAAAAACTAAATTAATTATTATAAATATCATATGAACAGTGAAAATTATGAAAAAATTACAGAAAGTGTAAAAAGTTATGAAGATGCTAGGAAAAATAAAATGTGTACATCAGCTTATCCTAATAAGCTGCTATAAGCAAAACAGCTTATATAAGCCATAAGGACCAAAAGTGGGTCTTATACATTGTTTGTGGAGAACCAAATGAGAAAAGACCCTAGGGCAACTGGTATCCAGGTACACACTATCATCCTTCCAAAGGGGGAGGTCTCAGGTTCGACCCTGCCTCACCCCTTTTTGCCATTTTTTTTATTTTTGTATTTTTCTTTTTGCAAAACTAATAATAAGCTATATATAAGCAACTTTAACAAAGGAAATATTTTTATAATTCACAAATAAGCTCTGTGTGAGCTTATTTGTGGCTCAGTTGGCTTATTAAGGCCAAACTTGGATTTTCCTAAGCTAAAAGCTATGAATAAGCTACAAAATAGAAAATTAAGCTATAATCTATTAAGTTATACCTAAACTAAGCTAAACTAACTTAATAAGCTAAAGGAATAAGCTGCAAGCTCAAATAAGCTCAACAAAGCAAAACTGAATCCAAGACTCTCCACAAGGCCAACTGTAGGTCTGAGTGAGGCCCACAAATAAGCTCAGGGGTCCAAAATGAACTTTGAGCAATCAAGTCCTCCTGGGTGGCTTCTCAATAAGCCAAAAAGTAATCCCTAAGATCCACTAATAAGCACATGAGAATCATTTGAAAGTTGCTGAGTTCACTGAGTCACCCAGTTAACTGGGTGGTATGGGACAAAGAACAAGCTACATGCAGCCCTAATAAATAAGCTATAAATAAGTAATTAAGCTCTGAGCCTTGAAGTTTGGCAGAAGAGCTTTCCAAAAAGTCCAAGCTCACACTGTGGGACCCACAGGTGAGCTTTTGAGAGGCTTATGAAAAGTCCTTGTGCACAATGTGTAGGGTTGCTTATAAGCAAACAGTCCATTCAGAACTATGATTAAGCATTAAAGAAAAAAATATTACAAAACTATAGGTATAACTATATACAACTAATTTAAACAAAGGAGATCTTATTATATTTTACAAATAAGCTCTGAGTGAGCTTATTTTCTCCTCAGTTTACTAAAATAGGCAAATAAGCAATAAGCCTTCTAAATAGAAGCTATCACTTAGCCTTAAAAGGGCTTTCTTTTTATGTTTTCTGTTTTCTAGAATACTTAGATACTAATATTATACAAGTATTAAGAATTTGGAACTGTGCAAACATGAAATAAGCTGGTTCAAGAGCTTATGAACCATACAGTGGGATCATGACATCCATAGTGGGGTGACAAGCTCAGAAATAGCTTGAAAAAGCTATACAGAAAGCAAATAAAGAAAAGGAACACATGAGCTACTCCAAATGATACTTATAAACAATGTTATGCACTGGAATAGGTCACATAGATGCTAGCTTATGGTTTAGTCAGTTAAGTTTTTGATAGCTTAACTTGGATTGAGTTGAGGCTTGTTAAGCCTATAATAAGCTACACACATTAAACAGAAAGTAAAAATAAGTTTGTACAAGTATATTAGTCATATATATACAAGCATGTGTACTGGGAATAAGCCAATAAGCTGTTAAAAGCAAATAAGCTATTTCAGTACCCTGCCATTCCAAACAGGTCCAAATAAGGAACCTTTGGACCTCTGTGGGGTCCACAGAGGTGAAAGGGAGTCCAAAATGGAACTTGACCCTGAAAGATGACCAGGTCAGCTTTGAAATAAGCCAATAAGCTAGGCTTATGGCTTATTTCTGAGGCTTGGGTGGGTCTTGGAGTTTGGGTATAAAACCTGAGTGCTCAGGTTTTAGCTTCTGAGACAGGTAAAAAGGAGGTCAATTAAGCTAGGTTCTAATAAGCTAAGGTTCAAAATAATACTAGGTCTGAGAAACTAAACTAACAAGCTACAAAATAAGCTAAGATATGAGGTCTGGGACCCACTGTGATGGTCACAAATCACCACCAAAGTGGTGGTGATGAACTGAATCTAAATGAGCAGGGGAAGGGTCTTCCCTGCAAGTAACTTTGAGGGTGAGTGGGACCCAGGGTAAAAATGCTAAAACAATAAGCTAAGTGGAATCTTAAATTACAGCTGGTAGACTATAAGTCCACAAAAGCTCAAAGCCTAAATCTTAATACAAAATCCTAAACAAATCTTTCTATTTTTGGTATTTTCTGAAAATAGATATTTTGACTTTTCAAGAAACTAACTTAGTTTGACTAATATGAGATTTTAACCTTTATAACTGATTTGAAAAGTTGAATTATGCTAATATGAACCTATTTTAAGCTAAGATAACAACTAATGAGATGTTTTTGAAGATTATGGATCCTAAATCAACAACAGATAGCAGCTATGATGATCAATTTGTCATTTTGACTTTTCAAAGAACTACCACTGAATTTGTTTGTTAATATGAACTATATAGACCTATTGTAACTAGCATACACAGAAAATAACAATGAAAATACTACTGATCACATCTAAGACAGTTAAACCAAACACACCTATATAAGACAGATTACACTAAAACTTTTATATCTAAAGCTACAACTATAGATTTTATGACTAAAACAGATTATATGAATTACAATTACACTATTTGAACTGAAATTACATAACAGAAACAATGAAAATCATTAAGCTAAGAATTGAGAATTTGCTTACAAATTGGAATCAACTGAGAACCATGGAACAAGTACTGAGAGCATAACCTATAGCCTCCCATGAGGCTCTAAACCCAGGGCAATCCTTAATTCACCCTGCTCCTTGCAGTCATCATCAAGAACATAAGATTTTTTTATTCATTTTTCTATTTTCTACTTTTTAATGATTTTTGAAATTTAAAAGATTAAAGTTAATAACATGGAGTCTAAAAGCTTTTTAAGGCCTAGGTCCGTCCATTTAAACAACTATAATCCAACAGAAACATACATGGATGACATGAAATTTAAATTGGTACAATTCTGAGAAACATGAAATTAAAGAGAACCATGATATTTAAACTGAAAATAGAGTTCATTACACTACTTTGGATATCAAAACAACATTGAAATTGTAAATTTGATTACACTACGAAAGCAATAAAGATTTAATTAGACTACTTGACCTAGGCTATTCCAAAGGTACTTGTTCTTCTGCTCCTTCCTTTCTTTTTATACTGGTTGAACTCCTTGGAGACCAAGGTTTGAATCCCACTTTAAATTGTGCCCCTTGGATCTCTGCAACTCATCTTGGCCCTTGATTTATCTTTTGGCGGGAAAGTCTCATTTGACAGTTGGGGTTGCTTGTGAGGGTTTTCAGGGGCATTAAATGGGTTTGGGAGTTTGTGGAGGTGGAGGGTATTTGGTAGGACAGCTGAGGTTATGGTGGATGCAAGTGGTGTGGGTTGCAGAAAAAGGAGGGGGTGAGGTGAAAGGGAGGTGAACAGTGGGGCGGTTTGCCTGTTTTATTTAAATTACAAAGGGTTGGGCCGGGTTTTGTATTTGGGTCCAAGTGGTGGACTGGATTGGTGCTATAATAATATAGGATCCGTTTGGTTTGTATTAGTACAAAAGGCCCAAGGACTGAATTTGTAATTTCTGTATTCTTGGAGGACCAAACTTGTAATATTTTCAAACTCCCTTCTAGGGACCAAACCTGCCAAGTAAACATAACACAAGGACCAAAGTTGTATTTTTATTAATTAATAAACTTAAAAGGACCTTTTATGTAATTTTGGATATTTGAGGGACTAAACTTGTAATTTCCCAAAAGTTATTAAAATTGTTCCATTTTGTAAATTCATGCATAGTACAAGGGTATATTGTGAAAATTCAAAGTTTTGAATACCCAGGGACTATTTTGCCAATTTTGTAACTTGAGGGGTAAAAATTGCCAGTTTGTGTAAACTTTTGTCCAGGGATGTTTTGTGAACATTTTTGGTTTCCCAAGGACTAAAGTTAACTTTTCATTCATTTAAAACATTTAGGGACTAGTTTTGACAAATTGTGTAACTCCAGGGACTGAAAATGACATTTGTGTGAACTTGATCAGTTTTCACTTGTTTTTCAATCTTTTTGTACCTGAATCACATATAAAACACATTGTGATGATATTTATAACATTTGTTTGGTTATTTGTGTGTTTTTGGTTGTTTTGTGGGTTTATACAGTATAAAATATATGTGTAATTAGACACATATCAACAACCTTATGGCAAAGAACTTTAGGAGGTTCTTTAGAAGAGGTGGAAACTTTAGGCGAGATAATCGGTTTGGTAACTGAGGTAATGGTGGAAGAAATAACTTCGGTGGAACTCGAGGCGTAGACAACTAGGTTGGTGAGAGCTCTAGGCGCACTCAAGGATGTTACAATTGTGGTGAAAATGGTCACTTCATAAATGAGTGCCAAAGCTGTAACACCCCCAAATTTTAGGATACGCAGCGGAATTAAAGCTGGGTGTTACTCGATGGTACAACAGTTTTAATAATAGGAAAACGATCTTTAAGTGTGTCGTTTTTAAAAGGTTTATCATTCGAATATCAGAGATTACAAAATGAGGTCCCAAAAGGTTAGTTTACTTGTTTAAATAGGTTTTCGAATGATAATAAAACATATAGCCTTCTTGCATATCCGTGCCCTTCCGTGTCATCCTCATTCATTATGGACCTAAGATAAACATGCTAAAGTGTCAACACAAAGGTTGGTGAGTTCATAGAGTTTATAGTTTAAAGTAAGGACAAAAGATTTCCGAAAACATTATTTGAGGATGTCGAAACAATGTTAATAGTACGTAACTCATCATAACAAGAACAATAGCACATAGCACAACGTATCAGTAATCAACTGATATAGCACATAAATGTATCAGTAGTCAACTGATATAGCACATAAACGTATCAGTAGTCAACTGATATAGCACATAATCTCGACTTAGTACAATAGCATGTAGCACGACGTATCAGTAGTCAACTGATATAGCACATAACTCGACTTAGTACAATAGCACGCAACCAAGAACAATAGCACACTGTCAAGAACAATGGTACAAATCAAGAACAATATTACGTAATCTGGTACAATTGATATAGTACAGAGTACGGTTTTGAAACAATTGTGATCATTTTAAAAGCAAGTACTTGAGCATGTATCTCCCCCAAAGAGTTTGATAAACAAGTAAAAGAGGGGCTATGACTCACAGTAATTCATAAAAGTTTATAGTGCTTGTGTAAGTAAAAGCAAATAGTTGAGCATGTATCTCCCCCAAAGAGTTAAAGCAAGTATTAAAAGAGTAGGGGTTATGACTCACGGTAATTCGTAAAAGTTTATAGTACTTGTGTAAGTAAAAACAAATAGTTGAGCATGTATCTCTCCTAAAGAGTTAAAGAAAGTATTAAAAGACTAGGGGCTATGACTCACCTTAGTGGGTGTGTAGGCAAATAAGTGATACCGAGTGCAACTTGAGAACGGCTGCAACACACAACCTGGATAATAACGGTAAACTCAGCCCTTGGTGGTTTGGGTGATTTGTGATGCATTATAATGATTAAAGTTTAAGAATAATATTATATTCAATATTATCTTGCTTTTATGTTTTTGATTCCACTCTTATCGTTTCAAGGCGTTAATTTAATATGTTAAGTAAATCGTTGAAAGTTCGTTTATAAATATATAAACGTACGAAATTAAATACGTTAAACAAACGGTAAAATGCACGTGGTCGAATGAGAAAGGTTAAATATGAAATAAAAATGAATATGTATTGAAGTTACTGTATAGACCTTCATCTTATACACAATTTACATTTCTACCCTAACGGTATAGGTTTTGCACCGTTAGTCCTCCGTTAGTGATATATTACATTTAAGGTCAAATAAAGGTCAAGTACTTCATTTTAAGCCTTCAGTTTCATGTTTTAACAATGCTTACCCTTAATTTACTGTTTTGACTGTTTAGAACATAAGTTTGTGAAGTTGATAGTTTTAGACCCTAAGGTTGAAACTTTTGTCAAATTACCTTCGGTTGCATAGTTTGAGTTTGTAGGAGTTTTAACTCCTCAGTTATATACGAAGAAGGTCCTTGGCCCTTAAGGCCCATCTAGGGTGCGTTTGGTTTTTCTGCGACACAAAGGAAAGAAGAATAAATATATATATATATATATATATATATATATATATATATATATATATATATATATATATATATATATATATATATATATATATATATATATATATATATATGAGGTGTTTTATTTTGCGGATGCAAAAAGTCGTACATACCAACGGACCAATCAGGATCGTTGGATCAAACAAACAAATTTTAATAATAAAAAACGCGGAGGGACCAAACTTGACAACTTGGCAAAGTTACCCCAACAAACCCCACCCCTGACCCGTCATTATCCACACACACTCTCTCACAAAAATATACACTTTCTCTCTCTAAAAATTACACACAGTTACAAAATCACCATTAAAACATCAAAATCAACCGTAATTAACCGTTAAAATCACTAAAAAAACATGAAAACGGAACATACATCAACTACACAAGCAGATCCTCACAAAAAACAGGTCCAAAATGAACCAGATCCGGGAAAAAAATGGTACGACGCTTCCGATTCATTATTTTGTTATTTATTAACTATTTGTTGCGATTTTATTCATCTATTTCAGTTTTTGATAATGTTTATGAAGAATTTTTTGCTTTGTTGATTTTAGTTGTTTATTACTCCCTCCGTCCCACATTAAGTGTCCATTTACATTATGCACAAAGTTTTAGAAAATTCCACTAACTACATTCTCCACCAATCAAATATAATTTATACCCACTAAAGTCTCATCTCATTGGTTAGAATAGAATCTGGACACTTAATTTGGGACATTTAAAGATTCCATTGTGGACACTTAATATGGGACGGAGGTAGTAATATATACATAAAAATGAATTTCTTTTGGTGTGTTTTTTATTGTGATTGTAACAAGCTTTTGGTTGTGTTTTTTAGTGTTTACATTTGGTTGAGATTCTGAGAAAAAAGCTTTGTATACATGGATGCACACCAAGTGTTTGCTAAAATGTGTGAGTGAAAAGTATCATACGTATGTATCACCAGTGATATTTGAAATTGAAATGTATATGTGTATCACCAGTGATATTTTGATGCAGATTTGAATGAGACCTGTGCAAAAAACAGCCTCATCAAACGAAAGAATCAACAACAAGTGCAATTGTCGTTGAAGAAAGCACAACATCTCCACAAACAAATTGAAGAAGCTCAAACACCTGTGATATCACAAAGTTCCTCCATCACAACAATTGATTCAACAAATAGAAGAAAGTTGACACACATGTGATATCACTAGTGATATCACATGTGATATCACAGGTGATATCATATCACTAGTGATATCACCTGTGATATCACAGATGGTATCACATGTGATATCAAAGGTGCCCCCGAAAGCATCTGCGAATAATTTGAAGGTGTTGGTTGATGAACCAATGAAAAGAATGATTTTTGAAGAACAAAAGTAAATAGAACAAGTTGATGAAAACAGTTGCGTTGTTATGTTTTAATCTATTCGGTTATAAATAAATGTGTATATTTGACGAGTTGGAAGTCAATAGTAGGTATTTAGTTTGACTGAATCATGTTATATGTCATAAGAGATTCAAACTAATAGAAATGGGCCATAGCGAGAAATTGTTTAATCCATCTTGATTTGATGAATATTTGTTTGATAAAGTTTTGAGTGGTATTTAGTTTAATATGGTAATGTGAACTAGGTTGCTTTGAGTATAAAACTTTGTATACTTTTCGGGGTGGAAGACTTGGCAAATCAATTTCAACTTTTGACTTTAGCTCTCTCAGGTTGTCTACAAAAGAAGTCCAATATCATAGACAGCTTATCATTAATTACAACAATAAGAAACAAATTATCAAACATATCCCTGGTGATACTACACATGTATCAAGCATATCACTGGTGATACTACACATATATCAAACATATCACTAGTGATACTACACATATACCATCAACAAAAAAAATTATTGTGTTTGTCTATTACAGTGAAAGGCACAAAAACAATCTTGTACATAAGAAGTACATAACAAAATACTTTGGTGTAAAATTCGATAATGATCTTCATTATATACTCAGCATTAAACTCAGAAACAACACGAAAAATGCCAAGAACTCCATAAGCTTTTTTGGTAGCCCTTTAATACGGTCATTCTTATGTCCTTTAGGAAGATTCTTTGTTCCCATAAAATCTTGAACAATATCACAAAAATTTCGGGGTGGAAGACTTGGCAAATCAGTTTCAACTTTTGACTTTAGCTCTCTCAGGTTGTCTACAAAAGAAGTCCAATATCATAGACAGCTTATCAGTAATTACAACAATAAGAAACAGATTATCAAACATATCACTGGTGATACTACACATATATCAAGCATATCACTAGTGATACTACACATACATCAAACATATCACTAGTGATACTACACATATATCAAGCATATCACTGGTGATACTACACATATATCAAACATATCACTAGTGATACTACACATATACCATCAGCAAAAACATTTATTGTGTTTGTCTATTACAGTGAAAGGCACAAAAACCATCTTGTACACAAAAAGTACGTAATTAATACCTTAGTGTAAAATCCAATAATGATCTTCATTACATACTCAGCATTAAACTCAGAAACAACACGAAAAATGCCAAGAACTCCATAAGCTTTTTTGGTAGCCGTGCAAGCATTTAAATAGAGCACCACATAAAAGACTTCAAAACACTGTAAGCTACACCTTAATTAATAAATAATAAACAATATTACACTATAATTAATAACTTATCAGTAACTTATACTCACAGCTTATCCTCACAAACTTATATTTTCATCCTCTTCAAAATGTCAAAAATATTATATAAGAAACTTAAACATCTTAACATAAACAACTTATAGATAAATAGACTAACAATTATCACTGGTGATACTAAACGTATATCACTGGTGATACTAAACCAGCTTATAATCATCAACTTAAAGTATCACTGGTGATACTATACGTAAGCTACAGAGCAGATTCAAAACCACAATTAGACACAAAAACAGCATTCAAATGCAGTTAAAAACATAAATTCAACTAACAAATTAATTAATAAGCAAAATTACAAAAGCAGATAACAAAATTATCAAATATTTTTTACTTACACATTTCATCAAACACTTGGTGTGCAGCTTGATAAGAAGAAATATTAACAACTTGATTCACATAATTATCAACTGATTCAACAACATTATCAACCGCAACAATATCAATCAAATCTGCTTTTGAAACAAACACTTATTTCAGATCAAAAGAAGCCATAAAAAATGATGATAATGATCGGAACGGTGATGGTGATCTGAGTGGTGCTGGTGATCATGATCGGAACGGTGATGATGAAAGACACGGTAACTGTCGATCGGAACTGATGGTAATCGGAGTGGTGATCGGAACATTGATGGTGATGATGAGATGATAATCGGAACAGTGATGGTGACCGGAATAGTGATGGTGATGATGATCGGAATATAGTGATGGTGATGATGATCGGAATGGTAATATAACTGATTTATGGATAGAAGAATGAGAGCAGATGAAACACACACACAAAGTGTGTGTAAAAAATGAAGCGAATGAAAAAAAATGAAAAAATAAGAGGCTTTATATAGTTGGGAGTATTAAGGTTAAGCATATTAAATCTTAGATTAATCTAGGTCATTAGATCAAAAAGGATGGAGAGTGGGGATTTGTCCTTTGATATGTACAAAAATATGGGTATGCAATTGAATTTTCCTCATATATATATATATATATATATACTCTAGTTGACCAAGCATAGGTTTGAACCTAGGTGGTTTATGTGAAAATTATGTGACACAACCATTGAGCCAACGGCTCTTTGGTGTTATCTTTTAATAATTCTATTATATAATTATTACAAATTTGATATACCTATTTGCTTGTTACAACAATATTAGTATATCTGTGATCTTTGTATCATGCTTGTACGTATATTGCTAACATGGAACTTAAGTTAAACATTGATTATGACGAGTTTAGAGAGGCTTTGTCCTTACAGTGGGAGAGAGGAAAGGAGTCGAACAAGAAAAAAATAACCACGAAGAAAACCATCATGTCCACATCTTCCGACTCGTCACGTATAACACCAAAAGGGCCGAGAACTTGTAAATAACTACCCACGCCTTCTCGTCCCTCTCCTTTCTTCCCTTCTTCGCATGGCAGAAAACAAAAAGGGTGTAGTATTTCTGTCGTGTCGTGAGTTTGGAATATAGAACGTAGTAGTAGGGGAGTATATATATTAGTTTTCTTCTTGCTTTTCGATCTTCTTTACTCAACCGAAACAAAATAAAGGAAGGGTGTTTGTGGTTTGCCTTAGAATGACAGAAACAAAAAGGAAGTGTCGACTGTTTGTTTTCATGTGTACGTTTGATATGGGAATCTTCAAGTGATAATGTCAAGTGTTGGGTTTGTTTCTCATCCTTCACACGACAGAAATAACAAAAAAAAAAAAAAAAAAAAAAAAAAAAAAAAAAAAAAAGTTAGTATATTGTGTGTTGCGTTTGTGGTCTAATGCAACAAAAGGATGGTTGCGTTGGTGTTTTGTAGATGGCCGAAAACTAGAGAAAGAGTGAAAGCTTGTATGTGATGGTATATCTATTAGTTTTGCTTCTCACAAGTTGGGATATATTCGAATGATATTATTAGTTGGGGAGACAAGATAGGATAAAACATGGGTTGCGTCAGTGAATATTCTTGAGATAACGTCAATTGGTCAAGTGGGAAAGGGTAAATCGATTTGTATATTCATCAAAGGGTGCTATTGGTGGTTGTATTTTGTGTGTACGCATCACAGAAAGACACAAGTTGCTTTATAGTTTGTGAGATAAGGATCAAGTGTATGTGAGGAGATAATATCAAGTGTGTCGAGTGGGTTGGCTTTTAATTTCTATTCGACATATATATGTTAGAACATATTAATTCTTAACGTGACCAAGGACTAGTAAATGGTGTCGAGAGACATTTACTTTGGGTCTTGTTCGCGTATCAAATGTTGAATTTAAAAGACGAGATTAGACACCTTGATTTTATGGTGGGAGAGGAGTCGAGTGGAGAAAAATATTGCATAAGGTGTGTGTCGAAATTAAAAGAAATCAAGGCCAAGCTAGGGTGAGTAGTCGAGTGTTTAATAAGTGTTAAATAAAATTAACTTGGGTTGGGCCTGATGAACAGTAACAGGCAGGAATTTGGGCTGAGATTTTATATGGATCTGTTTGGCTAAATATTGAGTATATGTGGTTTTTGTGGTCTGCGTGTGAGCTCGTTCCAAGGGAATGTGAATCACATAACATTTATTGATTCGTTATTGCACAGTGTAAACAAAAGTTTAAATTTTTGCCTAAAAATGGGTGTGTGAACAGTAATACTTGATTATTTCTTGATTAACGTTTATTAATAACTGTGGATTTTTACAAGTTGCTACAGTACCTACCCGTCATTCAAATTCCGTCCCAGAATTTAAGTTTTTGGTGGGTGTGAGTGTTGTCTACGGAAACAAGTGTGGGTGTTTGATGCAAACATACAAGTTCTTATATGGTGCCAACATCGATCATACAGAGTGTCACGTCACAAGTTGTCGTTCTTATACAGAGTGTCACGTCACATCTATATAGCTAAGTAACAACCTTCATTTAACTTAATCCAATGTCTCATCAAACAAGAACTATCACAAGATTAAGTTAAAGGACCAGTTATTAACGAGCACTATATTTGGTGCTAACGCCGATCAACGTACGTATGGCACATATGTCAACGTGTGTCGTGATGCATTTATAATTATGTTGGCCACTATAATTATAGTTGCCTCCTTTCACACATGTACATATTACCAACCACACATAGCACAACAGTTAATGTTTCTTAGATGGTTTGTCATTCTATCATCTGATCATGGTCGACATGCATCTTAGGAGAACAATCTTTAAACTAGAATGAGATGTACATGGTTAACATGCATCTTAGAAGAACAATCTTTAAACTAGAATGAGATGTCTAGGAGTCGTTTGCAAGTCCTTTAGGTGCTCTTAGAGCTTATGTGCTTATGTGAATAAGACTTATGTGAAGGCATGGAAGGAAATTTCATTGCATGATTTACGAGAGGAAAAATATTAATCAACTCATTATTCAAACGAAGGTTGATAATATTTAATATTCTACATGTGTATACTATGTGTGATGAACAAGACAATTTAACACAAAATATCTTATTAAACTTAATGAGATTAAAAGTCATTTGTGTTAAATTACCAAGACTAGATAAAATTTCGGATCGCGACTCACACTCGTATTGAAGAATTTATATCTATATCTACTTGTTCAATTTATGTGTAAAGTGCATGCTATGTTTTTAGGGTAGAAAAAAGAAAAGAAAATATTTTATGCAAACATACAAACTACTTACGTAGTTGAAGAGAATTCGTGTGGTTTGAATTCGGTATGGTATTGCATAACAAACTAAATTACCCAATGAATAGACTTAATAAACTAAGTAACTCATCTGAGATCTTAAAAAACTTATGGTGTTAATGCAAGTAACACATAAGGATTATTAATGTCGACACACTACACAACGAACTATGAATCGGAGATATCATGCAATATATATTGACTTTCTATACATATGCATGATGATTCATAGGACCTAGCTTGTGTAGCCAAATTGAATTACACTTGATTTCTATACACATACAACTACCACCGGTACAAAAAGTTGTATTGGTTACGCCAAAAATGTGTGACGATATGCATATAGTCACACACGTTTTTTTCGTTGTGTGTCACTAAAGGTCCCGCCACCGTAGGTGGCATATGGTCACATTGTTGAGTTCGTGGCCTTTTCCCTCGAAAAAGAGTGACCAAAACCCCGAATATGTGTGACAAATTAGGCACAAGTTTTGTTGGATTAGTCATTATCAGTGACCGTAAACACCTTATAGTCACACGAATGTTTTTTGAGAGTGACTATTGTTTGTCCTTTGGCCACATAAATATATAATATATGTGACATTTTAGATGATATATTCAAGTAAATGTGTATTTTGTGTGACTATTGATAATCCAATGGCCACATGAATATACAATAAATGTGACGTTTGTGATGATTTAGTCACACAATGGGTGTTATTTTTTTTGGAGTTAGTCACATACAATTTAACACAAAGTGGCCAAAAGTGTGAATAAGTGTGACCATATGCTGTTTAAAGAGAAGAAATGTGTATTTTGTGTGACTATTGATCATCCAATGGCCACATGAAGTTTATGTTTGCGTGGCCTTTTGTAATATTTAGTCACACAAAGCATGTTTGTTTTGGGTATTTAGTCACATACCATTAAGCAAACAGTGGCCAAAAGTGTGAATAAGTGTGACCATATGCTGCTTAAAGTGAAGAAATGTGTATTTTGTGTGACTATTGATCATCCAATGGCCACATAAAGTTTAAGTTTGTGTGGCCTTTTGTAATATTTAGTCACACAAAGCATGTTTGTTTTGGGTATTTAGTCACATATCATTAAGCAAACAGTGGCCAAAAGTGTTAATAAGTGTGACCATATGCTGTTTAAAGTAAAGAAATGTGTATTTTGTGTGACTATTGATCATCCAATGGCCACATGAAGCTTATGTTTGCGTGGCCTTTTGTAATATTTAGTCACATAAAGCATGTTTTTTTTGGGTATTTAGTCACATACAATTAAGCAAATAGTGGCCAAAAGCGTTAATAAGTGTGATCATATGTTGTTTAAAATGAAGAAATGTGTATTTTGTGTGACTATTGATCATCCAATGGCCACATGAAGTTTATGTTTGTGTGGCCTTTTGTAATATTTAGTCACACAAACCATGTTTTTTTTTGGTATTTAGTCACATACAATTAAGCAAACAGTGGCCAAAATCGTTAATAAGTGTGACCATAAGCTATTTAAAATTAAGAAATGTGTATTTTGTGTGACTATTGATAATCCAATGGCCACATGAATTTTATGTTTGTGTCGCCTTTTGTAATATTTAGTCACACAATGCATGTTTTTTTTTTGGTATTTAGTCACATACAATTAAGCAAACACTGGCCAAAAGTGTTAATAAGTGTGACCATATGCTGTTTAAAATGCAGACATGTGTGTTATGTGTGACTAATGTTAATCCAATGGTCACATGAATTGTTAATTCGTTTGGCATTTGGTAATATTTAGTCACACATCGAATTAAAGAAAAGAGTTACTACTGATGACCAATGATGTTAGTATTGCTAGTACTAAGTTACTACTGCTGGATCTGAGTTACTACTGCTAGTATATAAATAAAACAGAATTAAAAACAAAAAGCAATTTCAAATTCCATACAATTCGAATGTATATAAATGAACAAAATATATATAGAATTTTAATGTCGCATGTAATGAAATTGTCAACTACTATAAGTTAAAAACTTTTTAATCTTCCCCGGACCCCTAGCTTGCTTTTGCACTTCTACACTAGAGACATAATTTTTGTGCTTCGGTTATAGTTTTGGTCCAGGAATCGGTTCACTAACTTTTAGTTTCGTAGTTGGTGGTGTAACATGCAGTAAACAAAAGACGCTTGTATCAAACATTGAAGTTAATATGAAGAATTATATATATATATATATATATATATATATATATATATATATATATATATATATATATATATATATATATATAGGGTAGGGTTAATGTGAGATCAAACTTAAAGTTGTAAAAATAAGATCTAGTCTAAACAACCACTAAAACCATTTTATAAATAATCATATTAGCAATAATACACAAAAAATAAAGTATTAATACGAATTAACATTTTAGCAACTAATAACCAACTGATACATGAGTTTGGATTAGTGATACACAAATATAACTTTACATGTCGAATCAAATGGTATCACCTTAACCTGATACATTACATGTCAAATCAAAGTGTATCACATTGGTTTCGACAATTTAAAAAAGAAAACTATCGGAACTTTAACAATTTTAGTTGTACTCAATAAAAAAATTAATTTTATTTTAACGAGAATGTCACTTGTCAGATTTTATTTGGATCTTATTTTTACAACTTTAAGATTGATCTTATTTGATCTAGATTCTATATATATATATATATATATATATATATATATATATATATATATATATATATATATATATATATAAATATATATATATATAGGTTGAAAAAACACATGTATGTACCTCCTCATGATCAGCAAGAATAACTTGATCCTTTGGCCATGCAAAGAAACAACCTACGCCTTCCCTAACTGTTTTTAACCCAATATTCCCTATGTCCGGTATGCATGTTGCATCCACTAACGATTTGTCAATTGAGACTCTGTAGCAATCATTTGGGAGTGGTTTGTTATGTAGCATTTGTTTTCCTGGAATGTTGTGTATGCGACCCAAAGCAACAATATTTGATTTCTTTATGTGCCACAGTTTGCAATTGAGTGTCTAAAAAAAAGAATTTTTGCATACATATATATCAGAAATTATTTAAACAAAATTAAGAATAACAAGAAGAAACATGTTGAAATACATACTTGTGCTTGTGTTGTTGGAGACACATTATCCTGCGATAGGGAAGCTGGAGACCCGTTTCGTCATGACTTACCCATTTTCTTAGGTACGACGTTTATAACAGTTTCCTATACGTATATATAAAATACGGTACATTATTTTAAAAATAAAATAACAAGAAACATGTTGCATGAAATACATACTTTTGGTAGTTCTTTTGTTGGAGATGCATCTCCTTGCGATTGGGAATCTGCAGACCCGTTTTGTCGTGTCTTTGGTGTTTTCTTAACATTGTTAACACGTTCCTATATGTATATATAAAACACGGTACATTAGTCATGTAGGTAAAATTAAAAAATCAAAGGGGGATAATGTTTTACTCCTTACCATTGTTTCCATTACCGGTTCCAAAGTTTCAATCCCAGCTATAGGCTTCTTCTGAATTATCACATCTTTATCACGTGCACGTACACCAACACTGGACTGAGTTCCGTCGACCACCTGATGATCATTAGTGCTGATATCTATATTATCAATGGCCATTGGAGTCGTCATCTGCAATATAATTATATTAAATTAAGAAATACATTGGTGTTAACATTAGAAAATGAAATTGTTAACAACATAAAAAATGGCTTACATTTGAGTCTAATGGAAATGGAGATGCCATATCCAACTTAATCCCTTGTGAACTCAAAAGACTCAGCATTTTAGAAACAATTCCTTTTGTATCTGCCATCTCAGCGGACAATTTCTTGACCTTGTCATCTTTTTCTGTCATCTTGGTGGACAGTTTCTTGAGCATTAGATCTTTTTTTTTTACGCTCGCTTCTCTCATTATCAAGTTGAGTTTGAAGTAACTCAATTCTTTCATCAGTTTCTTTTCTGGTTCGAGGAAGATTAAAATACCTCTTATATGTAACTCCATTTCCCACTCCTCTTGCATAACCTCCCTTTTCCTTACCAAACACAACTGTCATGGCATCAGTGCCATCATCAACAGCCAAGGTTCCTTCCTTGATCTTTTCATCAGCTTCTTTTTGCAAAAAAATATGGGAATTGTTGGTATTAAAAGTTAGTACTGCTAGTATACAAGTTAGTACGGCTAGTACAAAGTTAATGATGCTGGTATATAAGCATAATAATAGAATTTGCAGTAAAATTTACAAGTTTATCTGCCACCGAACTAATCTCAGCATCTGGAGATTCTCCGTCTTTGTTTTGCCTTCCTTTGACCCACAATACACCACGCGGCGGTTCAACATCTGCTTCAATTTCTTTTCTTTTTTATCTAATGGACATCAAGTGCATACACATATATGTAAAGTTAAACCAAGATAATCGATTCTGATCAATTAGTAAAACAAACAGTATGTATAACCTTACCATTTTCTCTTTAACATAAACATATCCACCTCGTCCCATTTTATACTGATAAATATTTTTGGAACGCGACAGTTTAGCTTTATCTGATTTCTCCTAAAAAACACAAAATCATAAGGCATTTAGATATGCGGTAATGCTGCAAACTAAAAATTATGAAATGACATATAAACTAAATAAAGATGACTAATTAAAACCTTGTATTCATTGGTGGCCGTGTAGGTTATAAACTCAACCATTGTTCTTGTGTCATAATTGTACTATACTTTTCCGGCCTTTCATTCATTTTCTCAGGTGTATCTAGGTTGGGCAATATGTATTTTTCCCTGAGTTTCATTCTGTAATTCCTTAGCAGTTGACCAAGACGATTCATTTCCACCTTTTGAATGTCACGTCAACATCAAAATATCGCTGCAAAGATTAACACAATGTTTTTAATTAGTTGTAGATAATTGATAAATTAAACTTATATACTGGGTTAAAAATTAGTATATATGTACCGTGATTTCATCCCATAATTTTTGTCTTGATTCTTTATCCACCTTCTTCCAGGATAGAACCTTCAAACCTATGTGCTCACGAACCACATCTCCTTAAAAACTCGCAAACAGTGCTCTGTTTAACACTGTAACCCTATTCAACGCATTGATGGTTACCTTGTGCTTTACTTGACCAGGATGGCCATATTGACGATGAAACCTAGCTAGCCTGGTTATGCCCCTATTAGATAGTTTTCGATTTACTTGGTTGTCATTTTCTTCATCAGATGAAGCATATATTTCGTCCTCATACTGTATTGTGTTAACATCAGCTTCATTATCTGGAAGCAAAATATCAGTATCAATGTCTTCAACCATTTCCATGACGACTCTTAAGCAACAATGTGTACAAGAAAATGATTCTGGCTTGGAGAGTAATGGTAATTGAATATTTGATTTTTGTGTTTTGGTTACAGTGTTTAGTTTAATTAGGAGACAAAACAGGGTATTTTCATGAATATGGGCTCTTATTTATGTTAAATGCCAAATAATTAGGTGATTTAAAAACTTTGGATCAAAATTTTGGCTCCAAATTCTTGTAAATTATTTTCAAAAAATTTCGCTTATGAACACAAAATAATTTTCTTTTCTCCAAGATCATGAGTACTATTAAGTCAGGCGGCTTCTTCGATCATAAAACCGAGGAGAGTAATTAAAAGTTAAAACAGTAATCATAGATGATGATAAATACTAAGTCCCAATATTGTTTTTGTTTAACCCTTTAAGTCTTTCTTTTACAACTTTCACCTTAAGTTTTCTATCATGTGTTATATTATACTTTTAGATAGATGGTTTGTGTTTTAATTTAAATGTATTTTCATCAAATATTATACAACACAAATAAAAATATTTAAGGTCAAAGTTATAAAAGAAAGACTTAAAAAGATTCTAACAAATCGGTTATAATTTTATTCGGGTCATAACACATGCATAAAAATCGTGTAAAAACAAACAGAAATGGGTAAAAACGTATGCAAACAGATGAAAAGGGAATAAACGTGTAAATCGTGTTGTTGGATTAGTTCGGTCTCATTAAATCGGTTATAATTTTATTCGGGTCATAAAACATGCATAAAAAACGTGTAAAAACAAACAGAAATGGGTAAAAATGTATGGAAACGGATGAAAAGGGACTAAACGTGTAAATCGTGTTGTTGGATTAGTTCGGTCTCATTAAATCGGTTATTTTTTTATTCGGGTCATAACACATGCTTAAAAAACGTGTAAAAACAAACAGAAATGGGTAAAAACTTATGGAAATGGATGAAAAGGACTAAACGTGTAAATCGTGTTGTTGGATTAGTTCGGTCTCATTAAATCGGTTATTTTTTTATTCGGGTCATAACACATGCATAAAAAACGTGTAAAAACAAACAGAAATGGGTAAAAACTTATGGAAATGGATGAAAATGACTAAACGTGTAAATCGTGTTGTTGGATTAGTTTGGTCTCATTAAATCGGTTATTTTTTTATTCGGGATATAACACATGCATAAAAAACGTGTAAAAACAAATAGAAATGGGTAAAAACTTATGGAAATGGATGAAAAGGACTAAACGTGTAAATCGTGTTGTTGGATTAGTTCGGTCTCATTAAATCGGTTATTTTTTTATTTGGGTCATAACACATGCATAAAAAACGTGTAAAAACAAACAGATATGGGTAAGAACGTATGGAAACGGATGAAAAGGGAATAAACGTGTAAATCGTGTTGTTGGATTAGTTCCGTCTCATTAAATCGGTTATAATTTTATTCGGGTCATAAAACATGCATAAAAAACATGTAAAAACAAACAGAAATGGGTAAAAACGTATGGAAACGGATGAAAAGGGACTAAACGTGTAAATCGTGTTGTTGGATTAGTTCGGTCTCATTAAATCGGTTATTTTTTTATTCGGGTCATAACACATGCTTAAAAAACGTGTAAAAACAAACAGAAATGGGTAAAAACTTATGGAAATGGATGAAAAGGACTAAACGTGTAAATCGTGTTGTTGGATTAGTTCGGTCTCATTAAATCGGTTATTTTTTTATTCGGGTCATAACACATGCATAAAAAACGTGTAAAAACAAACAGAAATGGGTAAAAACTTATGGAAATGGATGAAAATGACTAAACGTGTAAATCGTGTTGTTGGATTAGTTTGGTCTCATTAAATCGGTTATTTTTTTATTCGGGATATAACACATGCATAAAAAACGTGTAAAAACAAATAGAAATGGGTAAAAACTTATGGAAATGGATGAAATGTACTAAACGTGTAAATCGTGTTGTTGGATTAGTTCGGTCTCATTAAATCGGTTATTTTTTTATTTGGGTCATAACACATGCATAAAAAACGTGTAAAAACAAACAGATATGGGTAAGAACGTATGGAAACGGATGAAAAGGGACTAAACGTGTAAATCGTGTAGTTGGATTAGTTCGGCCTCAATAAATCGGTTATAATTTTATTCGGGTCATAACACATGCATAAAAAACGTGTAAAAACAAACAGAAATGGGTAAAAACATATGGAAACGGATAAAAATAGACTAAACGTGTAAATCGTGTTGTTGGATTAGTTCGGTCTCATTAAATCGGTTAAAATTTTATTCGGGTCATAACACATGCATAAAAAACGTGTAAAAACAAACAGAAATGGGTAAAAACGTATGGAAACGGATGAAAAGGGACTAAACGTGTAAATCGTGTTGTTGGATTAGTTCGGTCTCATTAAATCGGTTATAATTTTATTCGGGTCATAACACATGCATAAAAAACGTGTGAAAACAAACAGAAATCGGTAAAAATGTATGGAAACGGATGAAAAGGGACTAAGCGTGTAAATCGTGTTGTTGGATTTGTTCGGTCTCATTAAATCGGTTAAAATTTTATTCGGGTCATAACACATGCATAAAAAACGTGTAAAAACAAACAGAAATCGGTAAAAACGTTTGGAAACGGATGAAAAGGGACTAAATGTGTAAATCGTGTTGTTGGATTAGTTCGATCTCATTAAATCGGTTATAATTTTATTCGGGTCATAACACATGTATAAAAAACGTGTAAAAACAAACAGAAATGGGTAAAAACGTATGGAAACGGATAAAAATGGACTAAACGTGTAAATCGTGTTGTTGGATTAGATCGGTCTCATTAAACCGGTTATAATTTTATTCGGGTCATAACACATGCATAAAAAACGTGTAAAAACAAATATAAAATGGGTAAAAACATATGGAAACGGATGAAAAGGGACTAAACGTGTAAATCGAGTTGTTGGATTAGTTCGATCTCAATAAATCGATTATAATTTTATTCGGGTCATACTACATGCATAAAAAACGTGTAAAAACAAACAGAAGTGGGTAAAAATGTATGGAAACGGATGAAAAGGACTAAACATGTAAATCGTGTTGTTGGATTAGTTTGGTCTCATTAAATCGGTTATTTTTTTATTCGGGTTATAACACATGCATAAAAAACGTGTAAAAACAAATAGAAATGGGTAAAAACTTATGGAAATGGATGAAAAGGACTAAACGTGTAAATAGTGTTGTTGGATTAGTTCGGTCTCATTAAATCGGTTATTTTTTTATTTGGTCATAACACATGCATAAAAAACGTGTAAAAACAAACAGATATGGGTAAGAACGTATGGAAACGGATGAAAAGGGAATAAACGTGTAAATCGTGTTGTTGGATTAGTTCCGTCTCATTAAATCGGTTATAATTTTATTCGGGTCATAAAACATGCATAAAAAACGTGTAAAAACAAACAGAAATGGGTAAAAACGTATGGAAACGGATGAAAAGGGACTAAACGTGTAAATCGTGTTGTTGGATTAGTTCGGTCTCATTAAATCGGTTATTTTTTTATTCGGGTCATAACACATGCTTAAAAAACGTGTAAAAACAAACAGAAATGGGTAAAAACTTATGGAAATGGATGAAAAGGACTAAACGTGTAAATCGTGTTGTTGGATTAGTTCGGTCTCATTAAATCGGTTATTTTTTTATTCGGGTCATAACACATGCATAAAAAACGTGTAAAAACAAACAGAAATGGGTAAAAACTTATGGAAATGGATGAAAATGACTAAACGTGTAAATCGTGTTGTTGGATTAGTTTGGTCTCATTAAATCGGTTATTTTTTTATTCGGGATATAACACATGCATAAAAAACGTGTAAAAACAAATAGAAATGGGTAAAAACTTATGGAAATGGATGAAATGGACTAAACGTGTAAATCGTGTTGTTGGATTAGTTCGGTCTCATTAAATCGGTTATTTTTTTATTTGGGTCATAACACATGCATAAAAAACGTGTCAAAACAAACAGATATGGGTAAGAACGTATGGAAACGGATGAAAAGGGACTATACGTGTAAATCGTGTAGTTGGATTAGTTCGGCCTCAATAAATCGGTTATAATTTTATTCGGGTCATAACACATGCATAAAAAACGTGTAAAAACAAACAGAAATGGGTAAAAACGTATGGAAACGGATGAAAATAGACTAAACGTGTAAATCGTGTTGTTGGATTAGTTCGGTCTCATTAAATCGGTTAAAATTTTATTCGGGTCATAACACATGCATAAAAAACGTGTAAAAACAAACAGAAATGGGTAAAAACGTATGGAAACGGATGAAAAGGGACTAAACGTGTAAATCGTGTTGTTGGATTAGTTCGGTCTCATTAAATCGGTTATAATTTTATTCGGGTCATAACACATGCATAAAAAACGTGTAAAAACAAACAGAAATCGGTAAAAATGTACGGAAACAGATGAAAAGGGACTAAGCGTGTAAATCGTGTTGTTGGATTAGTTCGGTCTCATTAAATCGGTTAAAATTTTATTCGGGTCATAACACATGCATAAAAAACGTGTAAAAACAAACAGAAATCGGTAAAAACGTATGGAAACGGATGAAAAGGGACTAAATGTGTAAATCGTGTTGTTGGATTAGTTCGATCTCATTAAATCGGTTATAATTTTATTCGGGTCATAACACATGTATAAAAAACGTGTAAAAACAAACAGAAATGGGTAAAAACGTATGGAAACGGATAAAAATGGACTAAACGTGTAAATCGTGTTGTTGGATTAGATCGGTCTCATTAAACCGGTTATAATTTTATTCGGGTCATAACACATGCATAAAAAACGTGTAAAAACAAATATAAAATGGGTAAAAACATATGGAAACGGATGAAAAGGGACTAAACGTGTAAATCGAGTTGTTGGATTAGTTCGATCTCAATAAATCGGTTATAATTTTATTCGGGTCATACTACATGCATAAAAAACGTGTAAAAACAAACAAAAGTGGGTAAAAACGTATGGAAACGGATGAAAAGGACTAAACATGTAAATCGTGTTGTTGGATTAGTTTGGTCTCATTAAATCGGTTATTTTTTTATTCGGGTTATAACACATGCATAAAAAACGTGTAAAAACAAATAGAAATGGGTAAAAACTTATGGAAATGGATGAAAAGGGACTAAACGTGTATATCGTGTAGTTGGATTAGTTCGGCCTCAATAAATCGGTTATAATTTTATTCGGGTCATAACACATGCATAAAAAACGTGTAAAAACAAACAGAAATGGGTAAAAACGTATGGAAACGGATGAAAAGGGACTAAATGTGTAAATCGTGTTGTTGGATTAGTTCGGTCTCATTAAATCGGTTATAATTTTATTCGGGTCATAACACATGCATAAAAAACGTGTAAAAACAAATATAAAATGGGTAAAAACTTATGGAAATGGATGAAAAGGACTAAACGTGTAAATCGTGTTGTTGGATTAGTTCGGTCTCATTAAATCGGTTATTTTTTTATTCGGGTCATAACACATGCATAAAAAACGTGTAAAAACAAACAGAAATGGGTAAAAACGTATAGAAACGGATGAAAATGGACTAAACGTGTAAATCGTGTTGTTGGATTAGTTCGGTCTCATTAAACCGGTTATAATTTTATTCGGGTCATAACACATGCATAAAAAATGTGTAAAAACAAACAGAAATCGGTAAAAATGTATGGAAACGGATGAAAAGGGACTAAATGTGTAAATCGTGTTGTTGGATTAGTTCGGTCTCATTAAATCGGTTATAATTTTATTCGGGTCATAACACATGCATAAAAAATGTGTAAAAACAAACAAAAATCGGTAAAAATGTATGGAAACGGATGAAAAGGGACTAAATGTGTAAATCGTGTTGTTGGATTAGTTCGGTCTCATTAAATCGGTTATAATTTTATTCGGGTCATAACACATGCATAAAAAACGTGTAAAAACAAATATAAAATGGGTAAAAACTTATGGAAATGGATGAAAAGGACTAAACGTGTAAATCGTGTTGTTGGATTAGTTCGGTCTCATTAAATCGGTTATTTTTTTATTCGGGTCATAACACATGCATAAAAAACGTGTAAAAACAAACAGAAATGGGTAAAAACTTATGGAAATGGATGAAAATGACTAAACGTGTAAATCGTGTTGTTGGATTAGTTTGGTCTCATTAAATCGGTTATTTTTTTATTCGGGATATAACACATGCATAAAAAACGTGTAAAAACAAATAGAAATGGGTAAAAACTTATGGAAATGGATGAAATGGACTAAACGTGTAAATCGTGTTGTTGGATTAGTTCGGTCTCATTAAATCGGTTATTTTTTTATTTGGGTCATAACATATGCATAAAAAACGTGTAAAAACAAACAGATATGGGTAAGAACGTATGGAAACGGATGAAAAGGGACTAAACGTGTAAATCGTGTAGTTGGATTAGTTCGGCCTCAATAAATCGGTTATAATTTTATTCGGGTCATAACACATGCATAAAAAATGTGTAAAAACAAACAAAAATCGGTAAAAATGTATGGAAACGGATGAAAAGGGACTAAATGTGTAAATCGTGTTGTTGGATTAGTTCGGTCTCATTAAATCGGTTATAATTTTATTCGGGTCATAACACATGCATAAAAAACGTGTAAAAACAAATATAAAATGGGTAAAAACTTATGGAAATGGATGAAAAGGACTAAACGTGTAAATCGTGTTGTTGGATTAGTTCGGTCTCATTAAATCGGTTATTTTTTTATTCGGGTCATAACACATGCATAAAAAACGTGTAAAAACAAACAGAAATGGGTAAAAACTTATGGAAATGGATGAAAAGGACTAAACGTGTAAATCGTGTTGTTGGATTAGTTCGGTCTCATTAAATCGGTTATTTTTTTATTCGGGTCATAACACATGCATAAAAAACGTGTAAAAACAAACAGAAATGGGTAAAAACTTATGGAAATGGATGAAAATGACTAAACGTGTAAATCGTGTTGTTGGATTAGTTTGGTCTCATTAAATCGGTTATTTTTTTATTCGGGATATAACACATGCATAAAAAACGTGTAAAAACAAATAGAAATGGGTAAAAACTTATGGAAATGGATGAAATGGACTAAACGTGTAAATCGTGTTGTTGGATTAGTTCGGTCTCATTAAATCGGTTATTTTTTTATTTGGGTCATAACACATGCATAAAAAACGTGTCAAAACAAACAGATATGGGTAAGAACGTATGGAAACGGATGAAAAGGGACTATACGTGTAAATCGTGTAGTTGGATTAGTTCGGCCTCAATAAATCGGTTATAATTTTATTCGGGTCATAACACATGCATAAAAAACGTGTAAAAACAAACAGAAATGGGTAAAAACGTATGGAAACGGATGAAAATAGACTAAACGTGTAAATCGTGTTGTTGGATTAGTTCGGTCTCATTAAATCGGTTAAAATTTTATTCGGGTCATAACACATGCATAAAAAACGTGTAAAAACAAACAGAAATGGGTAAAAACGTATGGAAACGGATGAAAAGGGACTAAACGTGTAAATCGTGTTGTTGGATTAGTTCGGTCTCATTAAATCGGTTATAATTTTATTCGGGTCATAACACATGCATAAAAAACGTGTAAAAACAAACAGAAATCGGTAAAAATGTACGGAAACAGATGAAAAGGGACTAAGCGTGTAAATCGTGTTGTTGGATTAGTTCGGTCTCATTAAATCGGTTAAAATTTTATTCGGGTCATAACACATGCATAAAAAACGTGTAAAAACAAACAGAAATCGGTAAAAACGTATGGAAACGGATGAAAAGGGACTAAATGTGTAAATCGTGTTGTTGGATTAGTTCGATCTCATTAAATCGGTTATAATTTTATTCGGGTCATAACACATGTATAAAAAACGTGTAAAAACAAACAGAAATGGGTAAAAACGTATGGAAACGGATAAAAATGGACTAAACGTGTAAATCGTGTTGTTGGATTAGATCGGTCTCATTAAACCGGTTATAATTTTATTCGGGTCATAACACATGCATAAAAAACGTGTAAAAACAAATATAAAATGGGTAAAAACATATGGAAACGGATGAAAAGGGACTAAACGTGTAAATCGAGTTGTTGGATTAGTTCGATCTCAATAAATCGGTTATAATTTTATTCGGGTCATACTACATGCATAAAAAACGTGTAAAAACAAACAGAAGTGGGTAAAAACGTATGGAAACGGATGAAAAGGACTAAACATGTAAATCGTGTTGTTGGATTAGTTTGGTCTCATTAAATCGGTTATTTTTTTATTCGGGTTATAACACATGCATAAAAAACGTGTAAAAACAAATAGAAATGGGTAAAAACTTATGGAAATGGATGAAAAGGGACTAAACGTGTAAATCGTGTAGTTGGATTAGTTCGGCCTCAATAAATCGGTTATAATTTTATTCGGGTCATAACACATGCATAAAAAACGTGTAAAAACAAACAGAAATGGGTAAAAACGTATGGAAACGGATGAAAAGGGACTAAATGTGTAAATCGTGTTGTTGGATTAGTTCGGTCTCATTAAATCGGTTATAATTTTATTCGGGTCATAACACATGCATAAAAAACGTGTAAAAACAAATATAAAATGGGTAAAAACTTATGGAAATGGATGAAAAGGACTAAACGTGTAAATCGTGTTGTTGGATTAGTTCGGTCTCATTAAATCGGTTATTTTTTTATTCGGGTCATAACACATGCATAAAAAACGTGTAAAAACAAACAGAAATGGGTAAAAACGTATAGAAACGGATGAAAATGGACTAAACGTGTAAATCGTGTTGTTGGATTAGTTCGGTCTCATTAAACCGGTTATAATTTTATTCGGGTCATAACACATGCATAAAAAATGTGTAAAAACAAACAGAAATCGGTAAAAATGTATGGAAACGGATGAAAAGGGACTAAATGTGTAAATCGTGTTGTTGGATTAGTTCGGTCTCATTAAATCGGTTATAATTTTATTCGGGTCATAACACATGCATAAAAAATGTGTAAAAACAAACAAAAATCGGTAAAAATGTATGGAAACGGATGAAAAGGGACTAAATGTGTAAATCGTGTTGTTGGATTAGTTCGGTCTCATTAAATCGGTTATAATTTTATTCGGGTCATAACACATGCATAAAAAACGTGTAAAAACAAATATAAAATGGGTAAAAACTTATGGAAATGGATGAAAAGGACTAAACGTGTAAATCGTGTTGTTGGATTAGTTCGGTCTCATTAAATCGGTTATTTTTTTATTCGGGTCATAACACATGCATAAAAAACGTGTAAAAACAAACAGAAATGGGTAAAAACTTATGGAAATGGATGAAAATGACTAAACGTGTAAATCGTGTTGTTGGATTAGTTTGGTCTCATTAAATCGGTTATTTTTTTATTCGGGATATAACACATGCATAAAAAACGTGTAAAAACAAATAGAAATGGGTAAAAACTTATGGAAATGGATGAAATGGACTAAACGTGTAAATCGTGTTGTTGGATTAGTTCGGTCTCATTAAATCGGTTATTTTTTTATTTGGGTCATAACATATGCCTAAAAAACGTGTAAAAACAAACAGATATGGGTAAGAACGTATGGAAACGGATGAAAAGGGACTAAACGTGTAAATCGTGTAGTTGGATTAGTTCGGCCTCAATAAATCGGTTATAATTTTATTCGGGTCATAACACATGCATAAAAAATGTGTAAAAACAAACAAAAATCGGTAAAAATGTATGGAAACGGATGAAAAGGGACTAAATGTGTAAATCGTGTTGTTGGATTAGTTCGGTCTCATTAAATCGGTTATAATTTTATTCGGGTCATAACACATGCATAAAAAACGTGTAAAAACAAATATAAAATGGGTAAAAACTTATGGAAATGGATGAAAAGGACTAAACGTGTAAATCGTGTTGTTGGATTAGTTCGGTCTCATTAAATCGGTTATTTTTTTATTCGGGTCATAACACATGCATAAAAAACGTGTAAAAACAAACAGAAATGGGTAAAAACTTATGGAAATGGATGAAAAGGACTAAACGTGTAAATCGTGTTGTTGGATTAGTTCGGTCTCATTAAATCGGTTATTTTTTTATTCGGGTCATAACACATGCATAAAAAACGTGTAAAAACAAACAGAAATGGGTAAAAACTTATGGAAATGGATGAAAATGACTAAACGTGTAAATCGTGTTGTTGGATTAGTTTGGTCTCATTAAATCGGTTATTTTTTTATTCGGGATATAACACATGCATAAAAAACGTGTAAAAACAAATAGAAATGGGTAAAAACTTATGGAAATGGATGAAATGGACTAAACGTGTAAATCGTGTTGTTGGATTAGTTCGGTCTCATTAAATCGGTTATTTTTTTATTTGGGTCATAACACATGCATAAAAAACGTGTCAAAACAAACAGATATGGGTAAGAACGTATGGAAACGGATGAAAAGGGACTATACGTGTAAATCGTGTAGTTGGATTAGTTCGGCCTCAATAAATCGGTTATAATTTTATTCGGGTCATAACACATGCATAAAAAACGTGTAAAAACAAACAGAAATGGGTAAAAACGTATGGAAACGGATGAAAATAGACTAAACGTGTAAATCGTGTTGTTGGATTAGTTCGGTCTCATTAAATCGGTTAAAATTTTATTCGGGTCATAACACATGCATAAAAAACGTGTAAAAACAAACAGAAATGGGTAAAAACGTATGGAAACGGATGAAAAGGGACTAAACGTGTAAATCGTGTTGTTGGATTAGTTCGGTCTCATTAAATCGGTTATAATTTTATTCGGGTCATAACACATGCATAAAAAACGTGTAAAAACAAACAGAAATCGGTAAAAATGTACGGAAACAGATGAAAAGGGACTAAGCGTGTAAATCGTGTTGTTGGATTAGTTCGGTCTCATTAAATCGGTTAAAATTTTATTCGGGTCATAACACATGCATAAAAAACGTGTAAAAACAAACAGAAATCGGTAAAAACGTATGGAAACGGATGAAAAGGGACTAAATGTGTAAATCGTGTTGTTGGATTAGTTCGATCTCATTAAATCGGTTATAATTTTATTCGGGTCATAACACATGTATAAAAAACGTGTAAAAACAAACAGAAATGGGTAAAAACGTATGGAAACGGATAAAAATGGACTAAACGTGTAAATCGTGTTGCTGGATTAGATCGGTCTCATTAAACCGGTTATAATTTTATTCGGGTCATAACACATGCATAAAAAACGTGTAAAAACAAATATAAAATGGGTAAAAACATATGGAAACGGATGAAAAGGGACTAAACGTGTAAATCGAGTTGTTGGATTAGTTCGATCTCAATAAATCGGTTATAATTTTATTCGGGTCATACTACATGCATAAAAAACGTGTAAAAACAAACAGAAGTGGGTAAAAACGTATGGAAACGGATGAAAAGGACTAAACATGTAAATCGTGTTGTTGGATTAGTTTGGTCTCATTAAATCGGTTATTTTTTTATTCGGGTTATAACACATGCATAAAAAACGTGTAAAAACAAATAGAAATGGGTAAAAACTTATGGAAATGGATGAAAAGGGACTAAACGTGTAAATCGTGTAGTTGGATTAGTTCGGCCTCAATAAATCGGTTATAATTTTATTCGGGTCATAACACATGCATAAAAAACGTGTAAAAACAAACAGAAATGGGTAAAAACGTATGGAAACGGATGAAAAGGGACTAAATGTGTAAATCGTGTTGTTGGATTAGTTCGGTCTCATTAAATCGGTTATAATTTTATTCGGGTCATAACACATGCATAAAAAACGTGTAAAAACAAATATAAAATGGGTAAAAACTTATGGAAATGGATGAAAAGGACTAAACGTGTAAATCGTGTTGTTGGATTAGTTCGGTCTCATTAAATCGGTTATTTTTTTATTCGGGTCATAACACATGCATAAAAAACGTGTAAAAACAAACAGAAATGGGTAAAAACGTATAGAAACGGATGAAAATGGACTAAACGTGTAAATCGTGTTGTTGGATTAGTTCGGTCTCATTAAACCGGTTATAATTTTATTCGGGTCATAACACATGCATAAAAAATGTGTAAAAACAAACAGAAATCGGTAAAAATGTATGGAAACGGATGAAAAGGGACTAAATGTGTAAATCGTGTTGTTGGATTAGTTCGGTCTCATTAAATCGGTTATAATTTTATTCGGGTCATAACACATGCATAAAAAATGTGTAAAAACAAACAAAAATCGGTAAAAATGTATGGAAACGGATGAAAAGGGACTAAATGTGTAAATCGTGTTGTTGGATTAGTTCGGTCTCATTAAATCGGTTATAATTTTATTCGGGTCATAACACATGCATAAAAAACGTGTAAAAACAAATATAAAATGGGTAAAAACTTATGGAAATGGATGAAAAGGACTAAACGTGTAAATCGTGTTGTTGGATTAGTTCGGTCTCATTAAATCGGTTATTTTTTTATTCGGGTCATAACACATGCATAAAAAACGTGTAAAAAACAAACAGAAATGGGTAAAAACTTATGGAAATGGATGAAAATGACTAAACGTGTAAATCGTGTTGTTGGATTAGTTTGGTCTCATTAAATCGGTTATTTTTTTATTCGGGATATAA